>CM053608.1:57163411-57273986 GCA_028646535.1 Procyon lotor | reverse complement strand
ACCCGGCCAAGAGAAAAGCAACCCTTCTTTATCAGTCTAGGCTAGGAAACAAACTTAAAACTCTTCAGCTGCATGGTGAAATGATCACCCTGTGATACTCTGAAGGTCTGGAGAGTCTTTTTCTCTGCGCTTTCTGAGAAAAAAATTCTTTTTGCTCCATTCTAGTTTAAATGTAAAATGTCACCTTTAGGAAACTTTCCAAGGCAAATTAAAAGGCTTCACTGTAAATTATCAAAAAAGAAAATGAGTCAGGATCCCTATTCAGTTGTTTGGGTTTATGCTTTACATTCTATAAAGAAATTAGTATAAAAATGATAATATTTTTACATACCAAATTAAATATGTAGAAACATTTTCTTTTTAGTGAAAAACTATGGAGAATAGGCTCTTTTCTGTAAGAGTAGAAGTGTGATATAAATAGACATGATTTTTATATTTTTTAATTAGGGAGGAGGGAAATTCTTAAAGTAATATAATTTAGAAAATAAGGAACACAAATGCTGGAGTCAATTCAATATAATTATAAACCATGGATGATGATGGTGATGATGATGATGCACACACCTTACATGGTGCTTATCATTTACATGCATGATTTTAAGCTTTTTACACACGCACACATATAAAACATTTTATGTGTATGTGTACATACATACATTTTATATAACTACTCTATGAACTAGTACCATGCTTATCTTCATTTAACAGATGGGGAAAATAAGACACATAGAGGTTTAGTAACGTGCCCAAGATTACTCATTAATGAGTACCAACTATGTTAAAGACCAGGTATGTCTACAAGGATGTAATGACAGCTGGAGTAGCCCAAACTACTTCAAAACTGGAAACTGGTCTTGGATATAGTAGATATGAGAATGATGGAATTTATCTTTATAGAACTGATATGAAAACGAGATTAGAAAAGAGTAGGGTATAATAGCACCTGTCAACTATATTTCAATTAAAAGAGTAGGACAAAGACCAATATGTGGAGAATGGAATTTAACAACTCAGTGTAAAAACTTGCTCACATAGCGGGGCACTCTTCTGTTTCAAAATTGTTTTATTGTTCCTGAGGCAGGCAGAGAGGACAGTGATAGGACATGGCCTTAGAAGTAGATGGACATGGGTTTGAAGCTCAGCTTTACAATACTTTTTTCTACCTGAATAACCAGAGACAAGTTACCCTCTTGTCTAAAGTTCTGGTTACTCATTAATGGGCTGTACACACTTCTTTGTGAGATGTGAAAGGATTTTATGAGAATCCTGTGCAGCAGAACGTAGCACAGATGGTTGGTTCAACAAGGTTATTTTATTACAGTTTTCCTTCTGGCACCATTGACTTCTCCTATGCCATATACACTTCCTAAATTTTACTCTCCCAATCCTTTACTCCCTTCCTTCTCACTCTCAACAAATCATCCTGCCTCCTTCTACATCACAGAGAAGTATATCAGGTGTAAACTTTATCAGTTTACTTCTAGGTGGGAGAACCGGCACTAAACTAGCACAGACTCAAATGTTCATCAATTATAATCATGTATTCGCAAGTGGAAGCCAAGCACAGTTCTAAGGGTGTGTAACCTGTGACTGATTTGAAGGTACAACACACCACTTGATAAGTGAGTCTTCATCTGTGACTCCCTAGACTACCTTAATCAAAGCAAAGTAGAGTGTCAAGTAATACAAAGACTATTGTTCCCACTCTAGAACTGAATCAGTACCTGTGGGGATGGGGCCCTGTAAGATGTATTCATACTAAGTCTCCCAGGTGCTTTTTCTTTTTTTTTTTAAGATTTTATTTATTTATTTGACAGAGAGAGAGCCAGAGAGCACAAGCAAGGGGAGTAGCAGAGGGAGAGGGAGAAGTGGACTCCGGGCTGAGCAGGGAGCCTGATGCAGAACTTGATCCCAGGACTCTGGGATCATGACCTGAGCCAAAGGCAGACGTTTAACCCACTGAGCCACCCAGGTGCCCCTTCCCAGGTCCTTCTTATGACCTGAAATTTGAGTGTAACTACATTTAAAGAGCTAAGATTACATACTTTTCACTCACCGAGAGACTAATGCCTCCTACACAGATAACACAAAAATATTTAAATTAAAAATTAGCTGAGATGAGTGGAAATCCCTGTCATTTCTGGAAGAAAGCCATTTTTCTTTAAACTCACCACAAATTGCTGAGTTAGGTTTTGGTATTTACTCTCTTAACACGTCTGTGTGTTTTTGACATTGGCAGAGTGGATGAGCTTTGCAGTGAGACTCCCGTCCAGTACACATGGCTCCATCTGACCCAGCTTCTCTTCCACTGTGCTCACCTTCCCTCTTTCTGTCCCAGATCCACAGAGTCACTGCCTTGTACTTGAGGCACATTCCCCTCAGGACTCTTGCTGCTCTGTCTCCCGGAATTTTCTTCCTTTAGATGCCCACAGACTTGCTCTCTTTCTTCAACCTTTGCCAAGTGGCACTTCCTAATGAGACTTCCTTGAGCTTGGCCATTTAAAATCACAGCTAGATATCACATGTGCCTGAGGTTCTCAACCCACATTCCCTGGTTTCTTTCTTTCCAAAGTACTTAATAGTTTTTAATATGAAAACTAATGTATTTATTTTTATTACATGTCTCCTCATACTGGATTATAAACTCCATGATGGCAAGGCTTTAGTTGTGTTTTTTCTTTTTTCATTACTATAACTTGAATGTCTAGAACAGTACCTAACACATAAATGCTCAATCAGCACTTTTTGACTAACCTGCAATGTAAGTTTTATCCTTCTATTATTCATGTTTGACATCCTATAGAATCCATCTGAATGCATATAGAACTGCCATAATTTCTTCCTCTTAGAATTTGAACTATTAGATGATAGATAACATGTTTAATTCTTCAAATTCAGATAAAGTCTACATGTAAATCAGAAATTTTGATACTGTGGCTTACATAAACAGCAATGGGGAAACATGATTACAAATAAAATGGTGTAAACACGAAAACATTGGGACTTAGCAATTGAGCCATGAGAGTTGATAATTTCTTTTGTTTTTGTCATCCACAGAAGAATGTGCTCTCTAAAGCTTGTAGGTTTAAAATAATTAAATCAGAAGAATAGCACTGAAGATAGTCCTCCCAAAGTTCTTAAGAAATACAAGAAAATTTCCTTAAACGTTTTAATGATAAGAAGATGCTTCTTCCTTCTGATAGGGTAGATTTTAATTCAAATATTTTCCAAACACTCAAAATATATGTAAAATTTGAAGAATTGGAGGTGCATTAAAATTTTCATTTAGATTTATGGTAAAATGTTAGATAATTTCCCCTTATCTATCCATTCTACTCTTCATTTCTCACTAATGCTCTGCTGCCATTATAGGGCAAACCACCTTTATCTTTCTTCTAGACTACTTCTACAGACGATATGAACTGCATGTAATACTTCATAAATTGTTAAAGAGCTTTTCTCTTTTGCCTTTCTGATGACATGCTTTTTGTCCCAGTGTTCTAGAAGCACCGGTGTGCCTCAAGGTCTAGGGAGTGTGCTGTGTAGAAGGAATATATTGCAGAATGAATACTGAGAAATATGCAAAATACACCCATCTGCCAATCTTCATGAGGGGATTTTTCAAGGAGACTATCTCTTGGGAAGAAATTTTGTTGAGATAGAGCAATCTGAATTCTTTCATCTCTACCTTTATTTTTACAAGAGGCAAGGTATTAGAACTCATTTTACAATGTTTCTTATTGTTGAAAAAAGTTCCCCTTCCACATATGGTACCAAAGGCTGCTTCTTGGTATTAGGAGAATTTTACACAAGAGAAGTAACCTGAAAACCTGTCCCTTTTTGATCTGGGGAATAGAGAGCAGAGTGTAAGAAAGGAGAAGCTTGGAGAAAGAAGAGAATCTGAAAGTTGCCAGATTCTCTTCTCCATTTCCTACTCCCAGGAGAGCACCTAGCTGGCCAGTGCCTTGGAAATTTCCAAATGACACCTTTAGGGAGAAAACTGGGGAGTGGGGAGGGAAGCTGGATGGCAATATTTTTATCCCAGAGAGATTAAACATCACAGGAACCGTAACTATCAGGTCTAATTAATCTTTACGCAGAATCAAAAATTTAGGTATGCCCCTCTTTGCTGACCAATAGTTAAGATATGGGAGGAAGTTAAAGACAAATATGAAAACTTATAGATAAGCAACATAATTCATATATTATGATACACGTCTGTAATGTTTTAATTAAGTTCTGTCATTAATTAGATTCTGTGATCTAAATCAAATTATCTCAATCCCGTGTTTAAAAACCTTAGTGTTTTCCCTTAGTATAATGTACAAATTCTTAATATGCTAGGCCTAAGGTCTATGGAATCTGGCCTTTGCCTATTTAAATATCATGTTGCTCTAGCTTCTCTCTGGGTCACAGGCTCCAGGAGATATTTCATTTCCTTAAATGTGCCAAACACTTTGCTGGATAGGGTCTCCCTAGAGCATTGCACTTTCCATTTTTCACCTGACTATTCTAAAGTATCCTCCAGTGCTTACCTGAAATACTATTTTCCATGAGTTTTTCTCAAACTATAGTGGTTCTCACATTATTATTATCATCATCATTATTATTATTGGCATTATCTCCTTATCTTACAATAATATTCTTTAATTATATACTCATATGTGTACATCTGCATCTGTAATCTCTGTGTTTGGGGACAGTATGTATATTATGTATTCACCCCTACCTGTTCAGGGCCTGGCACATAGTATTCATTCCATATTGTTAGAGAATTAAAACTAAATTTTTTTCTCATGAGAGCCAGGCATATATTATCTTCAAGATAACGTTAATATCTGCTCTATCTAGTTCCTGTAATTATAACATCAACATTTCGGTAATTTACCTATATTTTTTAACACCATTAATATTGTCTGGTCTAATTTTAGCCCAGGTGATTTTAACCTCTAAAAAAGTGTCTTCAGTGTACTGGATTTTTAAATTTGTATAAAGTCTTTGGAATTGAAGTAAAAGAAAGACAATAAGTTATAAACTGCAACTAACTAGGAACCATGTCCACTCTCAACCCCTGACTCATTTTCATCATTAAGATTTTAAACACCAATAAGCTACTGTTTCAGGAATGCTCTTGTATCTCAAAAAAAAAAAAAAAAAAAAAAAAGGTATGTGTAGATAAAATAGAGTGCAGTTAGCAATTTTATTTTTCCATTATATTAACATGATGGTTTGTGTTTGAAGAAATGAAAAAGAGTGCATTTTGATGCACTCTTGGTCAACTTGAAGTGTGGATGGTTTATTGAGTATGTGCTGAGATTACAAGTATAGATTCACACAAGACTCTGATAGTGACTTTTTGTTTTTAACATCACAATGCTTCTGAGGGTGGCTCTAGAATTTAACAGAAATAACATCATCTTGCAAGGTCACAGACATTCCCTGTTTGCCCCCACTCTTTCTTTAGCTGTGTGAGCTCTGGTAAATTGGTTAATGCTCTGAACTTTGGAGTCATCTGCTATAAAATAAGGATACTTATAAATGGCCTCTACTAGTGCTATTATATAAGAAGCACTAAACACTGGGTCTTCACATAGTAATCACTCAATTAATGGCCGTTATCTTAAAGCACAGAGTTTGGCCTCCAAGGCTGTACAAATAAGAAACATTAGGAGATTGCTTTCTTTTAACTTTTCATTATCTGGAGCATCAGGTGAAAAGGGATTTTATCTTTATCTCTTCTCCATTGCACAGAATAACAAACAAATTCCTTATGCATTTATAAATGACTATCTTTTGGGCATATCTACATAAAATGGTAAGGACCTTATGATTGAACTGGGTCAAGCATGGTATTCTGCACAGACCAAATGCTCAGTATATATTTGTTAGTTTGCTATCACTTTTTTTTAAACATTGGTTTTTCAGATTTTAGCCTTTTAACTTTTCTATTGGGATTCTCTGTCTTTCTTAATACTTTAATATCATTTATGCTCATTTTTTCCCAATTAAAAACTTTGATGGTTGGGGTGCCTGGGTGGCTCAGTGGGTCAAAGCCTCTGCCTTCCGCTCAGGTCATGATGATCTCAGGGTCCTGGGATCAAGCTCCACATCGGGCTCTCTGCTTAGCAGGGAGCCTGCTTCCCCCTCTCTCTGCCTGCCTCTCTGCCTGCTTGTGATCTCTCTCTCTCTGTCAAATAAATAAATAAAATCTTAAAAAAAAAATGAAAAACTTTGACGGTTTCTGATTCATTTCTATTTCAGGAGCATTCCTGTTGTTAAGACTTGCATTAAAGATAGTTCAATATCCTCTCACTCAAATTATACCAAAGAAACAAGTTACAATGACTCTGTATACAAATACATATTAAGTAACCATGTCATATTTGAAAAACTAAAGACACATTTAACCAGTTAGTAACTGATATTAACTGTCCACCAGCTGGAATTTGCAGACTCAGCAGTCTGACTGGCCAGTCACCTCAGCCGAGATGAAGCATTGTGCACAGAAGTATATGAATGTAATAACATTGCTGACATTGGCACTTTGGAATTTAAAAATACAGTCAAAATTTTAATCAAAAACTGTCAGTAATAATGAAAAATTTATATGTAAGAGAAGTAGTAGAGCCTTTTTCAATGCAACTTTAAAATCTTCATACCCACTTTATACTTTATCAAGAAGAGCCCTTTATAAAGAGAGCCCTTTATAAAGTTCTGTACACTTACTCCATCCTTTTCGAATTTTCAGTCAGACATCAGAAACTGTTTGATCTCTAACAAATACACAAAGTCTCAAGGAAAAGGATTGTTAAATGTTAAATCTGTATTAAAGAACCTGCTTTAAAAATGAGCTCTCTGAATATGCAAGATACTGAAGAAGGAGGATGCATAAAGACAGATAGCTGGCAACTATAAACAGCTAGTAATCAGCAACCACAGAATTATCCAATGTCCTTATCAACTTATGAAAATTATTTACAGGATGTCCTTACTTTCTTTACTGTTCTCTTCAATTCTGAACAATAAGTTCATGACATGTCATTTTACATTTATTTAAATTTTCAGTTCTGCTGTGATCCTTATTATTGGTTATGAAAGTACATCAAATTTTAAAAAGTAAAAAAAAAAAAGAAAAAAGAAAGAAAGAAAAAGAAAAGTACCTTCACATTTGTTTCTTATATGATACTTGTTAAAATATCAAGATAAACAAGTAAACTTTTACTTTTCCATACTTTCTTGGCTACTGGAAAAGGAAGCTACAAGATGAGACCTTAGTAGGATAAATACATAGACACTCTGCTGATCTTATGTAAAGAGCAGATTGGAAGACTATATTGAGATGTCAGTGACATGAGTTTATCACAGATGAGACGGTGGTCATATTTCCCGATAGCAAACCCTGAGAAATGATTTACCAGAAATCAATTTAAGGATGAATTTCTGGAAGCATAGATTTCTCCAAGAAATCAAAAGAAGCTTCAAAGTAGAGGCCTTACAGGAGTCTATTTCAGAGTGAACATTAAGCATTTCCTTCAAATCATCTTGTGAAGTTCTAGGATTATCCTTTATTTTAGGAGGATTTCTGAATTTGGAGTAGGGGGGCTTACACACAGAGGGGTCCCTTTGGAAAAGACTGTATTATCTAAAAGCTCCTGAAGGTCCCTTTTAATGGCGCCTTGTCAGTTCTCATAGAGCTGCCCTAGAATTCCAGTATGTGAGTTCCAAAGTCTAGAGGCCATTTACAGTGGACACAAACAAATGATATTTAAGCACATGTCCATTTTAACATGCCTGTTGCATCAGTGAGACCTGGTTATCAGGCATTTCCAAGGTAATTTATATGAAGAACTTCTAACAGTGCTAGTTATCAAAGCTGAGTGGAACAAATATGCAATCAAACTTTATTTATTTCACTTGAATATATGAATTAGTTCCTGCTGTTTTAACAAGTATCCAACAGGCATTCGTTAGAATTAAATGATGATCTCCAAGTGAGAAATATAGTATGTTGGTAATCATTAGCATTTTATTGACCAATTTGGAATCACTGAATAAAACCGAAATCAAACAAATGGCTGTTTGTATAGTAAATAAGAATAAGAAAAAAGAAAAGATTTTTCCCCTCTGGCACTGTTAATTCTTCTCAAATGATTAGTGAAGAAATATTAAGAATGAGTCAAAAAAATAACCCACCCTTCAGATTTAGCATTAGCCCCCAAAGGGCATGGAACGTAAACTCAATCACTGAAATTCTTAGAGATTTCCCAGTTCTATTTATACTTGGGAAACAGTGTCCTTAAGTTAACAGAATTGAAATCTGCAATATTTATGATCACTAATAAAACTTGTTTTCACTTTGTTTACATAGCTAATGTTGCAAAATTTTGCATAAATATTTGAGTTATTGTTTTCCCAACATGTTCACAATGCTTTATTAATACTTTCTCTAATAATGTTTTCTCTGTTTGGTGATACCACAAGGACATACAGTGGTGTCTCCAGCATTTTTATATTTTTTTAAGGCAGGGAATTTAGAGAGTTTTGAATTCTTGAAGTAGATGGGGAACTATAGTAGAATGTTCTATGAAGTTACACTGAGGAAGGTAAAAGAAAAGAAAAGAGGGGCGCCTGGGTGGCTCAGTGGGTTAAAGCCTCTGCTTTCGGCTCAGGACATGATCTCAGGGTCCTGGGATTGAGCCCCATGTCTGGCTCTCTGCTCAGCGTGTCCGGCTCTCTTTTTGGCAGGGAGCCTGCTTCCTCCTCTCTCTCTGCCTTCCTCTCTGCCTGCTTGTGATCTCTCTCTGTCAAATAAATAAATAAAATCTAAAAAAAAAAAAAAAAAGAAAGAAAGAAAATAAAGGAAAGGGTGGAAAGGGGGAGGGTTCAGGAATTCACAGGGCACTGCTTTCACTAGAAACATCACATGTGTCCTTTCATTTACTCCTTACACTTTCCATGGATAAAAACCAATGCTCAAATTCTAACAATAAAACAAATGAGGCCCAGATAGTTAAGTAAGTAGTTAGTTAGATAACTAGCAATTCTAATGGAAGAAGGATTTGAACTCAAGTCTTTCTGAAACCATAGCACATATGTTTTCGCCACATCCTGGATGGCCAATATGTTTTGAAAGTCAAATCAATATTGACACTGTGTAAACAGGGATAAAGACTGATGGTGAAAGTTGCAGATTTGCAAAACTAAACTGTGCGTTCCCACCAGATCTCTTATGACAAGTTAAGATGGGTGGTTGGGGAAAAACATGTCCCATAGATGTGCCTTTGGGTCAGCTGGACACAGATGAGGCTGAGAATTTGAACCCTCAAATCTGCCTGAAAGTACCTTTGTGGTAAAGTAGCTCCTCCCACCATCCTACCTCTCCAACTACTTATGCCTACCTAAGAGAATCAATCTTCTCTCACATTAAGAAGTAAAACCACAACAAAACAAAACTTTAAATTATGTTACCTGGTGCAGATACTTCCTAAAGAGATGCTGATTCTCTTCAGAATATATTCCCAGTGTCCCTCAATGACTCCATGTCCCGAATGCGAATTAAGTCCATTCATAGCACAGAGAGATAAACCAGAGCCTCCTCCAGGAGGAAATTGCTGCTACACCAAGGGAGGTGTCATCTTGTTGGAAGTTCTCTTCACTAAGGCATTAAGGAATACATTGCTGGGGGGAATCACCAGAATTCATGAGAAGAGGTTGTTCTCTGTAGGCTAGAGGAGATAGTGAGCACTCCTGTGATGAAATTAAGTTCCCTGGTGGGAACAATAGGACCCCAGAGTGGTAGAGGTCAGGTGTTGGCATGTAACCTTTAGAGACAGAGTGGGCACAATTACCATAATTAGCCACAGAGGTCTATAGCAGTGGCTAATTATTCCCAGAGCTCTGGGAATAAAGTAGCTGGGCAGCCTCCTAATGTGCTGTTTGGCTTAGATAAGCAGAAAAATTCCAGGTCTGCCGAGCAAAAACAAGACTTAAAGTACTGTAGTGGGGTTCATGGCCTCTTACTCAATTCTAAACTTAAATTATCCCACAGACCAGAATGACTTAATCGGCAGGGAGGCCAGCCCCTTTTGAGGAAAGACCTTTGAAAAGGGCCTCAACTCTACCGTGAGTCTCCCTCCAATTCCTCTCTGGAGGCTTAACCCTTCATAATGTGACTGAAGAAAAGCAAATAACCAGACCATTCATGATTATTAGGTACTGACTCTGAATAGAACCGTGGGGTCCACTCACCCAATCGGGGGCTAGTGGAGATTAGATGAAAGATGAAGTCTTGGCAAAGTCAATCTAACTCTAAATTCTTTGGGGTTGTGTCTCCTGTTATCTCTCTAGTCCTGAAATACTTGGAGCAAATATATATACTGAGTCACTGGCAGAGACCTCATATTGGTTCTCTCCTCATATTGGTTCTCTCACCATAGTTGTCTTAGTGAGACACATGAGAGACAGTGAGCTCTACTGCAACAGCATTAGGGATCTCGAAGTGGCAGAGGTCAGGTGCTGGCAGGTAACCTTCAGAAATATAGTGGGCACAGTTACTATAATTAGCCATGGAGATCTATAACAATGGCTAATTATTGTAGAAATGTTCCCCACAATTTCCTCTCATGGTGTCCTCCTCCAAGAGGCTAGATCAAAAGCAATACCACACTTTTGGTGGGTATTGCAGACACGGTCAAGAACTTAAGAGTTAGATAACAGAGTAGATATTTTTATTTTATACTCACTTAACTTTCCTGTTTACTGCAAAAGTTAGAGGGATCTTGGATAATGACTGTGGATTATAACAATCTTAATCAGATGTTCTGGACATGGATCTTCACTGGAGCAAATGAATAGATGCCCCGGGACCCGGTATGCTAGCCTATTTACCCTAAAAACACTGTCTTTAACTGCCAGCTAATTAACACAATCAGGTATCTTCATGTTTCAGGGACAGCAGCATCATTTACTTTTTGTTGTTGTTCTATGACAGATCTTTTGCTCTCTGTCTTAATCTAGTATAGAGGAAACTTAATTGTTTACTTGTGGAATTCCATAGACTACACGCTGATTCATGGTATTATGCTAATTGAAGCAGGTAAGACGGAAGTAACAAGCACCATAGTCACTTTAGTGAGATACATGCAGGCCTGCAAAATCCATGAAGGCTTCTTGAGGTCCCTCAGGTGGGGCATGTTGAGGAATACTCTCCTAAAGTGGAAGACAAGTAGCTACACTTTTTATTACCCTCCAAAAAGGAAAAAAAGAGAATGCTTAGTTAACCTTTTTAGAATTTGGAGCAAATATATAAAATATTTGGGCATGTCATTTTAATATACTTACCAGGTAGCATTTAAGGGTACAGTTTTGAGTGGGGCCTAAAGCAAAAGACAGCTACACAGCAGGTGTAGGCCATAGTGCAAGCTCCCCTGATGTATGGACCTTGTAATTCAACAGGCACAATGGTCCCGAAAGGCACTGTGGTACATATTCTTTTTGAGGTCTCTGTCACATCCAAACATGAGAATCACAACAAGCAGTCTCTTGGGTTTTAGATTAGATCCCTGCTCTATTCGGCCAGCAATTATTCTCCATTTGAAAACTAGCTCCTGTGTACACCTAGATTTGGGTGAGTAAACTCTGATTGCCTACTCATGGGACACCCACTGATTTTATGACTCAAGTTGCCCAAATGGAAAAGCAGACAAGAGGTGATTCCGAGGGGTACGATGTTGAGGGGTTAATTGTGCTGATTGTTCTATATTTGTTCTTCTAGTTTAGCTCTTTACTGTTATCCACCTTGTTGTGTGCTGTGCAAAGCCAAAAGAATATCCTGGGTTTCCTTGCCCTGGAGTTTCTAGGCCCTGTGTTTGGCCAATGGTAGGTAATAAAAGGAGGGCAATAGGAGATTGATTATTACTTCATCCCCTGGGCCTCCTATCCTGCTAAGACCACACACCTTTTTCCTATGGCCACACCTCAAACCCCTAGTAACTGTTTGAGGTTAATGTTGGTTCCCCTCCAACCCTTGCTAGTCCTTGGGACCCTCAACCTCTTTTGTTGTTCTTAACCTTTATCACACCTTTATAAATAGTTCCTTTATTTAACTCCCAGCCAGTTATTCCTTTGAGTACACTATCATTTTTCCCCCCAGAATAAATGACAGAACAAAAAGAGAATCCCAGGAAAATATCAGGTCATATTATATTTCACATTTACGGACTTTTTAGTAAAACTTTTTAGTAATCTATCTCTTTTAAAGACTTTTAAAGACTCTGTTATTTTGGGGTTTTCTATTATAGGCAGCCAAGCATAATCCTCAATGAAATAGCTCCTCACTTTGGTAACTCCTTCTCCCACTTGTCTGGAAAGTGCTTTTTTGGTCTGATCCCAGCATCTACTGAATCCCATAGATGTCTCTCCTTCCTCTGAGTGTCAACAGACTTAGTACCTTTAGTGCTTATTTTGGGCTGAGAATATCTAAATGTTTCTCTATCTACCATTCCCGTATCATCCACTGTCCCTTAACCAAAATGTAGAAAACATGCCCTTAAATCAGTAGGTAATCAAAATATGTTGTTGATAAGAATGATATGTTTCCCTTTTATTCCGGAGGAGTCAAATTTCACAGCCTTCTAAGAGCAGAAAGCTGATAGTTTAAGTCTTTCTTCTGGATTCTTGCCATAAGTCTGTCTTATGACAAGCTTTTTTTTTTTTTTTTTTCTTTCCCTGACTCTGCCTGAAAAACAATGTGGAAGAATATCACTGCGGGATGCTTTAGTGAAGAGGGGAGAAGGGCTATGGCAGAGAGTACGGTCCTGTTTCATCTGACTCCATGGTCATGTGCTGGGAGAGCCTTTGGTGTTAATGGTTCTCCAAGACCTTTGTGCTGGGTCTGGTCCTATCAATATCTGCTCACTTAACTCCTGTGAAAATTCCTCTTTCTTACCCACACATCCCTCCCAAAGCTGCAGATAAGACTGCCAGCCTCTTACTGAAGGGTGACTTTGTCTGCCATGTGTCTGACTGGCACATGTCTCATGTGATTAGAGGCACTGGAAGGGCAAAGACTTTTTCTGCCTTGGGTATTTTTGTATCGTTAGCCATTAACACATGTCTGACTCATAGTGGAAAGTCAAAGAAGTAATTTCAAACAAAATAGTAAACACATCTTCAAGATCTCACTCAAAATCCAGCAGAGTACCCCTCCATAAAATCTTCCTTCTCTCTATTTTTTATCATCTTCAAAATGCTATCCCTGATAGTTAGATTCTACTCCCTCTGTAATTCCACTGTAGTTCCTCTATGTTTCTCTTACAGCATTAGTCATGGTACCTCACAATTATATATGTCTTTCCCACTAACCTGTGTCATTATCAAGAACAGTAGCTCTACAAGTGAGTGTTTAAACCCTTGGGCTCTAAATTCCAACTCTGCTACTTCATCTTAAGTGACTTAACTGCTAAGATTCAGTTTCCTTACTTGTAAAATGGACATAATTCATTCACTAGGTATTTAGCATTGATGTATTTATCATGTGCCAGGTGCCAATGGAGGTATTGGTGATAGAGTACAGAGAAAAGAAAAATAAAAAGGAAAGTAAAGAGGAGGAAAAGCAAATGGACAATGTCCTTGTCTTTATAGGCAGTGCATTCTAGCTACAGCTGTATTCATATCTATTCACGTCCAGATCTTCAAAATTTCATACATTTACAAGTAATCCAAAAAAATAAACCTAGGTAAGGGACTAGAACTTGATAAAGCTGGCAGAAAGTCCTAGTGCTTGCTAAAGAAGCTGATTTGTGAATTAAAGAAGACCCTCAACTCCTTAGGGCTGTGCATACATGTTCTATTTCTTCTTGATGCATTGATAGGATTACACTTTTTATCTTCTCTGGAGTTAGGCATGACTGTGACTTGCTTTGGCTCATGAAAGGTGGACATAAGGGATTCCCATGCAGAAGTTTTAAGAAGAGCCAATTGAGATTTAATATATCTTCTTTCTCTTGCTAGAATTATTATGGAAATATTTATTGAGAAGAGGCTTTCTTTAGTTTAGGCCTTCTTGATGACCCACAGTGGACATCAGCCCATGATTCTGGAGTGGGTTTTCTGTAGCATAACCTATCCTATCCTTACTGATAAATGCCTGATCACAATAAATGGCACCCAGAAAGTACTTGGTAAGTTCTTCTTATTATTATTAATTTTATTTTGGCTACATTTGTGTTGTCAGTGTTGAAACATACTAGGGAGTCAATATCTTTCTCTTAATAAGCATGAGTTTTAAGGTATTAAAGTGCAAGTCTTCTGAGCTTACCTTCACAAATAGGAAAGGTAAAGTCCAAGTAATTCAAATTACCTGTCAAAGGGGGCAGAGTGGCAGCACTTAGATCCAAAGAGGTCCCCCTTTGGGGAAAATTAAACTTTATGTTTCTAATGCTATTTTTCTATTGATTAGCAATATAAAACTAGGTACACACACTTTTGAAGTTATTTTATTCAACGACATAATAAATCTAATTATAAATTCAGAAAACCTTTAAAAATCAAGTATATAAATAAAAAATGTTAACTCTAGTAAAAGACTATTAGGGATAGTAAACTTTGTCTCAAGATGTCAATATAAACTAACAGTGGTTATTTGTTTTGAGCCACAAAAATTAAATTTTAAAAGAAATAACTAAGTAGCTTAACTGGACAGAAATGTCAGTTTGAACTAAAATATAGCTCAGTTTCTCTTAAACCTTTGCAAGGGAGTCACAGGAAAAAAAACAAAACAAAACAAAACACATAACTCTCTGGTGGCAGAAATTGCTAACAGCACCAGAGTAAATCTGCCGGTTGTGAAACATGTAAGGACAGATCTGGAGAAGGGGAGAGAAATGCAAAACACATCAGAGGCAATTTTTCAGTGGATAAAATTAAATCAAAGGAAAAATCAAGTTTACTGGAACATAAATATAAATGACAAAATGAGATCTACATTTTCTAAAATAAGAATGTGTCCCTTAAGTATTTCAGTAGTATCTATAAAATCAACTCCATGATTTAAAATTCTATAAATGAAATTTTAAATATTTTATTTCTGATGTAGACCAAAAACTAGTGACTTGATCATATTCTTTTTAGAGCTTACAATCCACCAACAATCGCTGCAGCAAAAGAATTAAATTGAATTTGTTTTATATTTTAATAACAAATATAGTACAATCACCATAGTACCTTTAATAGACTTGACTTGAGATAATGTGCTTCAATAGGCTAGATTTGAAAATATGCAGGTAATGCTTTTTCTAAGTCATTGAAATAACCAGTACAACTTCCTTCACTCTGGGAATAGAACAAGAAAAAAAATTATTCAGTAGACTAGGACATCGTACTTTTAATTTTCCTGTTGTTTCACAAGACCTGTTAACCTAAACAGAAGAGATTTGTAGAATGTGTTCAGGTAAGAATGAAAAATTTCCTTTCTCTTTATTTTAGCTTTTTTTTTTCTTTTTATTCCAAGCTCACAGTGCTGATTATGTGACTATCAAAAGAAACCTTAACCAATCAACCAAGTTTCCAGCAAGCAGTTTCTAGGAACTGTACAGTTCAATTTGTAGGTATAACAAACAAACAAACAGACCTATACACAAATTACCACAACAATAAAAATGGTCTAGTTCTTAAGTTTAAAACTTATTTTAATTGATCTGTCTATCCATTTCAGTTGATAAGTAGCTTTGAGACTTGGAAAATTGAATATAAACATCTTTCCAGATAATAAACCATAAAGAAAAACAATTATATATATTCTATATTAGGTCATACATATACTATCCATGACTATATATATATATAGAGAGAGAGAGTTACATAGTCTACATACACATATATCTACATATCTATATATATTTATGTACACACACACACATATACACACACACACAGAGGCATATGTTTGTGGCTTAAATTCCGTGATTGTGTACCATACCGGAAACTACATGAACAGAGTTTGAACTAATTAAAGCAGAAAAAGGAAAATCACGTTTTCTTTTGTTCTAACATTAAAATATAGATCCTGTCCTTTTCTTGAGTTCAATGAGTTTGGCTTAAATGGCTTGACATCACTGTTGACACCACTGTGTTGATAGGGATAGTCAGACTCCCCAGAATTTCTAAAATGTATTAAAATAAAAGACTCTTCCACTAACAAATTCCACTAGAATTATCAATTCTTCACCACTGAAGTGTAGCCATTAGGCAGATGGATGGGTTTTTACTCCTCCTATCATTTTTAATTGTCATGGAATTACATTTATCCTCCCTAAACCAGTACGATGTATGCTGTTCTTGCTTCGGTTGAAAAGGATGCACCCTAGAAGAGATAAATTATTCCATTATCACCAAAACATTTATTAAATGTCCATATTTTTAGGAGGCAGGGCTGAATGCTATAGACAGGAATTAATTATGTTCAATTCCTGCCTCATTGGAGGCGAGATGTCCAGACAGCAATGATGCTGGCATCCGAAGGCCATGCATCAAACACCGGGAAAGAGATGAGTTGAGTAAGTTGCTATCAGGAACATTTGCACCCTTGAGCAAAGTATATCAGTGAACTGGGTGGAAAAGGAGACCCTCCGGAGACGCATGTCACAGTGATTCACAACCACTCCACCAATCATGTAGGAAAGACCTCTGCCAAAAGAAATCTCAGGATTTAACTGAGTGCTGTTCAAATGAGAATGTGATAAGAAGGGGTAGGTGCAGTGGGATTTTTCCTAAATCTTCCATATCTCATCTCAGAAATTACCAAAGGGAAGGGATTGCCAGCTACATCTGCTGTACATATTTTTAAAATTCCTTTGTGCTGGGGGGAAGAAGGGTCAAATAGGAAATGAGCTGGTTATTGGCAAACATGGAGAACTACGCTAGAGTAGTGAATGCTTTTCATACTGGCTGAGTTTTTAAGTATATACTTAAATAATTATACCCATTTTATACATCAGACACCCCTAATACACCAACATACCACTACCTCTCCTTTACTCCCGGCTCTAAGTGGTTATCAGTTCTTAATAATTCTGTCACATTTCTGTCTCTCACTCTCCACTTGAATAGCCTTTCTTTTACCACCCATATCAAGTCTAAATATTGTTTCTCCTGTGTAGTTTTTTGAACACTCTTTTGAACATGGAGTGTGCCAAGGCATTCCGTACTGTTTTACCCATAACATTTTATGGGTCTGAATCTTCCAGTGTATGAAACCTCTGAAAAGGCAGACATAGGGTTTTGCTCATGTATCCTCACTTACCAACACTATCAGTGAATTAATGTCATCTCATTGCATGTTGATTTTTATTTTTATAGTGATTTCAAGCACATTGCTTCATTTTATGCTTTCAAAGATTTTGCAAAGTATTACACCACAGATGTTGTTCCCATATAACAGATAAGGAAATCGAGTATTAAAGCCAACAAATAAATGAGAGTTTTAGTTTTGTTTTAAATATTTGCTTTGTTTTGTTTAACTTATAGCCTATATATCTTTCCAGTATATCATAGCATTTGTTATATAAACATTACATTCAATCACATAAGAGTGTGTGTGAGTTTCCCTCTGCTAGGGGGTAAAAAGAAATATTATCCCTTTATATGTACATGATTTTCTTTGAACATTCATTAAGGATCAGGATATTATAAACAACAAAAAATCTCTTATCCTTTATTTCTTTCATTTTGACTCTAACCTCATCATGACATAAACTATGGCTTGACAGATGATCCAACCAAGGTATTATAAAACATTTTTGATAGGTGCTTTAGGTTAATGATTTATGAAATCATTGTTGAGGTCAACTACTATGAACAGAGCATTCCAAAAGTCTTAGCACAAAAGTTCTAATAGATCATATCCTTTGTGCACTTTAGGGGAGGTAACCATAAATTTATTTTGATAATGTCTATGTCAGTTGGTTTTATTTTTCTTTTATGCAAAACAAGGAGTATTAATATAAGTGAAAGCCATGATGAATAGAGGCCAATACAAAAGGTACTAGTTAATGTTGTTCCTACATTTCTTTTTTTTTTTTTTTTTTTTGTTCCTACATTTCTATGTTGAAAATAAACCAGATTTAGTTTTCATCATACGTGAGAGAAAGGGGGTGGGGAATAAAATTAGCCAATATAACCAACTCATTTTTCTTTCCAGAGAATAGCAAGATTTAAGAAAGTAGATAGGGAAATAATGAGAGGAAGAATATTCAAGCATTTTTAGAACTCTAAAAGATAAAATAAATGACTAGATGATGGGTTCTGTGGGATATAATACTGTTGTTTTCCTATGTACAACAAAGTCACTCAAGCAGCTTTTAGTGGGGCACATGTCTTCAATTGCTTCTATTGTGGCTGTGAGGTTCATTCACGATACCTATTTGTGTGCACAGCCGGGTGTTTATAAGCCGATGCTGGGGATCGTTTAAGTGACTTGCTTCTGATGAACCGTGTGTGTAAAATATCTCTCTTTATCTGGACATTTACGGCAAAATTTGGTAAATCATGTAAGATTCAGGAGGGAAGACATAAATCAAAAGTAAAATCGTGATTTCAACGCCTTGAACTCTTGCTGTGCGCTTTGTCACTCTTGGGCCTTACTCAAATGGCTAATGAGACCTAAATTATTGGAAATGCATGTCTCTGAAATTTAAGTGGGAGGCAACCACATTTGAGTACGGAGCTATTAAAATGATGAAATCATTATATTGTATCCAAGGGAAAGAGATATTGTAAATATTTAGTCTTTCATGGTCACAAACCACTTAAATGGATGAATATAGTCTAGTCATTGGTTTATGGTTCTAATAACCTCCAGGAAATGTCAAATTCACATGTTGTCCCAGAACACAAGATTTAGCTTTTGGATTTTTAATTTAAGTAAAAGATGTGTAAAAGCACACAGTTATCCAGCTCCCTATTGGCTCCACATCTGTGTAGGATTATATGCAAAATTATTTGAGCTAGCACTGGCAGTCACATAGCTTTGCTGGCTTGAATGTAATTAATTGTATTTTTTTTAAGATAGACACACAAAAAGAATGGAGGAGGACCATTTGGAGAAGCACTGTTTTCAGCAGTAATCTTACGTATGAGGTAAGGCTCCAAGTTGCCAAAATGGAATCTGGAAATAGAGATCCATCAGCCTTATGTCTAAAGTAAATCATAATTGTTCTGAAAATGATTAACGCTGGGTGACAGCCAATGTTCCTTTGATAAAACAGTACTTAGTTTGATTCCACAACTGAGCAGACAGGAAATGGCTCACCTTTTGGTAGTGAATTAACTCTCTCATAGAGGGCTATAGTAATTCTAAAATATAAGCCCCCAAAGTGTCCAGGATGCCAGGAAATCAAACAGAGTTTCCAAAAGTAGCAAACAGTTGCTCTTCATCTATCATTATCTTACATTCCTCACTTTTATTCTTATCTGCAGATTTTGGTGGACAATGTAACAATTGCTCAAGGAGCTTCTTAAAAATTCTCTCTGTGGATTTGGTTGCATCCAAGTAGAAGTTAGTAAACAATAGTTTGACAGTACTCCTTGGTGACTTTTTCAGCTTGCAAAAGTTACACAAAATATTTTTCAATACTTTATAATAAGTATTGAAGACACAAGCAGAGCAAATTCCCACTTCCCACAATTTGTCAAATGTAGTCAATAAAATTGTAATAAGATCTTGAAATTTCCTGATTCTTGGAATGCAAAAAAAAAAAAAAAAAAAGCAAAACAAACAAACAAAACCCAAAAAATGAAAACAACCTCTTCCCCTGCCCCCGAAAACTACTAAGCTGGGTTTCTGTCATCATGTGGTATATTCAAATGCCTCTTTTAGACACTCGTCTCCCCATTCCACACCATACTCCCTATATACAACATTGCCAAGTCCGGGCTCTTCCTTCCCATGGGGATAATTTAAATCCATCTAGAAAATGATTTGATCTGCAGAATGCAGATCATTTTAAACTGGAATGAAGAATAAAGTCTTGGAGACAGCACAGAATGTGGTTATAGTAGTCCACGTTAAAAATGGCCAGAGCATCAACATGGGATTTGACTGCTAGACTAGTGTGGTTATTAATGGACAAATGTTCTTTCCTCAACAGGGGAACTGCTTCTACTCCTTGTGGTTATGGGAATAGGAAATGGAAGGAGACAACACTTTACTGGCAGACACATTACTGACCCTGCAGAGGCAGCAAGAATAATGAGCAGAGAAGGCTTTAGAGAAGAGTGTCCTGCTAAGCAGAATAATTGTGCAGGAAGTACAGGATACGTTGGACATGATGTTGACTGGGTTGGATCATCTTCTATCAGTGCAGGATGAACCAACCAAATGGGTTGGTGAATCAAATTATCCTAGAATGTTGAAATCACTGGGTAGAAGCAAGGGCATCCTAATTCCTGTCTATTTGTGAGTCATGGATATTTGAAGGAATCAACTTTTTACTTCACTTGCAGACACATATGGACGGTTACTTCCTACCCATATGTCTGGAATGGTCCTGAGTTTAGATATTCATTCTGCAATCAGAACATGTTCTGAATCTTTGTTTTAATGAATATGACAATAAAAATAATGTAGAAATGCAGTTTTAGACTAGCATAACTCTCCAAGTTAATACTTAAAATGAACAAACAAAAAGGGTCAGGATTTTTTTAATTTATAGATTTTAGCAGATATGTTTGGTTAGAAATGGACAAATATTGAATGTATTTTTATTTGATATTTTGCTTATTTCATGTCTCAAAGTGGTTTACTTATGACAGAATCAAATCCTTATGAAAAACATATTTGGAACTAGAGTCAATATAATCTAATGCATAAAACAGATGAAGGCGAAATAAATAATGAAAGAACATAAATAAATAAAATTAAGTGAGAAAACAAGCCATGTTACTGTAGGCTAAATAATATCTAGACAGGCTCCTCCTTAAAAGTAGATATTCTGTTTAGGTTTTTTTGTTTTGTTTTTTTCTCTTTTCCCTAACACTTTGACTTAGGGAGCCCAGAGAATAGCTTCTCCTGGAACAAGAGAGCAATTAAAGGAGTCAAGCAGAGGGACAAACCAGTACCCACCTCTGCGACTTAGAACTTGAGGCATAAGTGGATAATTGCTGAAGCAAGACGGCTTTTGCAGGACTATATTTCTGAGATGTTTAAAATTCTTCCACTAACAATGTATTTTTCCACTTGTGATTTACTATTGAATTTTAGAGCAGGAATTTATCGAGGCTTTGTGGGCTCTAAAAAACAATTCGTTTAAATGAAACTGCCCCTGGAAAGGGTCAGAACATTATGAGCAGACACTCAGGCAGTTTTCTTTGTAATCACGTTAGAAAACCTTGCTGGCTGGAAAGGGGAAATAAGATGACCCTCTAAGGAGCTATGGGAAAAGGAAAATGGGTGCCTCGCCTCAGAAGAAATGGAAGAGAAAAGGTATTAAAATGGACTTTCTCTGGATCTCTGCCTTTTCTGCAGTTTGCCCCACTCTGCGTACAAAGGGGTCCAGCTCTGGCTGCTCTTCCCGATGATATTCTTGGCAGTCAGCTGAAAGTCTGTACAGAGAATGCCACAGTCACGGCAGGATTGTTTCTGTATTGAAAAAGCAGAGACCAACTTCTTGGCACTTCATCAGAAGAGATGTGATTTCCTAACGAAAGTGGAATGCTCAATCAGAAGAGTTGGAACTTTCCCCTCTGCCACGGAACCTGGTGAATGGTTTGAGTTTTTCCAAAATTATTTCAAATTTAGCTGCTAGAAGGCTGTGCCGATCGTTCCAATTTTTCTTTCAATTTTGCATTTTGTTGGATGCTTCCCTCAAGTCTTCAGGATAGTTCAGTCATTAGTCAGAGCTGGAAGGTTTATTATTTATTTTGACAGTCACCAGCCTATTTTGTCAAATAGTACACATTACGGCTCCATTTGACAGGTGTTACTCTGAAAATCTTTCAGTTTCTTTTTTCCTCTTTTGAGGGAGGCTTCTATATCTGCTGTCTTGTTTGCCTTCCCAAAGGAAGCACAGTACATTTTCTAGTTGATAAAAGCTTTACTTTGTTGTTACTTTTCAGTGACAGATTAGGCAGACATTGGTCAAAAACTTTTTTCTTGATTTAATCTAAATTTTGGTGATGTGCTTAAGCTGGAATCCAATGGGAGATAAAGCAGAAGAATAAAAGAAAGGGTAGCAGGCATGGAAACTAAAGGCGAGAAAGCACTGCCATTTCACCTATAAGATGCATATTGTGAGGTTAGCCAGGTCAAAACGAGTTTTAAGTTTAGTGGTGTGAGATTAGGGTAAAGGAAAAAAAAGCTGCATCATGTGTTTGATTCTCTCACACAAGAAAATACAGGGGGCTATGATGACATGGAAGAGAACACTAGGCCAGATGAAAGAAGTTAGGTGAGTCTTCCTGGAGAAGATGGCTTCGTCTCCACCTGATATTGATTGATTGATTATTTATTTATTTTTAATATTAACATATAATGTATTATTTGCCCCATGGGTACAGGTCTGTGAATCGTCAGTCTTACACAATTCACAGCACTCACCATAGCGCGTACCCTCCCCAATGTCTATAAACCCAGCCACCAATGGTGATACAGACAAAAGAAGAGATGGTGGGAAGGCCCTCTATAATGATACCAATATAGGTGGGATGGTGAATTTGATTTTGGATGTGTTGCTTATAACAAATTATCAAACATTTGGGAATTAAATTTTCTCTGATATTCATGATCCATCGTTGTTATCTATTTGGTTCTCTGACTTCCTTATCTTCTCGAATGTCACCCCTTCTGAAAGTCTGACTACCCAATGAAGATATTTCTCTATCACTTCCTTCATAGCTCTCTATCTTGTTAAGTCCTGTTTGTTTCTTTTTTCTTTTTTTTAAGATTTTATTTTTTAATTTATTTGAGACAGAAAGAGGAGAGAGAGAGAGAGCGCACGAGCAGGAGCAGAGGCAGAGGGAGAAGCAGACTTCCCGCTGAGCAGAGAGCCTGACACAGGGCTCAATCCCAGGACCCTGGGATCACGACCTGAGCTGAAGGCAGATGCTTAACTGGCTGAGCCACCCGTGTGCCCCTCCTGTTTTATGTTTCTTAATAGAATGTTTTATTATGTGACGGGAAGAAAGAGCAAATATTTGTTTAATTACCTATTGTTAGTCTCCTTCTGTGTTTTAGCAATTCCGTGCAGTGTAACATACTCCCCTAATACTAAGTGCATAAAAGGGAGCATGTTTATTAATTGTGATTCTGTGGTTCAGGAATTTAAGCAGGGCCCATCAGAGATGATTAATCTCTGCTCTGTTGTGTCAGCGGGGTTTACTTATTCAGGTGGTAGCTGGGTTGGAGGATCAAGAATGGCCTCACTCACTCGTCAGGGGCCGTACTGCTGGGCTATTGGCTGGGGCTCCTCTCTTCACATGGCTCCTTTCTCCAGATGGACAGCCTGGGCTTCTTTACCAGGAGCCTCAGGATAGCAAAAGGATGCCGTATCTCGTAAAGCCTACACCCTGAACTAGTAGAGCCTCACTCTAACACCTTCTATTGGTCAGATCAAGTCCAAAAGCAACCCAGTTTCAAGGGGAGAAGAAATGAATTCCATGTTTTAATGTGAAGAGTTGCATACATAACATATGGTTGCTCCTTTATTACTATTTTTTTCATTAAGTCATTGAAACACTGTTGAATACCATACCCACATATCCCATCCCGATTTCTTTCTTTTAACTAGAATCTTTTGTCTCTATCTGCTCATTGGTATTTCTTCTTATATAGCCTAGTATCACTTCGGAAACAATATATTACAAATAAACTCATCTTTCTTCCCATGCCAGTTTTCTTTTCCCTCCTCATAATTCTTCTATTCCATAAATGATACTACCTTAGGCTTTTATTATCACCAATAATTTAAAACGTGGAGTTACCTCTCTCTTCTTTTTGCAATCAGACGGAAACAGAAGCACATTTGAAAATTGTTTTACACAAATTGTTCTACATTATTTTGGTAGTGTGGAATTGAGTGAATGACTTAACCTTTCTGATCCTATTTATTCATCATTTCAAATTGATATGATACTTTCATCTCAGGGTGATTGTGAAGATTAGTTTTGAAAACAAACAAACAAACAAAAAAAAAACAACTTTCCAGAGGACCTGAATATGTGAAGTACTCATTAAATGCAAATTTATAACTTCAAGAAATTTTTCTGTAGTACTCATTTGCACCTTATTGATTGGCAACATTTTACATACATACTATATCTTCACATTTAGGGAGTAAACTACTTGAAAGCAGTGACTCCCCAAATCCTAGGCATGAGGCCATACACATTTAGAATTAGGAACATGATGGTCTGTTTATTAACATCTTAATAGTACTTTAAAAATATAAGCTTGGGGCATCTAGGTGGCTCAGTGGGTCCCATCTTTGGCTCAGGTCATGATCTCAGGGTCCTGGGATCCAGCCCTGCATCGAGCCAACGGGGAGCCTGCTTCCCCCCACCCCCGGCCTGCCTCCCTGCCTACTTGTGACCTCTCTCCTCTCTCCCCTCTCTGTCAAAAAATAAATAAATAAAATCTTTATATATATATATATATATATATATATATATATATATATATGCGCTTTATTTTGAGGGGAGGAAGTAAATGTGAACTCATTGGCTTTAGTGACATTAAGGTAATGTATATTAGTTTGTTGTTTTGCATTCTACATTACACTATCTTCTCTATAAAGCAAACTTAAAAGAAATGTGTATAAGAAAATAAGAGTGCTGGTGCAAAGAGACTGCTGTTTTTGACAGTCAAAGGAGGATTTTCAAAATCTAATGCCAGATGTTGGGTCAATCTTGGGAATCATATTCCTTTTAGTTTTACATTAAGAACTTTATATCTCCTTTTAAGACATCTAGTAATATTGCAGCAATTACATTTTGAGGCAAAAGCATTTTAGAGACCAAGTGCTTTTTTTTTCCCTCTCTCTGAAATATGATTATTTCAATTACTAGTAGCAACAATTAATCACTAACTGATTCATCAGCTTGCAGCTGGGATTGGAGAGCTGACTTCCTTTCCTTATTCCTATTTTATGTTTTACTGTGCTCAGCAGGGATTGAGTAATAGCAAGCTAATAACCTTTCCCTACCCTCAATACCTTTTTCTAATACCAGCAAAGAAGAAAATTTTGAATATTTTTCCCAAGTACAACTTTCTGCCATACATTTCTGAAGGGAGCTTTAGCATTACAAATGTTGATCCATTTTGCTATAAGAATAAGACATTATAAGACACTATAGAAAGATATTTCCTTAAGGTTTGACCAACCATTCTTTGCTATGTTTCGTTAAACAACTCATGCTAGAGGAATGTACATATAACTCATTCCAAGTGGGTAATGCTTTTCTATTTCTTGGAATTTATCTGAGTCATAAGACTCCAGATTTACAATATATTAATATGCTCATCTACCCAGCAATAGATCTTCAAACATTTTAGTGTTCTGATTATGAATATGTTGCATTTCTTAGAGCTCAGTGAGAAGATACTGTAATCTACCTGGTTTATTATGAGGAGGTGCCAGAAGCTTGACCTAGGAGAAGCATACTCATCCTTTACTTCAGAGGAGTAGGTTCTCTTATAGCAAGGGCTCTCAATAAAAAATTCATCATAAACTTCTGGGCCATAGGGGTGGCACAGTTGGTTGGGTGTCTGACTCTTGATCTCAGCTCAGATCTTGATCTCAGGGTTGTGAGCTCAAGCCCTGGGTTGGGTTCCACATTAGGTGTGGGACTTACTTAAAAAAAGAAAAAAAATCCATAGACTTCAAACTATCTGCAAACATCCAAGCACAATTTGTGTCATTGGGTATTTTCTATATTTTCCATCAGTTTCTCCAAAATATTAAAATCAATCCCCTGAGTTCTCTCAGGACTTACTGAATAGCCTTCTATAAAACCACATTCATGTATTCACTTAATTATTGCAAAGTCTAGTATCCTATGAAAATGTTAGTTATAAGTTCTACAGACTAAAGTCTACTTTCCTTAATATAACTGAAATCATAATTAGTACACATTAGTAATACAGATGTCAAGATCTCAGTAAGGTCTGAGACTTTACCCTACCAAGATGCCAAGTTAGCTTGCTATAGTTTCATATGAGACTCTGAATCAGAAACTAAAAGCTTTACTACTCAAAGCAATAGTAGTCATCAAATTACCAGCATTTTATGCTGGTGTCCCACAAGGCAATGTTAAGTGGGCCAAGTGCCTGCTCACACATCATGATTTGAATTATAAGAGTAAATTTCCAACTGTAGGAAAAATGAATATTTTATAATGGACGGTAAACCTGACTGATCTTTGCCCCAAAGAGAAACAACATCTTAACAGTAAGATCCATGGAGAATTGTCTTCTAACTATATGCATTTCTTGATGCGACACTGTTTTAACTTCTGGAAAAATTTCCTATGAGTACACTACTCTGTCAGGCACATTGATCAATATGACTCATAGAGATTAGGACTAAATCTGTTAAATTTGTCTCATACTACATTCAATTAGGGTTACTATCAACAGGACTCTGAACATCAGGATGAGGCAATATTCAGTATTAACATCAAGTGTGCTAGACCCAATCAGCTAGGTAAATCTCAAACATCTGGATCCATCTTAGAAATCTGGGTGTATTTCTCCTTAAGTTTTTACACTGACCTTTCCAAGGCAGTGGATGCCTTGGCTCAAGGCATTAATCTAGGTACAACTGGATATATTAGAGATCACACAGACTCTACCTTGCCCAGCAAGTAGAAAATCTACAGCCAATATCATCTGTAACAACCCTGGCCACTGAGTTAAGGCTAACCTGAATACATTCTAGGACTGAGGTGGTATCTTTGTTCACCTCAACTAATATCAAAGAAAAGATCACTTTTTCTTTGTGAATTTGTGTGTCATTCTTGCACAGAGGCCAAGCTAATCTTCTCTGTATCATTCCAATTTTAGTGTATGTGCTGGCGAAGCAAGCACTTGTATCCCTTTTTCTAATAGAATTTTCTAATTCTTATTTTCCCTTTAATGACTCATATTGTAGGGAAAACTGACTATGAAGTTTGTCTAAGTAGCAAATCAGCTACCCCTCTGGGAAGATTCCCCAAGCAACTACGTGTAGCTCATTTTGGAGACATAGAATAGTTATTCAAGGGTTACATTATCTACTGGGACTGTTTCCTTAAAATCTTGGAGATCTCTGATGATTATTCTTAAGAGGATAATCATCATTTCAGGAGGAGAGAAATAAGCTAATACTTGACTTCCACACAAGACCTATAATACCAAGAATACATTTAGTCTCCCTAAAAAGAGAGCCATTTTCGATTACGGGAGCTCTTGGAGTGGAATCTACATCACCCAGAAGCACAGTATGATATTGCTCCATTGTGGTCTCCTAGCCATCTGGTAGGTCTTAGGTTTCAGTTCAGCTGAATAATTGAGTCTACTCACTGTTTTTGAAGGCAACACTTGAGGGCAGTTAGTCCAGTCTGTCTGGTCCACGCCATCAACAAGGTAACCTTCATCCAATCCAGGAAATCACTTTGCTACAGCAGTGGGAATGTGGATGAAGCAAATAACTGTAAGTCTTTACAGGAATTGTACTTAGGAAAAAAAGGAATTGTACTGGTAGGTGTAAGGTCAAGCGTTATCACCTTACCTTTTGATGATAGACTTTTTGGTAATTTTAAGATGAATGGCAATCAAATGGTGGCCAGAGCTGCCTTATGGCCACTTGATAGGTTAGGTGCTTGATAGTTTGGGAGAGACACATAAGATGATTTTTCTTGAGGAAGGCTCCAGGTGTGGTCTAAAGGAAAAAAGATATATTAATGTCCTTTTGCCATCTATGTCTCTGGGGTCTAAGATTATCCTTCCCCAGGTACCAGCTTGTTGCTCTTCCTCAATGCCATAAAATACTTGTGTCCCATTACAGTAGCTTTAACTTTACCTTTTCTCAGTCACCCCCTACTCACACTCCCAGTTTTAATTTAGAAGGGACATGTGCAAAAGTTACAAAAGCAATTTAATTAAACCTATAAAGCTCTCTTATTTCCCTCACTTTTTTCCAGTGTGGGCTACTGTAGGGGAACTTAGCAGGCAGTGTACTAGACCAAGTGGTCATTATCTTTATGATATAACCATACAACTCTTCTAAGAGAATCCAGGTGATTGAATAAGAATTAAGCAGAGGTTGTACAAACCAAGCCATCCTGAAGTTGATATTGGGGAAAAATAATAAGTACCATGCTCAATAAAGATCAAAGCAGAATCCCAAAATTTCAAAGTAGATTTCTATATCTATACCTATATCTATCTATGTCTCTATCTATATCTATCTTTATCTATCTATATCTATATCCATATCTATATATCCATTAAAACTCACTTTGTCCTTTCTGCAGTAAGTGACTGAAAAGAGATGACCCATTTCTGGAGACAACTTTATTTAGTAGTCAAACTGATTTACTACGGTGTGTAAATGAGTAATGGATAGCCAGAAACCTTTTTGGGTCAATTTCTGAGGTTATTCCAATGTTCTACAATACCAAATGCCTGTAGTCATTATAGAAAGCCCTTTGAGTAACTTGATTATTAGCTCATTGTTCTGTGACTTTTTGATAAAATATGCACCAGTGTTAGGCTGTACGAGGTCCATAAAGCTGAACACATGGCATAGACTAGTTTAAAGAGCCACAGTGGTGTGTTCGACTATGCTGATCAGATATGGAAGAGCAACACTGTAATCTGAAAAATGTCAAGAGCTGTAAGCACTACTGATTCCTCTGAGAGGGGTCTATAGTTTGGTTTAGTCTCTATACTATGAGCGGGTGAGTGCAACCCCCCGCTCAGGACAAACATCCACTTATGGTAAGATTCATATCTAGTGTGTAGTGGTAGGCTGTGTGTTATCAAACTATTATCTTTTACTTTGTGCTCAATCTATGGTGATGTGTGTGTTGCCATATCTGGTGGGCAGTAAGTCTAGACAGGAATAGTGGCAGTCTAGACAGTAGAGCGGACTGATTCCACTTCATTTCATGAAAGAACAGGCCCTCACTGTTCACTGTGAGGCATCTCCATGACTGGCCCAGATGGTTCAATAGGCAGCATGATTTATTCTCACAGTCGGTGGTCCTAAAGAGAGGTGTCTCTAATCTTCCAGGCTCTAGTTTACCAGGTGGCAGAATATATAGTCTAGACTACTGGCAACAGCTCAAGAGGCAGTAAACATAAAATGAGTTTCATTAAAGAGAGTATTGGTTTACTGAATTGAACAATCACATCCATGTTGATTTCTGCATAGCTGGTGTGGTTGCACCGCTGCAGCAGTCCAGTGGGCACAATCAGGTGTCAGTTTAGATGAAATATCAAGGAACCAAGCCTAGGCACTTAGGACAACCTCTGTGAATCAAGGATCCTATTATGCCAACAACTTTGCTTTTCAATTGGTGGAGAAGAAGATAAAAGTTTCCCCAAAGGGATGATTACCATTTTTTTTCCTCATGTAAAGTAAAGATGCCTATAGAGGTCAGGTCAGCACCATTCTTGAATATACTGTTCCTGCTTGACAAGAGAGGATCATTGAACCTTTCCTTGTTAACCATTGTTGGTCACTGAATCCAAGTCAAACCAAACACAGATGGTATTATTAGACTGGAAAGTCACAAAGCCTTCAAGGTGAGGTATGCAGTTTTGACTAGTGACTCATAGCAAGCTGATTGCTGATTTTCAAAAGGGGTATATCTGGTAATATATACCAGATAGATAGATAGATAGATAGATAGATAGATAGATAGATAGATTTGTGCCTCTGTCACAGAGGCAACAAATCTAAAACCTCTAAGAGCATAACTGAATGTAGGGTGCCTCCCTCTGCCAGATACTCCAAACATCAAAATTACCAGTCAGAAAGACTTGGAACTTAGAGAGGACAGTAGTTTAGAGAGCATGCAGAGCTCATTGGAGAGCTTCCAACACACACTTTTGGTCTGGATACCATTCAAAGGATGCTTATTTGCAGACTAGCTGATATAATGTTCTAAGTAGAATGCCCACTTGCTTCCAATACCCAAAGAGTTCAATAAATTGTTGGATTTCTCTTTGGGGAATAGCAAAATGACAGTAGTTTTTCCTTGACTGCTGGATGTTCGAGAGTTTTGATATAAACTCACATAGGCCTAAGATAATCTTTGTCTGGAAGTCCTCTAAATTATGTTGGGATATATCAGCCACTCTTGCTGGTAGATATATATCAACAGTGCAGTTAAGGCCATTGACATGGAGGCTTCTGCCTTGCCGATGTATAAGTTATCTATTTAGAGAAAACTTCAGACATTAGAAGATAGAGGCATTGGTGTTATCCTGGCTCAACCCCTGGCGGCAAATGACAGGGGAACTTATGTACTACTGGGGGAGTACTGCAAATGTATATTGAAGGCTTTAGTATATGAAGCACATTGGTCCTGGTCCTTGGGTGCCAGTGGAACAGAAAAGAAGGTGTTTGCAATGTTCAACACAACACATCTAGTGTCATCAATCTGTGAAATGGATTCATCTATAGGACTATAGCAGAAAAAGTGGATCCAACTGGATCCAAGTGGATCCGTTGTAAACCCTCATCTCTCATTATCATTTTTCTTTTTTTTTTTCATTATCATTTTTCATTGGCTATATAGGGTTGTTGTGTTAATATTGCACCCTACTCTTGCTCCCTTTAAGATTTAACCAAAGCTGTGATTTTCATTTGTCCTCTTTGGATTATATATTGTTTCTGTTGGACCACTCTGAGTAGGATAGGCAGTATCAGATAAGCAGATACATTGGGAAGTGATTACATGTACTACTAGCCTTTCCTATGTATTACACTTCCTAACTGGGAGAATCCACTCTGGATTTTATAAGTATTCACAGCACAGTATGTGTATAAAACATTAATATACATTCCTATACATTCCTCAGTAAAAATCACATTACATGGTATCTGTCCAAAAAGCCCCATTGTGAGGATATATTAGCTCTCCTTCTCCAATGTGTACCTAGCCTAAATCTTATTACCTGAATCTGGATACTCCTACACCTACAGAACCAGAGAGAAGTATGAGTTGGGCACCTTTCTCCAACAGAATTATATAAGTTTGAGTTTCTTTATGCTTCCAATTTGCCAGCTATAGATGTGTGTACACAGCCTTTGGTTCTCCTTGGAGTCAGGGACACCTACAATTCATTCAAAATCATCTTTCTCAAAATGGTTTAAGTCAGGGCAGTGAATAGAGAGGAATCAAAGAGCATAGAGGAATTAGTGGGCAAGGCACATCTGCTTTCAAATTTTAAGAGAGTGGTTTCAGCATGCAGCTCAACCAAATGAACTTCTTATGTTTTCAGTCCACCCAAAGCATGGTATGAGCAGCCAGACCATTCTTACTGACGCCATACATTTTAGATTTGGGGACTCTTTCATTCTACTGCCATTGTCACATTGCTTTCTGGTTGAGGTTGTGGAATTTATCTTCTTTGACTTATACGGATTTGACATACACAGTGGTGCCTTTTTTTTTCTCACAGATTTCACCTTAACCTAAGGCCTCTGCAGTCCCATTATCAAAATAACTACTCTTAAATTCTTGCAGGATTTCTTCTTAAGGCTTAGGTGAGTTTTTCAAGGTGGCATGGCTTGCTAAACAAGTTTATCCAGATTTCTTTGGGTCATTTCTTATTCATTAGTGGGTCATTTTCATCAACATTGTAAGGCTCATCCAGGGCAGTCAGAGCCCCAATACTAGTCAATGCCTCATCTGTGGTTTGTCAAAGAAGTTTGTCTTTCCCATCGAGATCTCCCTTAAAGGGCCAAAGCTCCCCTATAGTAGCCAGGACCCACTGCAAAAACCTGATGCCATTTACTGTCATCTTTGAAATGATTTAAGGTTAGCATGTAACACTGCAGAAGGAACTAAGACATTAGACAACCCATCTGTGACCATTTTTCCTTAACAGCTATATATGACTCAAGTCAAGCATTATACCCTACATGTCTCATCTCCCAAGTCAACTAACAAAAATTCTAGTACTGTGCTTGATTTCAGCCCACAGTGGTCATAAATTTCCTTCTATTCTTCCTTGGAACATCTCTTTTGAATGAAAGGCAAATAGAACTTTCTGTCATCAAACCCCAGGACAAATCTTAGTACCAGTTTTTGCAAAGCCACAGACCTGAGGATGATCACCCTATGGGACCCCAGTTTCACCTCTTACAAGAGAATTAGCAACACCTAGGGTATTATACGAATAGTTGTCTTTATACTTACATCCTAGCAGATGAAACCATCTGCTCAATTCCTCTTAATTAAAAGGTAATAAATAGAGGACTCTGCTTACCTACTTGACCATACATGAACTTTCCTCTACTCCTATCAACTGACCAATGAGATCCTAATCTTTCCTGTTGCAGAAAGACACATCTCCATCAGCATTCCATCTCTCAGAAAAAAAGAGAAGTTTGAGATTTCATCTAACAAATTATTCTGCCTCTCTTTCATGGATGCTCACAGAAGACAATAAATCAGTCAATCAATCTCTTAGATTAAAAGCAAAGGACTTTACTATTTCCAATGACTGTTCTAGCCCAAGTACCACTGTTTATGCTGGCTCCTCAAGTTCCAGTTCCCATAGGGTAACACAAAGAGCTTCACGTGATATCTATATATGTATTGGGTTACAATACAAAGGAGAAAACATGAGTTAGGGAAACCAACTCCTTTCTAATAGGTAGAAAACATTTCTGATTTTTACCCAAAAGGAAAGATATTTTTGTTATATTGGACAGTAGTATTAATAATAACAATAATAAAAATAAACAAAAACCAACCACAAAACAACAAAACAAAACAAAAAACTCCACCACAATAACCAACCAACCAACCAACCAACCAGCCAACCAACCAACCAAACAACCGCTCTTGCTCCAGAGGAAAGAACTACCTCTATGTTCTGAGGCTATATGCTATGCTAATATCCTTGAAATAAGAATCCAGAACAAAGGTCTAAGCCTCTGGTCAGAAGACAAGCAGAAATGTCAAAGACCCATGAAGAATTGTCTCTCAACATTACCTGTAAAATATATATTAAAGTGCATGCTGTCTCTATCTTTGTCTCTGTCTCCATCTCTCTCTTTTCCATACTCACACACACAGAGCAAATGGTAAAGACATGTTTTTGAGGTGTCTTACAGCTTTAAAACAATTCTCTGAAATTTTATAATAAAAATATCAGGATGTTCATTTGAGGTGAACCTCAGAATTTCTCTAATAGCTGATAGGATTAAAAAAAACTCTGACTTTTTTAGTAATCGTTAATGGGAAATGGAATGAATTCTAGCCATATTCATAAACTAGATAAGAGGAACAACGGTGGAGAATAAATGGGAGACTGATATGTGGCGGTGTTGAAAGTCACAGAATTAGGAGCATTATGTGTAGCTAAGCAGATATCAGGCTGAGGAAAAAGGCTGGAATGAGAAAGTTTGGCAAATATTTGAAAAAGGACAACAATTCAAGTTAAATTTATAAATGAAAAGAAATCCAGTCAGTTAAGGTGGTGGAGGAGGAGTGAAGGTAAAGCAGTTCCGCTTCACTGAGCAAGATAATAGTCTGCTCAGAGTATTCTGGACCCTGGAATTTTAGAGACTAAAGATTTAAGGTGGCTATAAAAGAATGAATTGTAGTAGTTGACATAGGAAGGATGAATAAGGATATCAATTGAAGCCTACTCAACGTAAGAAAAATCTGGCAATGTTTCAGAGATGATGATAGTCAAAAATATATATATGGAAGAAGAGAAAGTTCCTCTCAGAATTTTTCAGTACAGAAGCCATTTAACTCACATGGAAGTGAAGGTCTTTGGGACAGCCAGCTATTTCACAGGACATAAAGATCTTCTCCAGTGGGAAGTAACAGATATAGCCCTCCCAGCTCCTGTCTGAAGATATACACAGCACAAGTTTAGGAAATGCCCATTATTATATTATTTTTATTGTACCATAAATATTCATAGCATCATACCACAGAGGAAAATTGTGCCGAAGGAGAGATAGAATCCCAGCATCAATGAGCTTATGGAGCAATGTAGTATGCAGAAGGAACAGAAGGAGAAATATAATATACTGACTTTTAATTTTTATTTGAGACTGATGTTCATGACTATCTAAAGCCAGGCTCATTAGCAGAGGAGCAAAATAAATTATATTAGTACAGGAGGGAAGCATTCTACAAATCCCAAACTCTAGTTTTGACAGACTTATTTATTGCATAAATATGATGAAAATGTAATGATTACCATTTATAATTATGCTTTGCCACCAGGTTTCATTTTCCTTTTTTAGAAATGCACACATGTAATGTGCAGGAGATATTGAATAAGGCCAGTTTCTTCTCTCAAGAACAAATATCTCTGTATGGTCAAGGGTCTCACGCAGGGTATACACATAAGAATGGGCACTTTCTTTTTGATATTTCCATCTGGCTTTGCCTTGAAATTTCCATAGGCTCTGCCTCAGGAGAGAAGGAAATTTCCTTCTCAAAGGAACAATGCAGAAGCTTAATATATCAAAATTTAGTCTTCCTAAAATCTCTAGCATAACCCCATAATGAAATAGAAGTCATTTGTGCTTTCTCAGAAGCCACCTACTGCAATTGCCTTGAATCATGCTGCCAGTGTAGTTTATCTTGCAACAAAATCTAACTTTTATTTGTATCTGTATTACAGAAGCTAAACACATCTGGAGAGTAGGACTGTGGAAACACATTTGTATAGATATATGTACATTGTCAAGTACACAACAAAGCAGATTTGTTTTGAATTGCAACTTTGGAATACAGTTCTATCAGTAGCTTTGTGTAGACATGAGTATATAGAATTGACTTTGAATTCTAGGAATATGGGTTCAGTCTAATTTTATTTGCTACATCTCTAGGGAAACTACTGAAGGAAGTCACACTATCAAATAAGTAATAGTTTATGAGCTAACATTTATTCAGTCTTTTCCATGTATCAGGCATGAGATAAATATTTATATGCAATTTCTTATTCAACTCTCACCACAATCCTATGAGGCAGGTACTATTATCTATTATCTCAGTTACATACATGAGGAAATGCAGGTTTAGAAGGTTATGTAACTTTCCTAAACTCACAAACCTGTTAAACGATGTTATCAGGGTTTAGACCAACTTCTCTATGACCTTGGAGTCCAAATTCTTCATCAAGATCTCTGCACGACCTTGAGAAACACCTAAACACAGTCTAGGATTCTGCAAAGAAATAAATCTAAAATTGATTTGAAAAAGAAAGGTGAGGCATGCAATTCAGTTAACTCAATTTGTTAGAACATGTTATTTAAAAATGTTTTCTGTTACAATCTCCCACATTGGAAAGTTATCTTTATCAAGAATACTGAGTCACAGAGTGCAAATCCAACCTGGGAAACTGCCCTGCAAATACAAGCTGCTTGTTTTGAAAGGGCCCTGCATCATTGTGGGTGGTTTAGCATTAAACATCACCTTTTTCAGAATCGCACACTCAGTCCATTATAATCCCAATGGTAAATTCAGTATCTCAAATTTTTTTTTTTAAGATTTTATTTATTTATTTGACAAAGAAAGAGAGGGAAAGCACAGAGGGAAGAGCACGCAGAGGCAGAGGGAGTAGCAGACTCCCCACTGAGCAGGGATCCTGATGCAGGACTCAGTCCCAGGACCCTAACTAAGATCATGACTTGAGCCAAAGGAAGACCCTTACTCAACTGAGCCACCCTGGTGCTCCGAGTATCTCAACTTTATAGCTGAGTCTCTCAATAATAGTTCATTATGAAAAATAATTTTAGAAGTTCAAGAAATACCTTAAAAAGGCTTCAAGTTATGGAGTCCATGTTTAGACATCTCATTGAGTACAGAGCAGTCATACTTAGCAGTCAATGTATATTGATCAGAAATCTTAATCTTTAATCTTGCAAAATGATTTGCTCAATAAAATCTTTAAATGATCTATATAAAAATACAAGTCAAAGCTGAACAGTTACAGTTACATTAATGTTAGTTATAACATTATTGTATGTAACTGCAATACATTTGCAATACATGTACAATTTACATTTGCAAATATTTATGCACCCAACATCAGACAACCTAAATATATAAAGCAAATAGCAACAATAACTGATAATAGTTACATTATTGTGCTCAATTATTTGACTGTAAAATTTAAATGAACTCTGATTAAAATTTTGATGGAATAAATTAATCACTACTTTGTATGATCATTAAAAGACAAGAGTAGGGGCGCCTGGGTGGCTCAGTGGGGTAAAGCCTCCACCTTTGGCTCAGGTCATGATCTCAGGGTCCTGAGCTCCACATCGGGCTCTCTGCTTGGCAGGGAGCCTGGTTCCTCCTCTCCCTCTGCCTGCCTCTCTGCCTACTTGTGATCTCTCTCTCTGTCAAATAAATAAATAAAATTTAAAAAAAAAAATAAAAATAAAAAAATAAAAGACAAGTGTATTAAAAACTATATAACTGTAATGATTTGTTAATGGATACACAATGTAAAATGGTGTAAATTATAACATCAAAAACATTAGTATGTGTGTTGGGGAATGAGAGAGTAAAATGTAGAGCTTTAGTATGCATTCAAAGTTAAGCTGTTATCATCTTAAACTAAACTGCTGTAAATATAAGATCTTTAAATATATAGAATGAACTAGTGGTTGCTGAGAGGAGATAGGTAGAGGGATGGGTGAAATAGGTTGAAGGGGATTAAGAGTACAAACTTCCAGTTACAAAATAAATAAGTCATGGACGGATGCCTCTGTGGCTCAGTTAGTTAAGCACTGGACCCATGATTTTGACTCAGATCATGATCTCAGGGTCGTGGGATAGGGTCCCATGTCAGGCTCCATGGTAAGTGCAGGGTCTGCTTGAGTTCTCTCTCTCCTTCTCTCTCTACCCCCCTGTTTGTGTGTTCTCTCTCTGTCTCTAAATAAATAAATAAAATCTCAAAAACAAACAAATAACTAAGTCATGGAAATGAAAAGTACAGCATAGGAAATACAGTCAGTATCATAGCTTTTTGTTGACAAAGAATAACTACACCTATTGTGGTTAACATTTCATAATGTATATAACTGTCAAGTCACTTTGTTGTACACCTGAAACTAATATAGTATATGTCAATTACACTGAAATTAAAAATTGTAAGTAAAAGATGTTTTCTGTAAGCCTCTTAGTAATCACAAAGCAAAAGGCTATGGTAGATTCACAAAAGATAAAGGGAAAGGAATCTATGTGTATTGTTATAGAGAATTATCACATCCATCACAAAGGAAGAAAGAAAAAGAAAAGGAAAGGAACAAAGGAATTACAGAATAGGCACAAAATAATTTTAAAAATGGCAATAATAAGTCCATACTTATCCATAATTGCTTTAAATGTAAATGGACTAGTTTCTTCAATCAAAAGACATAGAAAGGCTGAATGGATAAATAAAGTAACACCCAACTATATGCTGCCTACAAGAAGCCCATTTCAGCTTTAAGGACACATAGATTGAAAGTGAAGGGACGGAAAAAGATATTCCATGCAAAAGGAAACCCAAAGGGGGCAGGGGTAACAATACTTAGACAAAATAGACTTTAAGACAAATATAATAAGAAATAAAGGTCATTATATACTGATAAAGGGATAAATCCAACAAAAGGATATAACATTTGCAAATATTTATGCACTCAACATCAGACAACCTAAATACATAAAACAAATAGCAACAGATGTGAGGATAAATAAACAGCAATGCAATAATAATAGGGAACTTTGATATTCCACTTTTTTTCTTTTTAAAGATTTATTTATTTATTTGAGAGAGAGAAAGAGTGGGTGGAGGCACAGAGGGAGAAGAAGAGAGAGCATTTCAAGCAGACTCCCTGCTGAGTGTGTAACCTGGTAGGGGGCTTGATCCCAGGACCCCACGATCATGATCCCAGCTGAAATTGGCTGCTCAATGGATTGATCCATCCAAGTGCCCCTGATATCCTACTTTCAACAACTGATAGAATAACCAGACAGAAAATTAATAAGGAAACATTGAACTTTGTGCATTAGACCAGATGAACCCAAGACATACACAGAACATTCCATCCAAAATCAACAAAACACACATTCTTCTCAAATGCATGGAACATTATCAGGATGGATAATATGTTGAGCCTTAAAGAGGCCTGGTGTTCATGGAGACAGGGTCAAGTGGGGCCAAAGGGACTCACCCTGGTTTGTGGAAGAGCAGGAGTTTGGACCAACATGAATATCTCACACTGGACAGAATGGGTTGTACAAGGGAAAGTTCTGTGAGATCCTGGTGGATGTTGTTGTAGAGAATGCAAGAAGTATAGAAGGCAAGTGTGCTAGCAGCTGCCACAAAAAAATCTTCTGTCAGTGGAACACCAAACTGGGCTGGAAAGGTACAATTAAAAAAATCTGGTGTGAAGCGCAAAGGATTGATTGAAATAGCCAATCTCTCTGAAAAAAGGGAAGTAGATGACACTGAGGTGAATGTGAGTCAAAAGAAAGGTGATGGAGATATTCTGAAGGATATTAACAAAACTTAAGGCTCCACCAAATCAGGGAGGTCCCTGGAGATTACCTGAAGCCACATAAGACAGAATTTACTAGGGAAATGGTTTTACCATTGAAAATTTTGGCAATCCAGGAACTGACTGCTAAAAGAAAACTGAATGAGAATACCCCACAGGCCTCACCTCCAGTGGCATTGGGAATAAGGATTCCCACTGTGGCACTACTCATGATGGAACTGTTCACCACAGCTGTAAAACAGCTGTGTAGCATCTTCACTAGGAAAGATCTGGCGCAAAAATTTTCTGAAAATGGAGGCAAATTCCAGATGTTTGATTGGAACATCACCAGTCAATATGTGAAATTGTTAACAAATAAAAAGTTCACCATGAAATGGAGATGTAGGACCTACTGAGAAGACCACTATGCAATAGTTGTACTGAATTTTGTGTCTGCTTCAGGACAAATGGAATTACAGTTGAAATGTAAAAAGTTTCTGTCTCTAAAGAAGAGAACATGAAATTCTGGTTGACAGAAGCAGCGTTTTGAAGAAAGAAAAGGTTTACTGCAGCTGACCACCTTAAATGGCTAATTGGAAGATCCTATAAGGGCATTACCTACTGTAAGCAGAAAAGGCATCAAGTTTGTTTGTACCCTATTGTTATTTTTTAAAGCAAATAAAATAAAATAAAATAAAAACAAAATTGATTAATTTATATTGGATGAAATCCATGAATTTATAGGAAATTTAAAGCATTGTTTCAATCTTTACTGGAGCTAGAGTCTGCATTGAGTTAAAAGCAGCACCCAAAATCAGGTATTAAACTTAATTCCCATAGATGCTGCTCTGGGAACAGGTTGATTCCCTGAGTACAGATAATTGAAGTTTCCCAAGCTAAAGTTTGTTGGAGCCAGTTTACTTTCAGTTATGGTTTTAATTCAGGAAGAAAAACTAGTAAATTGCATGCTGATTTTATTTCTTTATTGAAGAACCAATAATATGAAAAATCAAACCAAAACAAAACAAAAAACTCAAAAACCAACAATAAAACAAAAAAAAACTAAAAACTAAAAACAAAAACCTTAAAATGTATTTTTTTCATGTTTTTACATTGTAGTAGAGAAGTTTTAATTGACCTCTCATTACGTTTTCTTGAAAAGAGCAATGTAACTCTTAATCTATTCAAATTGTTCTGCTGAAAAGACAGGAAAAAAGTTAAGCAAAGTATTTACCAAATTATTAATACTTTATAACTGTAATAGTCATTTTTGTTTACCTTTTGAGACTAGACCTACAAAGTAATCAGACCATCCATTATGGAAAATCTTTAAAAGTTCAAACTACAATTTTAAAGTAATCATTTCATTCTCCCTATTCTGTTCATACAGGGTGGATATAGATTCTTTCCTTTGAAAAGGAAAGAAGTCAAAAACTACAAAATGAACTGGCCTGGGAAAGGAGAGAAACCTGAGTCATGCCCCTGGGTTTACCGCTAGCACTAGTGTGGGCTTCACTTGTAAGATCAACAGCAATCGCTAAGAACCTTCACTCTTGCATTCCTGCAAGAGTGAAGAACCTTTACAAAAAGCTATGAAATGAAGCCCTGGGCTTTTCTTCAGAGTTTCAGCATGACCATAAAATCTCAGTCTGTGCACAGCAGGTCTGGAGCTCCCTTGAGGGTTGGAAATAGTCATAGAAGAAGCCAGTCTTGGACCCAGCACAGTCCGAAGATTCTGTGTGAAATGAGGTAATGAAGTTGTGTTGAAGTGGGGATCAGTTTAGAATGCTCCCAAGGTCATGAACAAAACCAGTCTCTGGGGTAAACTGCCAAAGTTCCCAGGAGTTCTTGGACTAGCAATAATCCATCCATGACTCTACTATAAACTTCTCTGGTCCCTTCAGGGAATAGTCCTTTCAGATTTTCTTTAAATCTCCAAATTTACATCTGTGTAAGAATTCATGACTGGGGAAATTTCTGTGCTACTGACTCCTGCCCTCAGATGCAGTCATTCCAAACATTGGCACTGATCAGTTGCCTCAAATTTACAGAACTCAGAGACCTGTTCTCACCATAGGAAGACCAACCCCGCCAGGGGCTAGTGCAAAAGCAGCCAACAGAGAGGGGATGTGTGTAAGAGTTTCATACATTGCCTTGTGTCTTGCAACTTGTTATAATCACTTATTAGCTCCAGGAGGTTTTTTGTTGTTTTTATTTTGTCAATTCTTTGAATTTTCTACATAAATAATCTTGTCCTCTATTTCTTCATTTTCAATTTTTATTTTTTTGGTTTAATTTTTCTTTCTTCCTGAGAGTTTTCATCATGAATGGTTGCTAGATTTTGCCAAATGTCTTTTTTTTTCAAATGTTTTTTTTTAATATGATCATGTGATCTTTCTTTTTTAGCCTATTGATGTGATGAATTACATCAGTTAGTTTTTGTTTTTGTTTTTAAAGGTTTATTTATTTATTTATTTAACAGAGAGAAAGATCACAAGTAGGCAGAGAGGCAGGCAGAGAGAGAGAGGGGGAAGCAGGCTCCCTGCTGAGCAGAGAGCCCAATACAGGGCTTGATCCCAAGACCCTGAGATCATGACCTGAGCGGAAGGCAGAGGCTTTAACCCACTGAGCCACTCAGGCGCCCCTAGTTTTTGAATGCTGAACCAACTTTGCATACCTGGGGTATATCTCACTTGGTCATGTTGCATAATGCTTTTTTGTACATTGTTGGATTCGATTTGCTAATATTTTAATTGGGAATTTTAGCATCTGTGTTCATGCAGGATTTTTGTTTTAGTTTTCTTTTCTTGTAATATCATTTTTTTTTTTTTTTTTTGGTCTTGGTATTAGGGTAATACTGGTCATATAGAATGAGTTAGGTTGTATTCCTTCTACTTCTGTCTTCTAAAAGAGTTTTCAGAGAATTGGTATAAATTATTCCTTAAATATTTGATAGAATTCACTTTCTGTTTTCAGAGATTGTTAATTATTGATTCAATTTAGTTAATAGATAAAGGCATATTCAGATTTTATATTTCTTCTTGTGTGAGTTTGGCAGATTGTATTTTGTAAGGAACTGATCCACTTCATCTAGATTATAAAATGTGTAGGCATTGAGTTTTTCATAGTATCTAATTTGCTTTATTATCCTTTTACTATCCAATCTCTATCTATTTTCCTAAATTGAAAACATAGATTATTGACTTAGATCTTTCCTCTTTTCTAGTATATTTATTTAATAATATATATTCCCCTCTACTTACTGCTTTCACTGCATCTCACAACTTTTGATAAATTGTCTTTTCATTTAGTTCAAGATATTTTGAAATGTGTCTTGAGATATTTTCCTTGACCCATGCGTTATCTATCTATCTATCTATCTATCTATCTATCTATCTATCTATCATCTATCTATTTACTTACTTATTTTTTTTTAAAGACTATTTATTGGATAGAGAGAGAGTGAACAAGAAAAAAAAACCAAGCAGTGGGGAGGGACAGAGGGAGAGGGAGAAGGACATTTCTTGCCAAGCAGGAAGCCTGATGTGGGGCTTGATCCCATGACTCTGAAATCATAACCTGAGCTGAAGGCAGATGCTTACCTGACTGAGCCACCCTAGTGCCCCACCCAATGTGTTATTTAGAAGTGGATTTTGTTTCTGACATTATTCAATATATTGTCCATTTTTTCCTTAATGATTTTAAAATCATCCTTACAATAGGCAAGCTTGTATATATATACACAAATATATTTCATGCTTCTTATTTTGTTTTACTGATATATTTGTCTATTTCTGTGTACTACGGTGTTTTGCTTATTTCATTTATAGTGTGATTTGATATTTTCCACATCACTAATTCTTTTTTTTTTTTTTTAAAGATTTTATTTATTTGACAGCGAGAAACACAGTGAGAGAGGGAACACAAGCAGAGGGAATGGTAGTGGGAGAAGCAGGCTTCCTGCCGAGCAAGGAGCCCGATGTGGGGCTCGATCCCAGGACCCTGGGATCATGACCTGAGCTGAAGGCAGACGCTTAATGACTGAGCCACCCAGGCGCCCCTCCACATCACTAATTCTTAATTTCATGTTGCTTCATATCACTGGGGAATAGTTTGGGAGGTATGGGGATATTTTAGGGTGTCACAATAGCTGAAGGTGTGCCTTTACCTACTTTTGCTTTTATTAAGTGAAGGTGAGAAATGTTAACATATTCCAATAAATGAGAGAGTGCTGTTGAACAAAAAATTATTTTAATCAAAATGTCAACAATACCGTATTTGAGAAATCCTATTCAAGGAAAAACAAAAATAAGACAAAGCCGAAAGCAAATAAGCAAATATCAAACAAAAAACAGTTTAGAATCATTTGGTAAAGTTCAATTTTAAAAAATGAATTTGACTTGGCATTCTTTTAAACCTACTAACTAATTTGGAAGAGAATTAACAGTTAAGGAGAATTAAGATTGAAGATTAAAACTGATCATCCAGGAAAACCAATGTCTTCAGGAAAGTTTATTTTTTCCCTCTCCTTAATTAGTTAATTAACAATAATCCTTGTCAGATTAATCTGTAGGAGCCATATAGGTTTTGCTACTACTATGAATGATACGTGTCTTTTATTTTGCATGATTTTTTCTATTGTATATTTCCATTGTATTTACTAGTAGTTATAACATGTGTAAGAATGGAAATGTCATGAAGTGTTGTTTTTTTTTTTTCTCTGATATACTCAATAACCTTCTAGAACTCTTTTGTTAGGGCTAATTTTTAAAATTTTTTTTGGTTTATTAATTCTCTTATTTGGAGTAGACAACCATGTTTTTTGCAAGAGAACTTTTTTCCTTACCATTCAAGTACCTCATGCATGTATTACTTACATGCATGTATAATTACATTAACTAGGAACTCAAGTAGTAGTAAATACTGGCACCTTGTTTCTCACTTTAATGGAGTGTCACTAATATTTTATCATCAAATACACTGTTACTATCTTTCTATTAGATATGCTTAACCAAATTTTTTATTCCCAAAATAGTAGTTATTTTTATAAATAAACTGTAATCTGAAGATAAAATAGATAAAAAACACTTATTCAATTATTATGATTTGTTTATATACTATAAGAAAAGTGGGAGACACCCAATTGACCAAGTTGTTTCAATGGCAGTTTTAAAATTAATTGTAATAACAATTCCCCAAATGGTCTCTTCTCTTTTTATTTACGTATTTGTATTTATTTTATTCAAATTTGAAGTGGCTCTAATATTGTTTTTACCTCAATATTACCACTACTAGTTAACTAACACCTACAAGGTCCATACTATATGCTGGTTACTACTCTAAATTGTTTTGTATATATTATTCATTTTTCCCTCATGACATTCTCATGCAGATATCATCACCTTCATTACAGAGATAAAGAACCAATCACAGGAAAGATAAGTGACTCATACAACTGATAATTGACTATAATGGAAGATATTGAATGAAGATGGCATATTAAGTCAAATGTCACTTAATATTCTTCCCATTTCATCTCAAATATTGAATGTCTTTATTGCATTCCTGTGTATCACTGACAGAGATGACTTTTTGTTTCCCTTCGGTTTGTTTTGTAGTCTTTCTGATACTTACTAGTGATTTGTATTTGGATTTATGTCTTTTAGATTCATGATGTATCATTTTCTGGTGTGTGTAGCATTGGTTGTATCCAGCAGCAGATCTGTATAATGCCACCAGTGGTACCTATGAGGCATCCAAACAAGTGCATTTCTTCAGCATAATCTTGGCTGTGGTTCCTCCTGCAAAGCTTTTGTTGTTTTCTGTCCATTTTCCTGCAGGTCTTCCATCCTGCCAGCTAATTCTGTGAGCTGTCCAACATTCTTTCAACAAATTTATTTTCTCTTTTTATTAGCTAGAGCTATTTTTGCTCCCCAACCAAAATCCCTAATTGAGAAAGTATTATCAGCGAATGGATTGCATTAGAAACCTGCAAGGGAATGAGGAGACTATCAATCATTTATCTGGCATAGCTGGGTCAGAAACTAGTCAAAATCTTACTTAAATGCCAGGATGGGAATTCAGTAGCAGTAAAAAAGCTAATCAAATCATTGCCTGTGGTCACCTGGCATCAAGTGCTCATTGCAGGCATGACTTGTGGGGATTGAGTTGCTCCTACCATGCAACAATAGGATGAACATGAAGAATTTATGGACTTAGTAAGGGGGCAGTTGCTTTAAACATCAATGAGTAGCTTAAAGAAAGAGAATAACAAGTTAAAATCCTTGAATTCTAGGCTCATAGCACTGACTAAAATCCAGGGAGTTTCTAGGATCAAGATAAAAAGAATCTCTTATCTTTTGTTGCTGCAGGGACTGCGCTGGGTAAAAAACAAAACGTGGTCTTGGAGATAGTAAAATTAGACTATTGGTTGAATTGAGAGCTTTTCCTTCTCTCTTATAGGAAAATTAGAGAATTGGTAGAAAAAGATTATGTTGGTATTTTGAACACTATGAGTGAACTTCCACACATAGTCCACTGACACTAAAAAACATACTAAAAAAACTTCCTCATAGTTATCCCTACTAGCCACTTATCAAAGTAAAGATTTATTTCCTGGGGAAAATAGAATACACAAATCTTTGGGAGATGCTTATATATAAGCTTTCAGCATATATTGGTCCATTGTGCCTATTAGGAGGGTTTTCTTTCTTTCTGACCTACAAGGCTACTTGTGGAGCTAATGGAGCCAAATAACGGCGCAAGATGTCCAGTTTTCTCTGGTACTGGTATGTAATGTAGAGCTTCACAATTGTTTCACTTTGCCAGAATCTACCAGAATTTATGGGAAGTGGATGATGGTTTTCCTAGATAATAAGGAATCTTAAAGGAGCTGAACATGGAGATTAATAACAAGGATTTGGGAGAGAGAGGAGAAGTAGGGAAGAATTCCTTAAAATAAACTCAGAACATAAAAAATATCCATGCTGCATGTTAACTCAAAGGACATTTCAACTCAATTAGGTAGACAAGAGAACATAATTTCTCAGTGTCAGTTCTTTCCCATTCATAGCAACTTCAGAACTTACTTAATGAACATATGGCTATGGTGATAAAGATGGGTGCTAGTCACAAGTGCAGCAACACAGGATTCCCTTTACTAGAGTATGAGGATAATTTTTCAAAAATGGTAAAAATTGACATATAATATTGTGTCATATGTTTTAGTGTCAGCTGATTTTTTTTTTCACTAATTTTGTCATGGAGAGTTCCTATAATGTGGATTAGATACTCATTCTGGATTTGGATTTAGGTTTGATTTCTCCATCCATCATGCCTCAAGTAAGCATTACTATGAATGAGAAACTGGATGCCTTGTTCAACATCATGGTACCTCTCATAATTTCTTCCAAGCAAGGAATCTAACTTTCCATAAGAGAAGAAAGACAATTAGATAATGCTCTCAAGTAACTCTAGCCTTATCATATACCTTATTGAAGAAGGAGTTATGGCACCAAATCAGAGGATGCGATTTATGATTTGAAATATTGACTAATATATGTACCATTTCTTGCAGAATTGGTATGTATGAGTTCAAAAACTGAGGATTAGAGTTGGAATTAACACCTCTCCTAATTATACCTAATCATCCACATTTTTTTCCTACTCCTGAAATTGTGGCAATTACTGGTAGAGGTTAGTAATAACCAAGGGAAGAAACACTCTATCAGAGAATTCAGCAACATTACATGGAGGTAACCAATGCCATTTAGACTATTTAGAGTCTGATGACAATGAGTCAGTAAGTATTGGGGGTGATAGATCCTGAAAATCAAGAGAAAAAAAGGCTTGATTATGCATTAAGGAGTATGAGTACCCAACTGTTCCCTGGGGAATTTTCATACAAGCTCTAGTTGTAAAAGACTGAGACTATATTTAGGCCCAGTAAGAGCTCAGAATCCCTAGAAATAAAGGATTGGTTACACTACTGGCTAAAGAACTCTACAATAGCTCATAACAAAAGAAATATGAGAGAAAAAAAGAAGTCATATAATAAAACTTTGTGACCACTGTAAAAATTATTATAGCTCCAATGTATATATCTAATCTTTAAACATGCACAATCTCTGCAAATCTGATTATTTAAAATATATACCCATAATTGTAATCTATTTTGCCTTGCCTTGCCTCAGCTTTCCTTTCCTTCCCTTTCCTTCCCTTCCCTTCCCTTTCCTTCCCTTTCTCTTCCATCATTACTATGATAAGAATAAGTGATAGGGTTATTTATACTTTTGGATATATTTTGGTGAGTATTAAGACCGAGAGAACTAGGGTCAAAATGGACATTATTCAAGGATTCTGGTCTTGGAGTTAGATGCAGTGACTAAAGAGACAGTTTTTCTCCTTTTGAGACGCTGGTGAAAATGGATTTTTTTATGAGAGGAAATTGCACTTTGTTAGACAGGAGTTTTTTTTTTTTTTCTGTCACAATAGGAAAAAGATTTTATATGAATGCTGGATTGCCAAAGGCACAATTTCTAGTGGGCATATTTGGGGACCATCATACAAATGCTAACCTTATTTGGGAATGAAGTCCCCATTATGTGGATCTCGGAAGGAGTCAGGGTTCAAGATCAAACAAACAGGGTCAAATACTCTATTTTCTTCAGGCACCTGACCTAGGCTCTACCTACTGGATGCCCCAATTTTAATTTTGAGGAAGTGATAAAGATAAGAATTTGTTAAAAATGGTTGACAATAATTGGTTTCCATGGTAGCGGTGCCTGATACAAGCAGGTCCAGTACAGAGGTATCCAGGGGAAACAGAGCAAGTGACATAAGTGTTCTAACCAGGGAATTCCTCCAATGGAACTTAGCTGTGGTATTTGATGCTTGACATTTCTGTTTTCCAAAATATGATTCTCTGGCTTTAAGTCAACTCCAATCTCAGCATAACCCCCAATGGAACTTTCTGTCTGACCCTACATACCTAATTTAAATGCCACTTCAAAAACTTTGTATTATTATCTCTGTCATTATATGTCTTATATAATTGCTCTGTTATATTAACTGCCCAGTTAGAAACAGGACTAAAACTTTTTTTGTGGTTGAGACAGTCTAGTCTCACAAAGAGCCTGATATAAAGTAGGATCTCTGAAACACTAAAGTGTTTCCAGTGCAGGAATATGGCTGATTTCCTGGCCATGACCTATTCCAGTTATTGAGTATTGCCCGTCAGCTCAAACTCTTTCTTCTAGATTCTGCTCTGTGATGTAAGGGCTGGAAATTTGCAAACTATATTTGCTTTACCAACTGCCTCTCTGTTAATCTCGACCAGTAGAAAGCAGCAGAGGGAGCTGTAAGGATGGTGGAAGAAGAGGGACTCGCCACATCTTTGCTTGCTGTTGGCTTTCTATTGGCTTCCTATGGCTTTCAACATCACCCTGGCCTCCTCTCACCTCTTTCCCCTGGCAACAGGAGTTTGTTTCAGTAAAATGTTGAAATGAGTTTTCAGTGTTTCAACACTTAAAGAACCAGTATCGATGTGCTGCAGTTGGTCAGTATCCCTCTTTAGATGTCTGGGTCCTGGTCCCATGAGCCTTGTCCTCCAAGCAAAGAGACACCAGCACAGGTCAAGGAGCAACCCCTCCTCCCAGGTCTTAGCTTCAGCTCTGTGGGGCACCTCCTTCAAATTTGTGTATTTGCAACCTCCAGCCCTAGGATGATAGCTGTAACCTGAAGACACTCCTATATAACTTAATTTTCCTTCTTAATTCTTCAATACCTAATTCTTAACTTTTTAAAGATTTTATTTATTATTATTTGAAAGAGAGAGAGAATATGCATGTGATAGGGTGGGGGTGGAGGGAGGAGCAGAAACATACTCTGTGCTGAGGAGAGCCCAAGGGGAGGCTCAATCCTAGGACCCTGTGATCATGACCTGAGCTGAAATCAAGAGTCAGACACTTAGCCAACTGAGCCACCCAAGCGCCCCCCTCATTGTCAAGTTTTATATAAAACTGTACCTGTTGAAGCAATAAATTTGATTTTTTTTTTTTTTTTTTCTGACTGGATCCCAATTGAGATAAGCTGCTTCCCAGGGTAATGGATGCAAAAGCATGTTCTATTGTACCCTGAATTTCTGTTCTGGACTATTTAAATCCTAACTAGCTCTGAAAAGTGCATCTTTCTGCTTGTGTTTCTGCATGCAATATATTGACTCAGAGAACTAGAGAAATCCAGATGCTTAAGCCAGTTTGAATTGTATTTTCAGTATTCACAATCAAAATATATAATGAGGATGTTCATGTTTTACTCTATTTTTGTATTGTTTGAATAATTTACAAGAAGAATCATGGATCAATCAAGGTCCTGCAGAACACAGATTACATATTCAAATCAGGTAATTTGAGATGAATGTAATAAAAACACCATTTACAAAAGCTAGGGTAGGGTATAGGGAAAACAAGAGAGATGATGCAGTACCCCCAGGGTGAGTTATATGGACAGACCCGTTACCCCCCTTAGATCTGAAAGGACTAAAACGCATAGGGATACCTGTCAGCAAGAATCACCTGTCAGGAGCTGTGACCTTTGGCTGAGGTACACAGTCAACTTGCAGAGAATGAGCTAGGGGAATAAATTCCCCCGCCCATGTCTGATCGACTGCCAGGGATCCCCATTAGCAGAGCTCAACTGGAATAGCTTGATGCAGTTCACGGAGGTCAGTCTCCTGGGGTTCTAGCTGGGTGGAGAAAGGGGAACAGAGGATCTGGAGGAGTAAATGAAGGATACCTTGCCCAAATGGGTTAATTATCAATGTCATTGAAATGCTTTTAATAATAGCAACATGTTTAGGAAGAAATTGTTTTTGAATCAATGAAGAAAATATACTGAGGGCAGGGAAGGAGTGGCGCAGGAAGCGAAGAGGAAAGAGCTACATTCACAAAACATTTCTGGAAGCACAGAAGTTAAATATCAAAGGGAAACACTCTGTCATCTGAAAACATGAGAGGAATTGGAAACATAACCATTTGAAATAACATTTTTATTTTTAACAATAAATACAGATTTTTTAACAAACTTCCATCTTAATTCTGGAAAGCATTTTAGTGCTAAATAGCACAAAAAACACTGAAACAGTTTGACAAATACCTCTACACACATATAACATGTGTATATATGTACGCTTTAACATTTCAAAATATCATATGTGATAAGTTGCCGAACATTTATAATTAATTAAGCTGTTTTCACAGCCCTCTAGAAGAATATTTTTCCAGGATAGCTGACTGCATAATGTTGTGTATGATTTATTTATAGATGACTAATGAAGACATATCTAATCATCATAATTAATTGGTATTTTTGTGCTTTGGGGCCTAATCACAGAATCTTTCATATGCTCACTCAAAGTAAACCTGGCTGTGGGGCAAACATTTAGGACAAACCCTGCTTGTTTTTTCTAACATACAGCTCCATTGTAGTGATTTATTTATTTAACATTTCTGGCTGTTATTATACAATGCCAGGGCAAGTAGCCCATTTGGTCAATCTAGTTTTTAAAAAGATTTTCTTGAATAAATCAACAAACAAAAAGAAGCCAGAGGAGTCATCTGTGGCATAGTAGATGAACACTTGAATTGTTTACATTATTTATGGTGTTGTATTATCATCAGATCATCATACTATTTATAAAAATTTTGATTATCTTGAAGTCAAAGTAGAATTTTGAAGGAGCTTTACCACTATGGAATCAAAAAATGCATTTTTCCCTTCAGATTTACTTCTTAATTTTTTTCTTTTTTATGTATGTGAAAAATAATTCAAATTCATTGCTATGAAATAGATGAGGATCCTGTTCAGTCATAATCTTTGGCAGTTTCTGAGGAAGACCCTCAGAGTACTCTTTCATGTTTGGATACTGAAATAGTAAGGGATTACATAAGTAATGACGGACATGGTCAGGTTTAGAAAATGGATTATAGTTGTAGAATTAGGCTGGTTCTTACCATCCAGTCAGAGGAAGCCCCATGTAGAAAGAATGCCTGTCCTGGGACAGAATGGCAGAACCTATGCTATCTTTGAGCAGCTTCCAAAGAAGAGGAAGGGTAGGGTGGAGCCCCAAATGCCCAGCTTTTCTTACCCAAATTTACAAATTCCTTAAATCACTCCACCTCTGAAAAATAGAATGAGTAAAGAGTTAGAGAGAGGATCAGTGTTATGCTGATTGATGTCCTTTCAAAGGAGAGAGTTGGGGGATAAAAGATTTGGGTCTGTGACAAAGAAATAGAAAACAATATTTTGTTTTTGCCAACAGCTTATTTAGTTTTACTGATTCTTTGAATATCTTAGGATAAAAATATTTCTAAGTATTTCATTTTTATGTGTCTGTTGGTAATCAAGCAAACTATACCATGCTTGCTGTTCCAAAGGACATAATAGGTACTTGGGTATTAAGATTTCCGACCTGTACTATTCACTCCAGATAAAATGTACAATAAAAAGGAATTAGCCATTTTGTGGGTCTAATGGAGCAAGAGTTGTGACCAGAGCATGAGTAGATGGCCAGTGTGGTCTTCCACAGTGAATTAGTTTGTTCAAAAGTAGCCAGGTGATCTAGGAAAGCTAGATAATTGGGTGTGGACATGACAGAAAGTACCCAAGGGCAACCCACTTCCTTTAACAGTCAGTATATTGTATTTTTTCAAGATATTCTGACAGAACATCATTTAGGAAGTTCAGAACTTACTTTTAACCCACACTGGAATGCTAGTGGGTTCATCCTAACTATCTAGGTGTTGTTGAAAAACTGACTTGTGCCTATCTGATCTCACTCAGCTGTAGGGAGGGGTAGTCGGCAGACATCACCAGCAGTCAGCTCTTTTCAGGATCCGTCTCAGCTCCAGAAAGCTAACTGACCTTCCAAAAGTAGCCCCCATCCAGTAAGTGAAGTAAGGGTAAAAAGGCTAGCCCATTCAGGTCCTAAGCAGGTCAACGATTATGGGCAACATTGGCCCAGACTTGCTCAGATCTGCCTCATAATCTTCCTTTTTTCCCCTCCCAGAGGTGTCAATCCCTAATAAACATCTTGAATTCCAAACTCCACCTCAGTGTTTGCTCAGAGAACCCAACTTATGACAGGTGCCCCCGCAATTTTTTTTAAATGACTATGAGCATGTTCTCAAAATGAGATATGAATTAAAATAGATTATAAGGCAGTGATCAAATATAATATAATCAAATATAATTTTCTAGTATAAAAGATTAGAATATAATCTTATATTTTTAGCTTCTTATTTAGACCAAATTAGTTTTTGACCAATCTTTTACTTTTTAACTAGAAACACTATTTGTTTGATCTCCTGAAAAGTATAGTGTATCTTCTGAACATTAATTTCTACTGAATTTTCTGGAATTGAAATAACTTCCATAATTAAATTAATAAATTAGCTAATTTTCTTTTTTATGATTCTTCTGTATCTGTGCATTTCATTTAAACCAACTCCTTACTGATTCAATGTTACTTACTTCTATAAAACTTACATTAAATCATTCCTACTGAACACCTCTTGAGAAATCACTAGAATGACCCAAAAACAAAAACAAAAACAAAAAAAAGTGAATACTTTATCAACAAGAAGGAATCAGATTAAAGAAGCAATAGGGTAACATAATTGATATGAATTAATCTGATATAATTAAAAATTTAAGTATTAGGAAAATTTGTGGTAAAAAGAGGGTACATTTCTAAAGCAATGCATTTATGAAGATGTGATTTATCTATTTGTATTAATCAGCTTGGGCTGTTAAAGCAAAACACTGCAGGCTGTATGAATTAAACAACAGACATTTATATCTCACAGTTCCGAAGGCTGGGAAGTCCAGGATCTAGGTGACAGCCGATTCAGTTCCTGGTGAGAGCCTTCTTCCTGGATTGCAGATGACCTTCTCCCTGGGTCCTTACATGGCAGAGGAAGAATGCAATCTCTTTCTCCTTATAAAACCACTAATCTCATCATGATGACCCCACCTCCTGACTTTCATTTAAGCCAGATTCCGTCCCAAAGTCTTATCTCTGAAAATCATTTCATTGACAATTAATGCTTTGACATATGAATGTTTGAGTGTACAATTCAGTCTATACCTCTATTCACAAAGGAACGTTTTGAGCTGAGCAGAAAAATGAGTTTTCCTGAATGTAGAAAAACATTCAGGATCCAGTGGATACTGTTAGGAGAATGCTAAATTGAAAGTCAAGACACCTTCCACTGAGTTCCAATGACTTGGCCCAAGTTAGGAAACATCTAGGACTTTGACCTTCTCTGGGAGTAAACTGGGACTACTAAAAGATTTTTCCATGGGGTTGTTTTGTATTTCTAAATTATATAAGGAATATCCTGTGTCAAAACAATAATGGAAAATTACACGTAAGTATCAGGGAGATGACTTGTTCATTTTAGAGATTGACATATGAGTTAAGTTTTTAAAGCATTCATGAGACTTACAAACTATTTAGAGAAAGAGAAACTTGGAAAAAAGAAGAGTTGGTATATAAAAAGGTGTCTGGGGACCTCTATTTTTTTTAAAGATTTTATTTATCCATTTGTCAGAAAGGGAGATTGAGACAGAGAGAGAGAGAGAGAGAGAGAGAGAGAGTGAGAAAGCACAAGCAGGGGAAGTGAGAAAGGGAGAAGAACGCTCCTAGCTGAGCAGAGAGACAATGCAGGACTCTTTCCCTGGACTCCTGGATTAGGACCTGAGGGGGAGGCAGACACTCAACCACATGAGCCACCCAGGCATCCCTGGGGAACTCTATTTGAAGCTTTCTACCACCGATTGTCTTACTAACATTTCCATACTCCTTATTGGATATTTTTCCTGGGAAGTTTTAGTCTCTATCTTTAAAATGGAACGAACCTATGAGATTTTGAACTGTAGTTTTTGCATTCAGTTGCTCTAATCACTTAAAGAGAGTTGAATGGTTTCATAAGCAGTGCTGTCTGAATTGATGGGCAATTCGTTAAAAAAAAAACAAAAAACAAACAAGAGAAAAGAAAAAAACAACAACACCATTGTGAGATTGGGAAGAGAAACAGGGCATATCAAGAGACCCTTGCAACTGTGTTAGAGCATTGGGTTAATTATTACTTTCCAGAAGTTAATGATGAGAACTATTGGCTGAAACGTAAGAGTGAGGAAAAGAACACAAATAAAGTCAATAGTTACTTGTTTTTCAAGTGTGAGAAAGTATCATTTCCTTAGAATGTAACTATCTATTTTTATGGGTACATAGTTAACCTTTAGGGGACTGTGCCCAGCCAGCATTAGATATATTAGTAATAGATGTGCTGCAATACGTTTCAATTAGTACTACAAAGCAGATATTTTCCAAATGAATGTTTTATATAATTTTATTAAATATAATCACACATGCTCTCCTTTCCCCCCAATCTTCCTCTACTTGTTTAACATGTGTCATCCATCTTTAAAAATTATGTAGAAGACACGAAAGCCCTTTACAGCTTGAACAATAAATTGTGCATAGGAGATACACAAGTTTAGCTAGCATAGGGACAGAGACCTGCTGTGTTTTATTCCAACTATAAAAATAGAAATGATCCCCAGTGTAGTTTGATAGATAATGATGGAGGTTGCAAAAATTATTGTGTCTAATTGTGTTTACCCTTTTTGGTTAAGCTAATTGAAATTCAAAGTGGAATTTCTCTCTAGATAAATTCTATAGTTTATTACATTTATAAAATCATAAAACAGTATGTCGTCCTCAATTTAAAAAGAATAATTGTATTGTTTTTGAAGCTGTCAGAACATATTTTTTGGTGACATATTACATAAAGAGGTAAGCAATCTGATATGGTGACCTAAATGTTTCCAGTTTAGCCATTATAAGACTTGGTTCTCTGGCTTCTGTTTGGAAACAGTGAATCAGTTGCATCTTACAACCCATTTGCCTATGGTAAGGGATCTATCATGACAGCATACAAAATGCTGGAGTTTTTTGTTCTATAAAAGATCTCAGGATCTTAACTTCTTCATTAGGGTTATACAGTAAACAAACTTTGATGAAACTAGTATCTTTTTATCCTCCTAAGATAAAAAGAATAATTTAAATCCATTTTGAGAATCCAGACTTTGATGGTCAGTCATCTTCTTTTTCTCTGCACGTTTGCAATTAATGAGGTTTAAATAAAACTTCAGTCTGGTAGATAAACTGGTTTGGGGTCTTGACTTAATTGATTGGTCAGTTTGAAAATTGTCAATCAATTAGTTTGCTTCTACCCTTCCCTTTCACCACCCCCAAGACCTGGGTTGAGCTGCTGTTTACCTGAGTAACTTATTAGCCTGGTTTTATGTATTAGCGTAGTCTCAGGTGAAGAAGCTTATCCAAATGTATTGTACTTTGATAAAGCACTTGTTCAATAGAAAGGGCCATAAAGTATTTATCATATTCCTCATCTGTATAAGTAAATAAAAAGCTGGATTCATTGAAATCTAACTGGGTGCACTATTAGCTGGGGTGTCAACTCCAAAGGGAACATAGAGATCTTTCCCTGCTGGTGAGAAAGCTACATCTACATCCAAGGATACTGGGAATCAGGCAGCTGGATGAAATCCTGAATCACCTCACACACAGCTGCTTCTTCACTTTCTGCAAGAGCAGGGTTATGCTGATGAAGCTATGAGTGTCTGAAGAGGTGTTGTTCTTGTTTCTTTTTCTCTTGTCTGGCCATCTGTGAAGCATGGACAAAGAAATGGGTAGCTCTCTCCTTGCAGCACCATGTTACCAATCCAAATACTTTTTCACAAATAATTTTGCCCTGGTCAGACTATTTTTCATTATTTGATTGGGTTCTGAATTTTTTTGTACCGTTCATCCTGTGTTTTCTGCCTAAAATGATTTTACTCCAATCTTCATCTATCTAAAGGTATCAATGACCATCTTTTCACTGAAACCTTTGCTTATCACCTGTTCCTGTATACTTATAAATACTTATAAATGCTTTGCCTATACCACCATTATGGGAGTTTTTACACATAGTCTTGCATTTCTCTCTCTCTTTTGATTTTATTTATTTATTTAACAGAGAGCCTGCACTCAAGCAGAGAGGGGGCAGGCAGAGGGAGAGGGAGAAGCAGGCTCCCCGCTGAGCAAGGAGCCTGATGCGGGGCTCAATTCCAGGGTTCTGGGATCATGACCCGAGCTAAAGGTAGATGCTTAACACTGACAAGTGTCTCAGTCAGTGTTAAGGCCAGGCTTGCAAGTCTTGCTGTTATTCTAAAGATATGTCCACAAATTTTTGATACTCCCTGTTGCAAAAGGAACAGCTTAATTCAATGATCCCTTGAGTGGGGGTTGGACTTGGTGACTTTTCTAGTGATTAGAATTTGGAAGAAGTAATCCAGTGTCTAATCTATTTCAAGAATAGATTATAAAGATCTGTGGTTTCCTTCCGGGATTTTATGTGTTGTTCTCTCCTGAATCGCTCTCTCTGGGGGTAACCAGTATTGTGAGAAGACTCAGACAACCTTCAGAGAGGCTCACATGGTGAGGAGGAACAGAGACCTGCCAAAAGCAGTGACCTTAGAAAGGAATCCTTCCCATGGAACCTTGAGATGCCTCCAACTGCAATCAACAGCCTGACTGAAACTTCATGAGAGACCCTAAGGCAGAATCATCCAGCTAAGCCACATGAAACAGGTCTTGATCTTTCAGGAGCAATGAGATAATGTTTGTCATTTATGCTACTAAGTTTGGGCTAAGTTACTCTGCAGTAACAGATAACTAATACCCTTATATTTCCTTACTTTCTTTTTTATTAAAGTATAAACTTTTTGATGACTATTGATATATTTTTAATAAAGATAATACATACTTATAGTTGTAAAAATGAAACCTCAAAAGCTTAATCCTATAAAAGTTTATTTTTTACTAACACCAAATCCAGTATGGATTTCTCCATATGACTTTCTCCAAGTGGTGACTCAGATATTTAAGCTCCTGATATCTTTTGGCTCTGTTGTTCACTAGAGTCACCTCAGAGGCATTCGTTTCTTTCCCTGCATCTGGATGACTGAGAAAGAAAAACAGAATAAAGGGCGCCTGGGTGGCTCAGTCGTTAAGCATCTGCCTTCGGCCCAGGTCGTGATCCCGGAGTCCTGGGATCGAGCCCCACATCAGGCTCCTTGCTCAGCAGGAAGCCTGCTTCTCCCGCTACCATTCCCTCTGCTTGTGTTCCCTCTCACGCTGTGTTTCTCGCTGTCAAATAAATAAAATCTTTAAAAAAAAAAAAAAAAGAAAAACAGACTAAAAGAGGAATGCTGGCTCTTTATGTCTTGGAATGGAAGAGATCCATTCCATTTTCACTCACGTTTCATTCCATTTAGAAGTTAAGCACATGGATCCACCTAGTCACTCAGGAGGCTAGAAATACAGTTTTCTTTTGTTCCTGAGGAGGAAGAGAACCCAGATATGGGCGAAAACTAGCAATGTCTTCCACAGGTTTCTAACCTTTATAAGCCATTCAAGTCAATATTCTACAGAATTTGTGCTCTAAAGAATTTGTGGAATGAATGGATGAGCAAATAATGTTATCATAGAATAAAATATCATTTTAAAATTAGCTGTATAAACATTACTTTCAATATTAATTCAAGTCAAATATTTATTGAACAGTTACTGTGTGACAGACTCAGTTCTATGTGCTAACACACAGCACATAGCAGTAGTGATCAACACAGACAAAATGTACTCCTGACATTCCAGTGAGTGTGAGATAATAACAAGTAAATAAGTAAATAAGATAATTTCCAATAGTAATAAATGTTCTGAGAAGTATAAAATGTTAATTTTACAGAATGACTAAGGAAGGGAAAGTGGAAGACACGTTTAGATAGAGTATTTAGAAAGCCACTAAGGGAAGTTGATATCAGAACTGAAATCTGAACATGACAAATTGGCTCTACAAGGATCCCAGGAAGATTCCAGACTGAAGAAAAAGAAAGAGCAAATGCCCTGAAGAAGGACTTTCCTCTTTAGCTGGTTGACAGGAAATGATGTCAAAAGAGTTAGGAAGCCACCAGTTAAAGAAGTATTTTGGGGGCAGCAATGAACGGGTTGAAATTCATTGGAGAGTTTTACACAGAGAGATAACACAATTTGATATAGATTATTGAACTTTTACTATCTTAGTTTGGGTTTTCTAGAAGCAGAGCAGGAGACAATAAGCAGTATCAGCTGGGAAACAAAAATGTAGTCTCAGTGGAGACAAGCTTCAGTCTGATCCCATTGGAAGGCTCTAAAGCAAAAATCGGAGCACAGAGTTTATCCCTGAGGCAGGAGCCAGTCTTTTTTATCCCAACTGTCAATCACTGGCAATTTTCTATCCTGGAGCTGTAAGAGGGTATATAGCCTCTGGAAAAGACAGCTCCTATATGATGTAAGTCAATACTCCAGAGGAGACCAGGATCAACTATGAATTATCAGCCAATCCTCACAATAGCTGGAAAAGGAGAACAACATGGGTCTTCAAGAATGTTTACTATAGTCACATTGGCTGCGGAGTGGAGAATTGATTGTGATGGTGGTGGACTGGTGCAGGTGGAGAGAAGGAAAACCAGTGAGAAGACTTACAAATGAGAGGAGGGAGTGGATTAAACTGACACTGAACTTAGAAAAGTGGGGTTGGGGGCGCCTGGGTGGCTCAGTGGGTTAAAGCCTCTGCCTTCGGCTCAGGTCATGATCTCAGGGTCCTGGGATCGAGCCCCGCATCGGGCTCTCTGCTCAGCAGGGAGCCTGCTTCCCCCTCTCTCTCTGCCTGCCTCTCTGCCTACTTGTGCTCTCTCTCTGTCAAATAAATAAGTAAAATCTTTTTTAAAAAAAAAAGTGGGGTTGAAAGAAAGTAGAGACAGAAGCTGTATTCCGGAAGGAGAGTAATGAGACTAGATGTGGACTGAGGGAATGTGGGGATTAAGGATGACTTTTTTTCTTTCATGTGTGTAGGACTAGAAACTGCCACTTACAGAGAAAATTTATGGAGGAATAAATAAGAAATATTATACATCTTCCCAAGATCCACCAAGATAATTTATTTTTTTTACAAAGACTTCATTTTCATATATCACCTGGGGAGAACAGGGGAGAGAGGTTTCCAAGGAGGAAGGAAAAGTGGAGAAGGGAGGTACAGGTCTGAAAGGAAAGGGGTGTTCAAGGAGATAATAAGATGGAGACAATAAATAAGGTAAGGAAAAAGAAATAAAACCATGTATGAAAGGAAAAAGGAAAGACTAGGGATAATGAGTGTGAGGGGGTTAAAGAGGAGAGAAGAGTGAAATTAGAAAGGAATCTATAGAGCCACAGTTCTCAAAGTGTGATGTGAGGAGCCCGGGAGATCCTGGAGACCATTTTGGAGGTCTGTGAGGTCCTTCTTTGCCCCACTTCACATCTATTTAAGGTCAGGCTTTCCTCATATACGTCAACCAAACTACATATTGCAATACACTGAATACAGAAGCAAGTATGAGAATCCAGTTATTTTTTATCAGCTGGGCACTAAGGAGATGCGAAAATGCAAAACAATGTTGCTTATTTTTTTTTAAACCATAGTTATTTTTTATAAATATTTTATTTTAACATGTAGTGTGTTTCTGTTATTTTTAAAAGTCTATTTTAAAACCCTTCCCCCCCCAGAAAATAAAAAAAAATTAAAAAATAAAACTCTCTCCATTATGTTTTCTGATAAGGAAAATATCAAGATATAACACACAGAAACAAAAGCTCTTTGGGGTTCTCGCTAATTTTTGAAAGGAAAAAATGTTCCTGTGACCAAAAAGTTTGAGAACCATTGCTATAATGATTATCTAGGTTTTGTGCCAAATGGCAATGAATATACTCTTCTACTGAGCTGCAGTTAACTTGGAAAAAATTATGTTATCATCTGGTTATTTAGTAATCATATTTCAGAAGTTCCATTCTGAAACAAATATCTAAAGTTGCTAGATAAGAAGTAAAATACTCTGCATGACAGCAATTTGCTCATAGCTATGTCAACTCAAAAGTCTTCACTGAATGGAATCAAGTCAATATCAGAATGAGCCCAACATAACAGAGCATTGTTTCTTCTACTTTTTTTTTTGGTCTATCCTACCCAGTGTTCCATGATTAAAAATGGTGGGCATTTTATAATGTAAATAACAGAGAAATGGGGGCATCCAAAATTTATTAGTAATCCAAGAAATACATTCAACTGACACATTGGTTTTGATGAAGTATGAAACTCACTTAAGACATCTTATGTAGAAGAGTTTTCGATATAGGGATAGTCGAGACCTAAAAATAGAGAAGTAGCATCACTATGGACAGAGGGCGTTCTAGGAACCAGGTAAACACTGACTCTCAATCCTGGTTCAAGTTGTTTTGCCTTAATGCCTTCACATTTCTCATTTTTCCTCTTTTCGCCACATGGTACCCCGTATTTTCCAAGTCCAGTTCTAGGGAGGGTCACTTGTTTAATCACCCCCACCCTCAGGCAAGCCCTCCACCCGCACTACCGCAGCGCACAGCCCCCTCCCGTTGCATCCTTGGCTGCTCCTCTCAAAATTCATCTGCAGCTGGCAGCCAGAAAAGTTTCAGTGAGCAGGCAGCATAGGCCACGGAAGACGTATAGTACATGATTTATTTTGTACGTCTATTTAATAATTTTTAAAAGAAGCTACAACTTTTCAAAAGTCACAAAATTAGGACTTATTTTGAAAGCTCTCATGGTTGGCAGTCATTTATAATAGAGTCATTGTCATTATTCAGGCCAATTTTTTTTTCTTCATTTTATGTTGTCTTAACGTGGACTTTCACGCTTTGGCCTAAAATTAGAAGTGGAGAAATTCAAAGTTTTTCCTCCAGGTCGACCCTTAAATATGTTAAAATTCTTCCTTTTCTTTGGTTAAAAATATGCTCTATTCATTCTATTAAGGACAATTTTTGAAGAAATAATCAGAGGAAAGAAGACATTTAAAAAAAAAAAAGAAGACATTTAAAAGTAGAAAAATCTCGGGGTGCCTGGGTGTCTCAGTGGGTTAAAGCCTCTGCCTTCAGCTCAGATCATGATCTCAGGGTCCTGGGATCCAGCCCCACATCGGGCTCTCTGCTCAGTGGTGAGCCTGCTTCCCCCTCTCTCTTTGCCTACTTGTGATCACTCTCTCTGTCACATAAATAAATTAAAATCTTAAAAAAGAATCTAAAAGTAGAAAAATCTGAAAGCAAGCAAACAAACCTATTGACATAGATGTTGTCATAGTGTACAGTAGACATCCACAATAGTTGTAAAAAGTTACTGAAAAAGTGTTTGTCATTTGGTGCTTGAAGGCAGTTTCTTTGAAGAAAAATGTTTTGCCATACAATAGGTCCTGTGATAAATTTGGGCAAGAGAATACTCTGCTAGATATGATAGGGAATATTAGTCACGCGGTCATTATCACCATGATCCCTAAAAAATAAAAACACAATATATAAAGCATGAAGATACATTCACAGCTCCAAAAACGTGTGACTGATTATTGAGATTTGCAGAAGCAGGCAGTTTCCTGTCCCATTGTACTAATGGAAGTGTTAGATCTCATCCACTGCAGATGTGTGCTGTGAGTGCACAATTAACTTCTACTGAGATCCATAATCAGGAATTGTTTCTAGTTTTAAATTTAGACTGTTTATCAGAAGAGGCTTTTCATAGGCAGCTTTAAGCCATGAGAACTGATTTTTTTCCCCAGCTTTATTGAGATATAATTGACTTATAACATTGTGTAAGTATAATGTGTACAGTGTGAGGACTTGTGAAATGATTACCACAATAAGGTTAATTAACACATCTATGACCTCACATAGTTTTCATTTTTTGTGTGATGAGAACATTAAAACTCTTCTCTCATAGCAACTTTCAAGTATACAATACGGTACCTTAACCACAGTCACCATGCTGTGTGGTACATCTCTCAAACTTACTAATCTTAAAAAGGAAAGTTTATAGCCTTTGACAAAAACTTCCCATCCCCCTCACATCCATCACTCCCTCTTTCAACCACTAATCTACTGTTTCTATAAGTTCAATTTTTCTGAATTTTTTTTAATTTGGGAAAAGATTAGTTAGAGATAGATTTTATTCTTTACAAGGATTTCTTAGACACTGTGATGTTTTGATATGTTCAAATACTTTTGATTAACTTTGGGTAAAAAACTCATTAATATGCAAATCAATTATAGGGAGGAAATTTCAATTAGATTTATAAAAAGTTATTCTTAATATAAGGATAACACAAATACTCATGACAATATTCAATGAAAAATTGGTAGGTAAAGGTCGTTTATATAAGATTAGCTTATCACAAATAATGCATTATCACACCAAAATATATTTTAAAATATATTAAATTTCTTCCAGATATCTTCATTGCTCTATTAGTATTCTTAATGTATTCTTTTTCTCCTCTTTAATTTCAGGTCTCATTCTATTTAAATCATCATAAATTCTCAATTAGTGACATTGCAAAGATTTTACTGAATTACTGAGAGTATTGGTCCATTTTAATTTTGAAATTAAATTATAAACTGTTTTGTTACATGATAAAGAGAGCTAATAGAATTGGGACAGTGATTAAGTAATTTTAAAATAAATATGTATTCAGTAGTCATTTTATAATTTTCACAATTCTAGATTATAGTCTCCCTCTTCCTGTGTCTCACATACACACCCCAAATGAGAAAATGTGGAAACAGTTTCACATAGGTTAAGTAACAATGCTAAAATCACAAATCTAATTTCACTTTAAATTCTGCTTGATAGTAAAACAAATTGGATTTCTTCTTGCTTTGAGAAATTTAGGAAGAAAATGACAATTAGAGACAGACCCCTATACTCTGAAGTAAAAGACTTAGTTGTATAGAAGCTATGTGTTTCTTTAAAAAGGAAAAAAAAAAATCCTGAACCTCTAGCCACTGGCTTTCTTTTCTGGAAAGCCGGCTAGTATTGTCTACTTTACACAGGTGTGAGGATTATATTCCAAAAGTCCTGTTTTACCCAGGTGTATTTTTTCCTGTGGTTTTTTTTTTTTTTTTAAGATTTTATTTTTTATTTGAGAGAAAATGAGCAAGAGAGCAGGAGCAGGGTCAGGGGAAGAGGGAGAAGCAGATTCCTCACTGAGCACGGAGCCTGATGCAGGGCTCGATCCCAGGATCCCCAGGATCATGACCTGAGCCAAACGTGAGTACTTAACCAACTGAGCCACCCAGGTGCCCCTTTATCTGTGCTTTTTAAATGGATTGGGGCATAAAATGAGAAGCCAAAGGAGAAAGACACCCATCTGTCATGTTGTGCAGGTGAGGAGAGAACTATACTAATGATCAGTTTTGTCTGCAAAAACTCAGCTAGATAGTGCAAAGCTAGATAGTACAAATGTTGTACCTCATAGTAGGAATCAGTGAGAGTTCCATGACAAAGAAAAGGCGTTCCATGCACCTGGAATCTAGATAGACCACTATATTTGTTTTCTACTGCTGTGTAACACATTTCTACATATTTAGTGACTTACAGCAACACCACGTATTATCTCACAGTTTCCTTAGGCCAGAAGTTTGGCCATGGCTTAGCTGGGTCCCTGCTCCAGGTCTCACAAGGTTTCCCCTGGGGCTGTAAACTTATCTGAAGCTCAAAATCCACTTTCAAGCTCTGGATGTTGGTACAGTTCATTTTCTTTTAGATATAGGATAGAGGAAGTTGGTTCCTAGAGTTCATTCATTGTATTCTGCCATATAACCCTCTCCACAGCATGAAAATTTTATTTCCTTAAGGGCAACATGAGTGCATCTACTGCTGCTTCCTATCTTTTACCTGTAGATCCTCTTTTACATGCTTCACCTGATTAGGACAGACCCATCCGAGGTAAATTTTTTTGATTAACACACGCTCAACTGAATGAAGACCTTAATTATATCTTCAAATTCCCTTGACCTTTTCCATATGACCTAATCACAGGAGTGTTCTCATCATATTTATAAATCTTACCCACCCACAACCTAAGGGGAAGAACATAAAATAGGTTCATGTTACAGTTTCATCATAGTTGATACATATTATGGTTGTCATCTCATGATGTATTTCACCTCTTTCCCTTATTTAGCAGTCACGCAGTTTGAGGACAATACTTAGTCTCCTGGAGTAAGCCCTGATTAGAATAAGCAAGTGTTTTTAAACATTTTTAATGCAATTGATAAATGCATAACCATGACGTATTACAATCTAATGCAGATACACACACACATACATGTAGGTATAAATGAAAACATCTAGGATTACAAAGTATAATTCACTCTGTTATTTTCTAGACCAGTTTAGCCTATTCTACTACACAATTAAATGTTAGTTGTACTTACTTCAGCAAATTGAGATCACAAACCCATTAATGTGAAGGGTTTGTAAAGGAAGTAAAGAAACACTGAGCTAAGACAGTCATTGTAATTCTATTCCCTTGCCAGTGACCACTGTAAGAAAGCTAAGCATTTTACCCCTCAAAACAGGACGGACTGAAAATTCAGAGGGAATGAGTTCTCCAGCGGGATAATTAGTAGGGAAATTGGGGCATTTAAAAGCAAAGAATCTGGAAAATATGAGAATATGTGTAGAAATATTTACAAATATAAATGGAAGAAACATTACAAATTAATATTTTGTTATCCCATTACAGTTGTCCTGGGTTTTTAGTAAGCCTTGCTGCTATTGATTGTGTCCCTATTCATTCTATATACTCTTCTCAATTGAGTAAAGCAATATTGTGGCTGAAGCCTTGTCTCATTTCATTTATTTTATGTTGCCATGCTTGGGAATGTAATGGGAGACCTGGAAGCTGGTATCATGGTTTTATGTGCACATTGGCAGTACCAGTTTTCTGAAATTCAGATTTAGAGGATCAGATTTGCGTACCACGTGAAGACTAATTGTATAAATGTCAGTCTTTTTGGGGGCTCATTAAATTATGATGCTTAATTAACATCAATGTCAGTGAAAGAAAAAAATACCCAAAGCTTTCCTAAAAGATGTTCATATTCAAATATATGTTGATTGATAGAAGCCTATTGTTTCTCGGTGCCTGGTAATGTTCTTCACTGCATATATTACCTGGCTTCACCAAACACTGAGATATTTGGAGCTCTAATGAAAAAATAGCCTCTGTTGTTAGATAGAAAGTGCAATTTTGTGAGCAGACTTAGTGACTCTCCCTATCCATCTACTGAGCATGTATCTAAACTTGACTGATTTCAACACTCTTTACTAGCTGGTTATCGGTCACAGAATTCCATGAATAAAAATAAGAATCTATTTATTGGTTGGCATATCAGAACATGTTAGGAAGGCAGGATTTCAATTTATGAAGTATCCTCTTGACTCCATTCCTAGGTAATATGGAATAATAATAAATATGTTAACTATGAGATTTCTTAATTTAAATGGACTTATTCAATATAATTCAAATTAATTTTGTAAAATACTTAGTAAGTGATTACTAAATAATGCAAACAGCTAGACCGGAATAAGGTTAGACTCTAAAGAAACCATGCTGCTATTAAGTAAGAATGTGAATGGAAATGTGAATCTAGTAACATCTTACTTGAGCCTTATTACTGGCTACCTAAAATGTATTAGTTCTATGATATTTGTAAACAAAAAAGTGATTCTAACTTCTTTTTCAGAATAGGAAAAAACATGAAATGATGATATTTATTGAACAATGCAGATGGTAGATAACCATGACCAGTTTCAATGCATATTTGTACAATTTGAGATGAATAGGTTATAGTGATCACAGTGATCCTACAGCAGGGTAGAGTATAAAGAATAAAGAGACAAATTAAATAAAAATCAAACATATTAGGAAGCAAAAAATATATGGCATGTTTTTATTTCGCTTATAAATACATTGTTTATCAAAGCCTTTCAGCATATGGCAAAAATGAATTATTTCTTTCCCTGTACCCTTAAATGTCTTTAAAGTTATCAAGAAAAGAATAATGCAGCACCAGAGAATAGGCCTAGAAATAGAAAAAAGAAGTAGAGAAAAACACAAACAAGCAAATCTATAAACCAGCAATCTAAGTCCTAATGAGAGAGGAAAACTATAAGAATAGATTCAAATAAAAGCTACAGTTATAATATAATATTAACCTCCAAACAAAATGTAATTAAGTGTAGAGGCAAGACCTAGTTCCATAAATAGCTATCCATAATCATATACAATTGGCATGCCATTATTTTCTATTAGAAAAAAAAGTAAAGGAGAATAAAATACAATATTAAATGTCTGATAGAATTGAGCTCCTAATTAAGTCTTCAACTGAATTAAGTAAGCATTTCCCTTTCACTTTTTCTTTATGTGTCATGTATAGGCTGTTAAAAATGCTTGGCATAATTACAGTCAAAATAGATGTATTTTTGCCTGTTCTGAACAACATGAAGTTTGGCAGGAAATGAAGCACCCAAACCACAGCCAAATTACTGAATCCTTGAATTGCTCATGCACGCAAGAAAAACCTATGGTCTCTTAAGCTGGAAAAATAATTATACTTTTGTGACTTCTCTGTCCAGCACAGAGTTTACAACAACTTCCTGTTACATCCAAAATAATCCTTTACTGGCATTCAGCTCTAAGCAGTAGTTTAACCTACTGAATATTTATTATAGGATCCTCACTAACATCTCCTATATTAATAAATCTTAAAGAAATGTTTAAGTCCACTGTTTGTAAAGGGTGACTTTTTCCTTCAAATTGGTTGCATTTCATTAGACTGTTACCCTTTGGCCTTTTTTTAATAAGCTTGAAATCTCTGTATTTCAATTCCTAGAAAGGCTCAATTTTTGGCTGAGAGGAAAACGTGAGGAGATATGTAGTCTTTCACCACTAAGTTTTACATTTAAATCCAGTGTCCATTGTCAGTAGCCAAGTAAGTATCCTTGCATCTTATAACCACTCTAGAGGTGCTTTGAAAGATTTGGTTGCCCCAATTTAATTTCCAGTGAATATGCTGTATTTATTACTTCAAACTAAAACCATGTCTGGGTAAGTGTTAGCTAGTTCTACAAGATTTATCAAGATATAAGCAACACTCATTCACAGACATGTACCCTGGGACAAATAATACATTATATGTTAATAAAAATTAAAAAAAAAAAAAGATATAAGCAACACTCTGAGTCTTAGTTGTGTGTGGAAATTCTAGCTCATTTGGGAAGCTTTTGGTCTCTTCTTTATTTTCTAAGAACTTTAAAAAGAAACAAATATTACAACTCAAAATTTTCCATTAATATGTTATAATTATAAAGAAGTTAGAACTTGACTAAGTTATAAAATTTTACAGTAAACTATATTTCTTCTATTTCAAAAAACAAAAACATTTAGGACTTCTGATTCTGGCCATGATGAAATAGCTGATATTATTGCTATTATAGGAGCTCCTTCTTTTTGTCATAAACAACTATAAATACTGGAAATACATATAAAACAACTTTTTGAGACATTAGATAGCAGGGTGCCACAATTCTTGAGAAAAGGACAACACCTGAAGTAAGCCAATTTATCTTGACTTTCTCTCAGAAACCATTTTCCAAATTATGTACTGAAGTAGAGTTTAAGCTGAGAGCAACTTAAATGGGGAAGCAGAGTTTATGGGGCTGAGTTGGGGGGCAGTAGATAGAAAAAAAGGGAACCATAAGAGACTCTTAATCTTAGCAAACAAACTGAGGGTTGTTGGAGGGAAGAGAGGTGGGCGGATGGAATAACTGGCTGATGGACATTGGGGAGGGTATGTGTTGTAATGAGCACTGGGTATTATATAAGACTGACAAATCACAGACCTGTACCCCTGAAACAAATAATACATTATATGTTAATTTAAAAAAAGTAAAAAGAATAAAACAATGAACAGTCATAATTTTACAACCCTGTTTAAGAAATGAAACTTTACTGGTATAGTTAGAAAAAAAGAAGAAGAAGAAGGAGAAGGAGAAGAAGGAGAAGAAGAGGAAGAGGAAGAGGAAGAAGAAGAAGAAGAAGAAGAAGAAGGAGAAAATGAAGGAGAAGGAGAAGAAGAAGAAGAAAAGAAAAGAAGGGAGCCACAAAGACCAAATCCCAAAGTTCTGCATTAAAACTCCCAACAGATCCTTGGCGAACTCATAAGTTATGCATACACAAGGCAAGACTTCAGGAGGCATAGCAGAGCTGAATAGAGATTTCAAAAGTCATAAATTTCTGTGGACGCATTAGAGTCCAAGCTTGGCCAGGATGGAATGAACCTGATGAACAGCCCAGACATTGAGTAAAGACTTCAAAGGGCCAAACTCTTGTAGTCAGGGCTATACTTAAGAAGTAAGGACAAAATTCAAATAGACCTGCTCCAGAGGAAGGTTAAAACCAAGACTTGAAGTGACTCAATTGCCTACTGGAAAATAAAATAACCTTCTTCAGAAGAATATAACATAATCTAGAACCTCAGCAATGGCCAGCATCCAATACAGACTCACTAGGCATATGAATAAGAAACAAGTGACAGATATTCAAGAGATAAAGTAGTCTGTAGTCACAGATCCAAGGAGGAACTAGATGTCAACGTCAACAACAAAACTTCAAATATGATTAAATGTTAAGCTACATATTAAAGAATATATAGAAAAAGTTGAATACAAAGGACTAACAGATGAAGTAATTAAAAAGAGAGTAAGACCATTAAAATGATCAAAAGACACTTCAAAATTAAAAAATATAGTATCTGAAATAACTCTTTGATAGTTCTTGATTTTAATCCGCAGTGTAACTGCAATTCAATGGGGAAAAGAAAATGCTTTAAATAAAAGGAGCTATAACAAGTGGATAGCTACATGGCAAAAACATAAACCTTGATTCATTGCATTCCATTAACAAGAATCAAATCTGAAATGAGTCAAAAACCTAAATGTGAAAGAATAATAAACTTCCATAAGCAAATATGAAAACATCTTCATACTTTGGAGAATGCGAAGATTTTAGTAATACACAAAAGTTCCTGACAACAAAAGGAAAAGTATAAATTTGACTTTATCAAAATTTGAAATTTTGCTCACTGAAGATACTATGAAAATTATAAATTCAAGGCAGATACTGTTAGAAAACATCTGTATTATGTATGTCTGACAAAGACTTTTATCCAAAGTAGATATATAACCCTTACCATCAGTTTGAAAAAGACAAACATGGTTTTCTTTTTTACAGATAGAATGTTTGAACCAGCATACACACAAAAAATCAGAAGCAAAAAAGAATATCTGAATGGTCAACCAGATTTTTCCTCAACATCATTCATCACCAAGGAATGAAACTTAAGTGTATAAATTAGAGTTAAAGTATAAACTAAAACATACTTTCCAGATTTAGTCTAGGTCAACTAAGCAGACTGGCAACATCAAAAGTTGGCAATGATAGAGAGCCATATATCACTGGTAGTAGCTTGAAAAGCATAAGCAATTTGTAAAATGTTTGATAGTATATTATAAATTGACACAGTAATTCCATTACTAGATATATACCCCAGGAAAAAAAAAAGTACATTTTTCTAATTCATGACCAGTTTATTCACAATAGGCCACTACTAGAAATAAATAGGCCCAAACCCAAAAAACAGAAGAATGGATAAATAAATCATAGTACATTCACTCAGTAGAATACTACACAGAGATTTAAAAAAAAAAAAAAGATTGAGATATTGGTACACATAACTACATGAATAACCCTCAAAAGGCATTGTTTATTGAAGTTGGCCAGGCAATAGAAACATTGTGTGATTCAATTTATTTTAGGTAAATAAAGGGAGAAAAAAAATCTACTTATGGAAAAAGAAGTTATAAAAATGATTACCTCTCTGAGGAGCAAAAAGAAGGGAGGAAACTGACACAAGGAAGCATTCTAGGTAATGGAAATAACCTTATCTTGATCTGAAGATGGTTATACAAGTATGTACATAGACAAAATTCATTAACTTAAGATTTGTACACTTCAGTGTATGTCAACTATATTTCAACTTTAAAAATTCATCTTATAGCTATAACAGTTGTCCAGAAACAGCAAAACATCTGATCTGTGACTTCAAAAACAAGTGAATAATAAAGTTGAGAGTTGAGAGAGAATGGGACATAAGTGATACTGGAGGAAATAATAAGCCAATAATTTTCTAAAACAAAATAAATAAATAAATCTATAGTTTCAAAAATGACAGTGAACTTTTTCTAACCAGGAAAAAAAAATAAAGAAAAGCAATTAATACATACTATGGTCAAAAACTGCTAAAAAACATAAAATAGACTATTAAAAACATAGGAAAAGAAAGACACATTACCATCAGTGGAACAGGAGAAATAGGTCTGACTTTTCAACAACACAGTGGAAGCCAAAAGATGGTGAATAGGTATCTTTAAAATGATAAAAAAGAAAAAAAATGCTCACCTAGAATTCTATATTTATTTAAAATACTTTTTTATTGATTTTACTTATTTATTTGAGACAGACAGCAAGAGACAGAGTACAAACGAAGGGGAAGAGGCAGGGGATGTGGGAAAGGCAGGCTCCCTGATAAGCAAGGAGCCCCATGTGGAGCCCATTCCCAGGACCCTGGAATCATGACCTGAGCTGAAGGCAGATGCTTAACGGACTGAGCCATCAGGTGCCCTTAAAATATATTTTTAAAGTAAGGATTACATATAAAGATAAAAAAAAAACAACAACTGAGTATCTGTCACCAAAAGACTTGGACTACAAGAAATATTAAAGTTCTTTAGCCTAAAAAATTATGTCATATGGAAGCATGAAAGTGCAAGAATGAATTAGCAGCATAGAAAGAATAAATATGAAAATGTGCAGGAAAAATTGTTTAAAACAACATGAATTTTAATGTTTTATGGGGTTTATAACATATGAAGGAATAAAATATATGAGGAAAATAGAATAAAGATGTGCATTATAGATGAAATTAAACACTGGATGTTGTATGGAAGTGTTGAATAGCTATATTGTACACCTAAAATTAATATTACACTGTATGTTAACTACCTGAAATTTAAATAAAATCTTCAAAAAAAAGTAAAAGTAAAAGTAAAAGTAAAAAAAACTCTTTTCAAGGAGGCTACCATGAGGGGCCGGACATGAGGCTTGATTGCCCACCCCATGAGATCATGACCCATGAGATCATGACCTGAGCAGAAACCAAGAGTCAGTGACGCAACCAACTGAACTACCCAGGTGCCCCAAGAAGAGACAGATTTCAAAGTCTAGTTTCCATTGTCATGTTTAACTGTCATGTCCAATTTGTTGTGTAAGTATGCTATATTATTACAAACAACAGGTGATATGCTGGATGGATATACTTGATATCATAGGAAATACAATCATTCATGAAGGACAAATATGACATAAATCTACCTGTACATTAAGAATATTCTGTATTTTTCACATTTTGCTTTAACATTTTTATCACAGTTCAACAATTTTGTTAAGTCAGCATTTGTGTATCAGTGAACATTTGTGTATTAGCATATTGCTACTGATTAAGTGAGTCTGGTATCCCAGAAAGATAGTGCCTTAATGTGATATTGATATGAATCAGAGTTCATGAATACAAACAATACTGTGTGAAATCAATCAATGTAGGGTTCCAGTCAATGGCTCTGTTAGATTAAACTATGAAACACACTTGAAAACTCTTCCATAGTGCTTAAGCAAAATGACCTTCAATGTTTAGTCAGTTCTCCAGCAAGTCTCCATTTGCCATGACTTGATACCTCTCTAGGATTCCACGAATTTTTCTTCCTGATTCTTTTGTATTTTTGGGTAGAAACTTTTTTTAAAATCATCCCAGAAATACAAATTTATAAAATTCTGATAATTATAAAATTATTGTTGTATAATACAGAACACTTAATTATTAAATTGTGGATACAATTATCATTTTTGATCAGTTGAGAGATATTAAGAGAATTGAAAGATAATGTAAGCAAAATGCAAAAATTAAAATAAGGGAAGCAAGACTTTGCAGTGTTTAGAGACTAATTTTTTTATCAGCTTCTAAAATACAAACAGCTTGGTAAAATATGAATGGCTTCTATTCTGATAGTGTATTACTTCTCATTGCCTCAGCAAAACTATTTTTGAGTCTACAAAGCTTTTGCCACTATCCTATTCATGGGAAATCTATCACAGTTCTGCAAATCACTCAAATTTTGTAGGAAATTATAATGCTGAAAATGATCACACAAGGCCCCATTTTAGCTTCAGCCTAGTTCTGTTCTTGGATATCAGAACATGATGCAGGTGTTTAATCCTGAAACGACTCTACAAAATTTTGTTCTTACTACCAATGAGGTAGTCATTCTTTTTCAAAAGTCATCAATTTCATATTAATCATGATTGTATCTTATGCAATTTTTATTGTTACAATATATTTAGAAGTTCATGTTTCCAATCGCTTGAAGTCAATATTTTTATATTTACTGCTAATATTTTAATAGCAAAATATTACATTTTGAACCTATTCTAATTCTAAGTCTGTCTGCCTTGAGGTTGAACATTATCACAGTTTGCTAGAGTTAGATAAAGTAGGATAGGTAATTTCAAAGGAAGGAAAAATCTATTGGATGGAGTTAGGAAGTGGTTCATAAAAAAAAGTAAATGAACTTGAGAAATGAGAACATACATACTTTGTCCAAGTAATAGCTACTCTTGTTGGCCATGGCTTTACATATAATTTTGGAATTACCTTAGAAAGAAAAGCTAACTTTTTTTGCTGTTTGATTGAATGGGGGCTGGCAATGACTTACTTCTATCAAAGATAAAACTTATTTAAAGGTATCATTTGTGGGCATATACTTTGAAATTTTCAGCTAAGGCAAATGAAAATTTTAAGGTATCAGAAAAATACTTTTTCAAATACTGCAATGTTCCAATAACTTCATTAAATTGCATTAAAGTGAGTAAATTGACCTAGTAGGCCACTAAAGTAAAATTAACAATTAAAAGTTGACATTTGAGATATGAGAAGATATTGAAATAAATTTATTTCATGTGGAATATTTGACTCCCAAAATATTAATTTCATGATTGCTATAAAAGTTTTAGACCAACTATGTACTAGAATTAGATTTAAATCAGAAACTAATTAAGGTTTGTTATAATTATATACATCCTTATGTAGATTCTCATTTATCCACCACAACCAGATTTCTGTTTTCTATAATCCAGAGACAAAATTTGCTAAAATTCCCATACGAGATTAGGATAAAGTCAAGCAGTGTAAGAAAACTTTGTTTCTTCCTCCTTCTCACTCACTCTGTTGTGAAAAATGAGATGCTGAGGGAGTTCAACTTTCTTCAAAACTTTAAGGAGCACAAAGTCTTGTCATTTTTGAGTACTTCCTGCTGCTAGGTTGATATTATCAGAAACAGACCTATTTTGATGGTCACACCTATAGTAATTCTTGCATAATTATTTCTTAAATTATCTGAATTAATCAACCATAAAATCCCAATATATTTGAGCTACGGTTTCTCACAATTCTAAAATTTCCAACATAGCTGCCTCTGCTCATAAGACACATTCATAACTGGTCACATAATGTTTTATGGGAAGAAAATCCTGGTATCGACTTTAGCCCCATACCAGAGTCAAGGTAATCCAGCCTATGGAATCAAGTTCTTGAGATCATATGGGCAAATAGGCAATATCTGAATTTTTAAAAGATTTTTATCAGGATTGTGTAATTCTAAAGGGGGTGGGCTTGACAATTCAACAATTAGTTCCAGCTGTGCTAGTGGTGGGGCTTAAGCTAGTTTCCTAACAGCCCAAATTCTTCGTTTTCTTAACACTAAAATGAGTTTATTAATTTAGAAAGGAACTGATAAATTTCAATTAAAAAACAAAACATCATGCAATGAGTAAAAACAAAGAAAGTACGGTGGTGCAGGAATATTAAAATAGGCATTTCATAATACCCAGGGATAAGTAAAGCAAGAGGGTTTCAGGATTATCAAGAAACAAGAACTTAGAAAGATATTAGCGATGCACCAAGGACATGGCCTGTGTTACCTGAGGATACAGGGGCTCACACTTTCACTTCTCTCTAGCTCTTCGTTTTTTCTTTCTTTTGTTCTCATTTATATAAGGTGGATTTACATCACTCTCTAATTCTAGCAATAGTAATATAGTACTCTTTTTTTTTAAGATTTTTATTTATTTATTTGACAGAGAGAGAGAGAGATCACAAGTAGGCAGAGAGGCAGGCAGAGAGAGAGGGGGAAACAGGCTCCCTGCTGAGCAGAGAGCCCAGATGCGGGGCTCAATTTCAGGACCCTGAGATCATGACCTGAGCTGAAGGCAGAGGCTTTAACCCACTGAGCCACCCAGGTGCCCCTACTCTTCAGTTTATAAAAGTAGTTTTTTAAATTGGTATTTTTTATTTATTTGTTTGCTTAAAAATTTTCTCTTGGAGTTTTATTTGAAATGTTATTTTAATTAAATTCAATTATAAAAGGACTTGTTAAATTTTTACGTCTTCTACCAGTTTTGAGAAAACTATATTTTTCTAGGAATTTTGCTTAAGTTTTCATATTTATTGGCATAAAAGCAACTTATTTTTTTTTTTTTTTAATTTTTGGCCCCACAGTAACTACATGAAACAAACTACCTTAAAGATTATTGGCTTAAAGAATACATTGTTTTTTGTGCATTGAATATGTATCCAGTGAATGACACACATTCATTAATTTTAGAGGTTTAAATGTAGGTTTTTAATTACCTATGTAGAAATATATCATCCTCGAATAAGAAAAATTTTGTTTCTGCCTCTCCAATCTTACACCTCTATCATCTATCTATCTATCTATCTGTCTGTCTGTCTGTCTGTCTGTCTATCATCTGGGCTGGCTTTGCTTTTTCTATTTTGTCAGCTTGGCATAGTTCTTAAGTCTAAGCTGTATTTGACGGGGTCATATGTTTCATGGGCCAGCTGTGTTAAGCCGGGGCAATTTTGCTTCTTTGGGCTGGGTCCCTCTCCACATACCTTGAGCCTCAGTTCTGTCTTTTGGGCTTATTCACCTTTGCTCCACATGTCTCTCATATGTTCAGACTAGCTTGGACTTGTTTATAAGGAGAAGGTCGGGGGCACTTGTACGGCTCAGTTGGTTAAGCAACTGCCTCAGGCTCAAGTCATGATCCTGGAGTCCCACATCAGGCTCCCTGCTCAGCAGGGAGTCTGCTACTCCTTCTGACTTCTACCCTCTCATTCTCTCTTTCTCTCTCTCAAATGAATAATTAAAAAAAAAAAAAGGAAAAAGTTTGATCCAATAGAAAGAGAATTGAATCATAGAAGGCATCCTGAGATCTGGGCTTAGAAGTCAAGATCATCACTTTCCACCACATTTTATTAGTGAAGCAAATTATAAGACCCAATTCAAAGGAATTTGAAATAGATTCAATCTTTCTATAGGGGGAGCTAAAAAGTGACACTGAAGAAAGCAAAGGCAGAGGGAAAAATGGAGATAGAAGCCATTTTTGGACTCAATCAACTACACTCTGATTTTCATTGCTTTTATCACTGTAGTGTTTTCACTTTTTTCATTTTTGATATTGACTAATTGTGCCCATTTTTTTTCTGTTTCTTGATAAATTTTTATGGGTTTCTTAGTTATTGATCTTTGCAAAAAAGCAAAATTTGCTGCTTTTTTTCTTTTTCTTGTTTATTTCATCAATTTCTTCTCTTTTTTCCTTCATTCAGCTTTTCAGGGCATTGATTACCTGTTGCAACTTTTTACAGAAATTTTGAATAATTGACTTTTAAATGTTCTTAAATAATTGACCTAAATTTCCCTAAAATATATGCATTTCAAATATTTTCTACTTTGCAAAGTGATCTCTTATTTGGAAAAAAAAAGCTACTTATGTGAGTTTCTTTATTTCAAAATATTTGGGAATCGTTATCAATAAGTTTTTAGCATTTCTGTATAATTTTATTCTTATCAATAACAAACTACACGTTTCTGATTTTGAGTTGTTTTTGGTTTGTTTGTTTTTTTGCCCAGCATATGATTAATTTTTTCTGTTTCATGAGTATTTGAAAAGTGTGTGTAGTAATCATTGTTGGCTGCAATTTCTTATGTGTAGCATTGGGTCAAGTTTGTTCATTTTTCTACTCAAATATTCTATACTCACACTGATTTTGTCTGTGGAGTTCAATTTTAAGTTCCTCCATGACAGGCTTCATTTTAGGCCAGAAAAAGACAGGCCTAAGGGTATGGGCGTGAAACTATTCCTGGAATTTAGCTTCCCGGAGTGATGCCTAGCCCCTGAGTTGTTCAAATGCACCAATGAAATGCATAGATTTAGGTAATTGCCATATAAAGAATAAGGAACTCACCTATGTGTGTAGTGACGTATGTGCTTGTTTATTCGAATGCATAAAAATGCTTTGAAGGAGAGAGGCGGGGCTTCTTGCCTTAGCACTGCGCTGCCTCGTGTGTGCAGGTGGGAGCCCCAGCTAGCTGGAAATAAACCTTCTTGCTCTTGCATCCAGCCTGCCTTTTGTGGGTTCTTTTGGGAGGGTCTTGATCTGGACATAACATGTCTACCTTTTTTCTTCTGGAAAAACTATGCTACAATTTCTACCATGATTGTGGATTTACTTATTTCTCTTTTTTAATTCTTTCCATTTTTTTTTAAATTGTTGGGTATAAGCAATTTTGAATAAGAACTAGATATTAGGTGATTTTAGGAAATTATTCATAACTGGGTATTAGCTCCTATTTTTAGGTATGACAATGGCATATTTATGTTGGGTAATATTATTTTTAGAAGATGCATAATGGATAATTTAGGGAAAAAGGCATCTGACATTGAAACCTATTATCAGTATTTTAGGAAATAAATTTTGTTTTTTATACACATGTATAATTTTATAGCAAAAAATTGATAATTACCGATGCTAGATGTTAGGTATATGTGTGTTATAGTATAATTATTTCAATATTTGTATATGTTTAAAATTCTTATAATTAAAAATATTGCACTAATATTCAGAATGTTCTGAACTTGCTTTTAGATACATCATCCTGCTGAATAGAGAGAAAAAAGAATTCTTACAGTAGGATGGGTGTAAGTTTCTTTTTATGTGTTAATGCCAGTACTCCAGTGCATATGTTAATCTTTTTCTCAAAATCTTGCCTAATATATTCAGAAGTAATAACCTAATCCATTTGTCTCTGTATTACCAATCCATTTAGAATATCCTATGACAGAAAGTACCTGGTTCTTGATATCATACCCTTAGTGAACATGTGTTGAGTGACTTCAGACAAAGATCTATGTTCCACGGAATGCTGATTTTCCAGTTTAGGGCATTATAATTAGTTCCAATTTTATCCAATAGCAATTCTATGTACTCCACATTTTCTCTAAGGGTCTCATTGTTTGCAATTCCACTCAAGGAATAAATACCAGTATTGAGCTTTCTTTAACTGCAGGAGGCAGAAGCCTACTTAAGTTTGATCAAGTAAAAGGAGATTTATTATACAGCTATTAATGAAAAAGGGAATGCTGATCAAAGCCTCAGAAAGGAAGGAAATTTGAGCTGTCATAATTTGTTAATAAGAGACCGCGTTTAGCTTCTTTTCTGTCTTAATTTTCTATCTTCTTATCTCCTCAATATCTGTGTCTCAGATTTATCAGGAGAGATTATCTGATTGAATCAGTCCAAATGATGAATTGTTCTTTGATGGAAGAATCTGCCCAATCCCTTTAGATCCAGTTAGGTGGGAGGGTGCTCCTATGTTGCGCATTCTAAATGGGAAAACCATAGCTATTGGCCAGAAAGATTCTTTCAGAAGAGATTGTGGACTGGGAAACAGTGATCAACATCTTCAAGCCATCTTGTCAATTCAAACATTGTCAAGGACATTAGCAAACTGAGCCAGTTTTCAGCAATGATTCTAACTTGGAAAAGTAAAAGGATTAGGTCTGCATGTGCGTGAATTCTGTTTATATTTTATAGTAAATGAGAAGAACATTTTAAAAATCTTATGTTTCAAGATCAGCCTTCTGGAAGAAGAGACTGCCCTGAATACATTACTTCATTAGTATTGTACTTGATGCCTCAGGCCCTCATCAAGGTGTAACAAAGTGTTTAGATAAAATAGCCAACTTGTAATGACAGCACTGATAGAATCTGCTGTTATCTGATCCCTGGCTTGGCCACAAAAGCTCCTGAATCTATGCAAAAGAGGTGAGAATAGATTCACATTTACATCTGTCTTCCTGGAGAAATGTGAATGAAAGGAATGTCATGCATTTTAAAGAGATTTCCAATGGATGCCCTCTGGTTGGATCCACCTGTCTCATAGAGGTATTGAATTCAACTTGGCAAACCATTTTAGGATAGAGGCAAGGGGAATATAGCCTCTCCACTATGATTTTATGGAGGGAGTTGTTGTGCTTTGTGGAATTAGGACCGGAAAATTATGCTGAACAAGTCTGGTGAATTCGAAAAAGATGTTTCATTTCTTTGCTCATCTAACTGAATATTTAATAACTCAGGAAGATGCAAGTGTCATTTTTGTGATTCAGTATTATCTATTTTCACAAGCACCATCCAAATACTGAAACAAACACAAAGGCAAACCATGGATTGTCTGCTGCTTCTTGGCAGTAGTACAGTAAACGGTTTTACTAAATTATATGTTGTTTTTCAAATATTGTAATGAAAGTCTGACAAAAATTCTATTAAGTAATTTTTTTTCATTAAAGATACAGATTTTTTAGAGGTCTTTTAATTTGAAGTAGTGAGGATACTTCTGACTATTCTTCCTGAGATCTCTCAAAATCCTGAAAATTCTTTTTCATGTAGATTAAAAGTTCATGTTAAGTAAATAAATGTGTAATTTATTGTTACAGCTCATCACTGAAAAATAATTCTTATCTTTTTCTCCTACTAGTTCTTTAGAACTTGCACATTTAAAAAAATCTGTCTTCCACATTTTTATTTATCATATGTAGTGAGTGATATCTTGAGAGAGCAGAACAAATAGGATTTGAAATCGGGGGCATTACAATCTCTCTGTAGGGTTACAGTGGGAATTAAATGAGATATTTGTGTAGATTTAAATGCACAAATCTGAGGAGGAGCAGCTATAGTAACCTCAGCAATAATCTGACAACAAAGTATATCCATAGAGAGCCATTTTTAACACTATTAATTATATGTCAAATCCAGCAGCATGTAGTATCACTACATTGTAAACGCACTACCTTTTTACTCCTCTCTTTAGACATTGTTTCAACGTTATCCTTTATTTCTTAATATTAACACTCTTCCTTGAAATATCTTTTTCTACCAGCCAAACTATTATTCATCAACAAACACTCCTTCAATATTTAGAATGTGAGCATTTAAATGCCAAGTTTTATATAATTCATAACATATCTGAATTCTCTGTTGTGACCTGAAGATGTGAACTGGTCTTGAGGAATTCTGAACAGGGGTACCTGGGTGGCTAGGTCAGTTAAGTATCCGCCTTCAGCTCAGGTCATGATCCTAAGTGCCTGGGATTGGGCTTCTCCCTCTTCTTCTGCCTCTCCTCTCCACTCGTGTACTAGCTTGTTCTGCGCTCTCTCTCTCAAATAAATAAATAAATAAATAAATAAATAAATAAATAAATAAAATCCTAAATAAAATAAAAGAATTCTGAACAAATTTAGGAGTAAATGTAGCTTCAGAAATGGCCCAAAATATTAACTTATTTTTTGGATTGGAGGATAAGATAAATCACTACTGCTACCATGAGGAAGGGTTAAAGCTCTTAAGAGCTAGAGGAAAAGTCGAAATGTTTTATCCGTATTCCCCTGCAAGACCAGGGGATATTGAAAGAAATTTCTTTTTCATGGACCAAAGAAAGAAAACAGAAAATCAAAAAGACACGTCCTTCTACCATACTACCTGTTCAGAGTTGGGAAATATGACCTATGTGCAGTTTCTTAGTGATCAAGAGAATACTTATACCAAAGGGGATGTTAACAAATAGTCCTCTGAGGTTTCAAAATGCATGATTCACCTACATACTTGTGATAATTCTGCTCTGACCTTCTGTCTCATGCCAATATTAATGTTTCCAGCAAAATTTCAATCTCTATACTATTTTAATAGATTGATGTTTCTGAAACTCTAAGAGACTACTGTTTTAAGGGAATCCATAAATTTGTTCTTTTATTCCAAGACCTGACAATTTTTTCCTCGAGAATAGCCTAAGGAGTTCCATTACAGCAAATCTTGTTGTGAATGTCCTCAGATCTTATCCAGTAGTCCTTAATTTAGAACACCTTCATGATTAGTTAAACAAAGCTAATCTTTTCATTCAAATTTTTGGGCTATTTGAAACCTCTGTGAATACATTCACAAAGCTAATATTTCACAAAATAAATTCCCTCTCTATTCCACTCTCCAACTTTCTAGTTAATGTGACTTAAAACTTTTATCTTTAGATATCACTCATCATCTATTTAGGTTTTATTCTTTATACACTGAAGATATAGCTACTAACAGCATAACATACTTAATTTACTGTTGGTGATTATATCTGATAAAATGATTTCAGCTCCACGTCTTGGAAACTGATTCAAATAGACTCCAACAGTCAAGAAATTTGTTGTCTCATAAATGGTTGTCCAAAGATAAGATAAATTTCAGAGCCAGTTGATTTCAGTTTCCCAGTTCCACTTGTGTGTGTGTGTGTGTGTGTGTGTGTGTGTGTGTGTGTGTGTGTGTATCTTAATTGTATGGTGCACTGGGGTGGCTCAGTTAGTTAAGTGTTTGTCTTTGGCTAGGGTCATGATCCCAGGATCCTGGGATGGAGGCCCACATTGCATCAGGCTCCCTGCTCAGTGGGAAGTCTGCTTCTCCCTCTGCTTCTTTTCCCTTTGTCTCTGCCCCTCCTTGTGCTCTCTCTCTCTCAACTAAATAAATAAATAAAATTTTTAAAAATATATATCTTAACTGTGCATATTGGCTTATACTTCAGGCAGCATTTCTTAAGGTGGCCCCAGTTTTCACACTAGCATATTTCAACATGCAAAGAAAGAGATGAATGCTTTTGTCCCAGTACAGCCAGAAAAATTCTAAATTCACTACAACTAGAATATTTAGCTCATATATGTACCCTGATGTTTGTCATAGAAATAGAATACACTGATTAATTTAATCCAAACTTAGGAATTAGGGATATAGTTGGTTATACCCAAGGCCTAACTATGCTAAAACTTGGGTATCTTAACCAGATTAGGATTTATATTATTAAATGGGAAGAAGGTGTGTAAAGGATCAACCTGACCACTAAAATGATCCTTTTTTGAAACGGAACCTTTTGTCCAGTGTCCTTTTTTCATGATCAAAAGCAGTTTTATTTCACCTTGTGTAAAGGATAAGAGTTGTTATGTGTTGGTGTAGAGAATTTTTTCCCCTTTATAAATCTTACAAGTACATATTCAGTTAAATATCATGATCCTTAGCATCCTATTTAAACCCTTGCACTAATTATCTCAAAGGTGATCCATTACATGATTAAGGACAACATTTAAGGTACTAAGATCTATTGATTATTTGTGTAATTTATTCACAGTGATGGTGTTTCTAATCATTTCAATCAGAATGTGTCATCTACTCATACTTACCAAAACTGTGTTTTAAAAGTAGTATTTTACAATCCTCCTTCAAATATTCTGAGGATTGCCTTCCTGGAAAAATCAGTGTATGTTAAAATTAGGAATATCAGATCCAATATTCCCATAGAAACAATTTTATAATGGGAAGCTATGTTACAGACCAAGAAATTGATGCATTTTTAGTTTTGTTTTGTTTTAGAAATGATTACTTACAAATAAACTGCTTTTTCAACTCTTAAATTAAATATAAAAAATATACTTGTGAGACAAATAATGTTTTTCAGTGGGTTTATTGAATTGGGTAACATGGTGCTCAAGTATATAAAATATTATGAATTCTGAGGGCGCCTGGGTGGCTCAGTGGGTTAAAGCCTCTGCTTTTGACTCAGGTCATGATCTCAGGGTTCTGGGATCAAGGCCTGTATTGGGCTCTCTGCTCAGCAGAGAGCCTGCTGCCCCCTCTCTCTATGCCTACTTGTGATCTTTCTTTCTCTGTCAAATAAATAAAATCTTTAAAAATAAATAAATAAAATAAAATGTTATGAATTCTGATAGAATTCTAGAATAATTTTTCTTTAAGATATTAGAGGTATAAAAAGCATTAGTCAGGAACATAGAATGTGTCTCCCTTGAAACAATTTTAGTGGAAAACTTTAGGCTATTTTTAGGGATACAGAGAATGACAGCTGGATTTTGTTTGAATATTTATTTAGTTGTTTGTTTTTTGTTGTTGTTGTTGTTTGGAAGTTGGCTCATGAATGCTTATTTTGATAATTTCTATTGATCATTGTAATATTCTCTGTAGCAAAAATAAGCTTAGAGTCCTCTGTATTTGACATTATATCTATTTCTTCATGACTGGGTAATATAATAGTGTTATATCTAAATTGTTTCAGAAAATCTATATGAACTTAAAGTACAGTGTTAGAACTGTCATTGCCAATACTTAATGATCTATTTTTATTTTTCCAGATTTGTTTATTTATTTATTAATTTATTGCATTTGGAAGCAAGACACTGTAGAAGGAAGGAACACAGATCTTCCTGTCTAAATGTTTATTCATTGGGAATTCCTTTTTAGGGGCCTGGGGATGGAATTCTTTCTGCTGCAGGATTGTCAGTGTTGTCCATGAGAGATGTTAGGGAGATATTTAGTTCAAGCTAGCTGAGGCCAACACAGAGGTTTTACTCATCTCACAGAAGAAAGATGGGAATGGAGCTAGGCTGATCCAAGAGCGAACATCAAGAACATTCTCTTTTTGTTCAGATTCTCTGAGTGCTTGTCTTCTTCTTTTCTCCTCTAAATAGGCTCCCTCCGTGCACTACTGTCACCTTTAAGGTTTAAACAGTTTATCTTCAGATTCCAGAAAAAGAGGGCCTTTTTATCTCCATATGTAAAACACCAGGCAGTGAAGTACAAATAGTCAGACCGGACTCATGAAATGACTTATCATATCAATTCAATACAAGCCAAAGTCCATGTGTGCAATCCTGTGTCCAAGGAGAAGTAGAGAGCAGTGATTATACTCCCTCCATGAAATCTATATGCAGCAGGAGAGAAGTACTTTATGAAATGAGCATGACTATAACAAGTAGAAAGCATGAAACAGTGGTGGGCAAATAGAAGCAGTGAGTACCCAAATGTCTTTTTATACCTATGGTAGGCTGAATAATGGCTCTAAAAGATAGCCATATGCTAATCCTTGGAATGTATGAGTGTTACATTATGTGACAAAAAAGAACTTTGCAGATATGATTAAGTTGATAATTTTGATAAAGAGAGATTATCCTGGTGGGCTCTAAATAAAATCTCATATATTCTTTTTTTTTTTTTTTAAGATTTTATTTATTTATTTGACAGGAAGAGAGCAAGCACAAGGGGGCCAGCAGGCAGAGAGAGAGGGAGAAGCAGGCTCCCTGTTGAGCAGGGTGCTGGATCCGGGGCTCCATCCCAGGACCCTGGGATCATGACCTGAAGTGGAGGCAGATGCTTAACGACTAAGCCACCCAGGGGCCCCCAACCTCATGTATTCTTATATGAGAAAGCCAGAGAGCAATTTGACACATGATAGAAAAGAAAAGATTTTTCGCCAGGAAGGTAGAGATTAGGTGATGTGACCACAAGTCAGGGAATACTGACAGCCACTAGAACTTGGCAGAGGCAAGGAGTGGATTCTACCCTAGGTCCTCAAGCCTGTACACCTTGATTTGGGGCCAGGGATATTGATTTAGGATCTCTGGCCTCCAGAACTGTAAGAGAATAATATTGTGTGTGTGTGTTAAGTCACCAAATTTATTATAATTATCCCAGCAGTCACAGGAAACTAAAACAATCTCCAGTTGATTGATATTTGCCTCATTGTCATTGTCTTTTGATGAATCCTGGCTGATGTCTCAACAACCAAAAATAGGTGAATCTGTTTTTATTTCTTCTTGGTCCTTCTAGAAGCTTTTCAGAATAAGTCTCATGGATTTTCTTGTTAAGGCTACATGTAGACAGTTTTGTATAATCTTTATCCCTCAGCTTCCTTCCACTATACTATATTGCCTCAAATCCTTTTAGGAAGAAAAAAATGGATAAGAAGAAAGACCATGCCTATTTTAATGAAGATAAACAGGTTAAGTGCTAGTTTCAACCTTCTTGGTTATTTGATTTTATACATATTAACTGACTTCTTTGATGTAAACATCTGCACACATTAATGGCACACATATCAGAAATTAGGCATACTGTAGGTGCTAAAATACTCTTAGTTACATTATTCGATTCTCCATCACCTTCCTATCCATGTATGTGTAGAGATATTCCTTTTGTAAATGGTCAACATATCTCTTAAAATATTGCACCAAAAAAAAATATTTCATCAAAATCAGTGTAACTATTTACATACTAAGCCATTTGTAGACAAGTTAGCACATAATTAATTTATATTTCCCATTATTTGAAATACATGCACACAAATTATTGATTACAAAGTATTTTAATTGATCTTAAAATAACCTTATCAATACCAATTGCAAGATCGTGATTTATAAAAAAGTATACATATTTGGTATACCAGATGACCAAAATATATTTCTCATATACATTTGTCTTCATCCATGGCTCTGGGCTCATAGCTCCCAAACCCTTTGGAATTTCCTAAGTGTTGAGAGTGATAAAGGTGTCTTTTGTTATGGCAATAAAGTAACTTTTGGAAAGCACCTAAGGATGAGAGCTGGTTGCCAGTAGAGCCAAACTGTGATTAGAGGGTTGAAATTTTAGTCTCACTCCTTGGACCTTAGGGAGGGGAAGGTGCTGGAAATTAAGTTCAATCACCCATTGTTGATGATTTAATCAGCCATGAAGCCTCTGTGAAAACTCAAAAAGATGGAGTTCAGAGAACTTCCAGGTTGGTGAACTCCATGGAGGGGCTGGGAGAGTGGTATACTCATGGTATACTCATGGAGCATGAATGCTCTGTGCCCTTTCCCCATACCTTGCTTTCGTTGTGTTTTCCACCTGGCTGCTTTTGAGTTATATTCTTTTATAATAAACCAGTATAATCTAGTAAGTAAAATGTTTCCCTGAGTTCTGTGAACCACTCTAGCAAATAATTGAACCCAAGGAGGGAGTTGTGGGAAACTTTGATTTATAGCTAGTTGGTTAGAAGTCCAGGTCTAGACTTGTGAGTGGCATCTGAATGTCAAGGAGGAGGTCATGAGCACCTCTGTTCTATAACGAGTTGGTCAGAAGTACAGGTAACAACCTGAGTTTGTGACTGGCATCTGAATGTGTGTGCCTGTGTGAATCTTGTGGGACTGAATCTTTAACCGGTGGAATTTGATGTTATCTCCAGGAAACAGTGCCAGAATTAAGTTGAATTCTCAGTCACCCTGCTGGTGTTTGAGAATTGTTTGTTGGTGTGGGAAGATTACACACACACACACTGAAATCAGGTCCAAGAACCTTTTTACTAAAATACTCCAAATCACAATAAAATAGATGTTAACATTGGTCATTATTGCTTCATGAAAAGAAAAAACTTGACAGGTTTATTAAAGTCCATCTTCACCACCCCCTCTGACTTTTTTAATCTATTCAGGGAAAGACCCACCTAAAGTCAGCATATTTCAGTTTGATACATGTTTTGGTCACTTGGCAGATACAAACGCATTTATATCCATTGTATTATTGCTTTCTACGGTTTAAAAATATAAAAAGAGTGTAATGTATATGCTACCTCATAATTTCCTTCTGTTAAAGATTTATCTGTGCTGAATAGTGCAGAATTTGTTCATCCATCTTAATTATTTTTTATTATTCAACTGTTTGTTAAATGTGTATATTCAAATCATTTTATTTATACATTTCCTTGGAATGTATTAGGAATAATTGCGTTGCTTCCATCTTTGCCCTATTACAAGCAGTCATGCAATTAACATGCTTAAATATATTTTCTTGTGTAATGTTGCCTGTGAAACCATGAGTGCAAATTATTAAATAATAAAGGATATGAAAATTTATAATTTTATTGCATATTTTCAGATTGCTTTGCAAATGAATTGTATCTCATTGTTCCACTGACAGCTATGCAAGAAAAATTCTATTTCACCACAACTTCATCAACACTTAGTGTTTTCAAACTTCCTATTTGTGATGCTTTAATAATATCTTATAATTTTGATTTCCATTTTCTGGTTTTTAGTGAAATGGTTGGGGGATTGTTGCCTTCCATTGTCCCTGTTGCTAGTTTTCCCTGACCACTGATGTTGGCCATCATGATTTGTAGTTCCTGATAATGGATCATTCAATGTTGCCGTCACTTGATTGACACAAGGTAATTGTGTAACTTAAATGTGCTGTATTTGTGAACATTAAAAATTTGCCTTTTGCCTGTGCATCAACTATTGTCCTTGTGTCAGGATACCACTAGTTTAGTTTCAAGCATTGTTTTATTAAAAATGGACAACATGTAAAAAAAATGGACATATTTAATATTGTCCATTTAATTTTCCTGTTCCAAAAATTTCCTTTTTATAACTTTGCTCATTTTTTTGATGATGGGTGTTTTTCTTTTTCACTTAATAGATATATGAGAGTTTCTTATTCCCTAAATTTTGAACTTTTATTAATTGTGTTGCGAATACTTTCTTTAAGGCTTTCCCTTGGTTGATGGTTGTTTTTGTTTTTAGGATTGTTTATTAATGTAAAAATTTAAATGTCAATGTGATCAAATTTAGTGGCCTCATTTGATGTCATAAGGATCTCTTCTCCATTATATTTTAATAATATTCATATTTACATCTTTAACCCATTTGGAATTTAATGTATAGGTATGAGTTAGGATTCAGTTTAAATGTTTTCATATAGATTGCCAGTTATTCCATTCTTTCTCCAGTGTTTGTAATGTCATTTCCCATATAAATACATATATTTGTCCGTTTCCAGATTCTCTCATTTGTTAAATTGCTTCAGTTTTTTTAAAGCATTCTTAAAATTAGTCTAATTTTATTGTGAGTTTTATATGTTGTTGGATAACTCTACAAAGTTAGCTGGGCTGTTCTTGGACCATAAGTCTCACATAGACATTTTAGCATAGCTTTACAAGTTCATAAAATATCATGTTGGGAATTTAATTGAAACTGCTTTATATTTAATTTCATATTTAACTTGAGGGAGATGACATCTTTATAATTTTGAGTTTTCTGATCTTGAATATGTTATAATCTCCCCATTTATTTGCCCTCTTTTATGCCCTCCAATAAACTTTTATATTTTTTTCCATAGAGAATTTGCACTAATCTTCGGTTGGATTAATTCCCAGAAATCTTATGATTTGGGTTGATTTCATGAATGTTATATTTATTAAGCTGCATTTCTTAATTATTTTATTGTGGCAAAGTAGTGCTATTGATTTCAGAAATTGTTTTCAGATCCATCAAACATAATTAACTATATAGTCTATCAATTATGAATAATTATAGCTTTTTTCTCACTCACTTTCAGTTTTTTTATTCTTGTCTTGCTCTAAATAGGATCTCTAGTACAATGAGTATAGATACAAAGATCATGAACCTTCTTGCCTTGCTTCTGATTTTAAAGATAATGCCTTCAAAAATAAAATAGTAAGAATATTTTTTGTATTTTACTGTTAGCTACAAATTCCAGGTTAAAGAATTTTACTCTAGTAGTTTGCTTAGAATTTTCTTTATAAATGAATGTTGTGATTTTTCTGCATTTAGTGAATTTATCTTTGGTTTTCTGCTTTAATCTGTTAAAATGGCAACTAATATTAATAGATTATCTAATATTCAATACCTCAATTGAGAAGATAAATCTGGAAGTCTGGAAATGTGTCTTAAATCTCCCAAATGCATGGAAATCAGAAGCTAGTTTTTCTTTGTTTGTACTACTGTGCAGTTTTGCATCATGGTCGCTTAAGCTAACCACCATCTCAATTTTCCTGGGGCTATCTTAATTTAGTACCAAAAGTCCTCCATCCTAGGAAACTACTCTCTGGAACTCAAAAAGTCCCATTTTCACTGATACATGTGGAAGTTTGGGAGAAAAGTACAAAAGTCATGTAGCAACCAAAAATATGTACTGGAAGCAACATTGTTTTTAGTATTAAATGGACACAGCAAGGATGGTTGCCTTCCATTGTCCTTGTTGCTAGTTTTCCCTGACCACTGATGTTGGCAGTCATGATTTGTAGTTCCTGATAATGGATCATTCAATGTTGCCATCACTTGATTGACACAAGGTAATTGTGTAACTTAAATGTGCTGTATTTGGTAACATTAAAAATTTGCCTTTTGCCTGTGCATTAGCTATTGTCTTTGTGTCAAGATACCACTAGTTTAGTTTCAAGCATTGTGAATCTTGTGACCAGCTTTTCCAAGGCTTTAGATGATGAAAATGAGAAAAAATACAATATTAACATCAGCATTACCTAGAACTCAATGGAAAAGAAGATTAAACACCTGTGTAATTTTAATGACAAATAAAAAAAGACTCAGGAGCCATGTAACCAAACAAATCATATAGTAAAATATGAAGAAAATAGTTTGAGGATGGGCATGGGGGAGAAAGCCCATATGAAAACTGAATCCATAAGTCAAAACCAGCTACGTACTTCTAAATCAAGCATGGCATTTTTTTTTTTTTTTTTACTCCCAAAGATATCACTACTCAGTCAAAAATTATGGCTGAATTCGTTGGAACAGATCACATGCATGAACATCTATAACCATATCTATCCCTTGATTGCTTAATGGCAATGAGTAATGTTACTTTTCCTGAAAAAGGTATTGTAACTAAAATGTGTTGTGTTTAAAAAAAATAATAAAATGTCTGGTCTTTTTTCCTTATCATGTAGAACTGTTTCTGTCAGATCTTACTAATTATCATGCTTTTTTATAGTGTATCAAGTGAATAGGTCAAATCACCGCAACAAAAACAATAGTGACAAAGCATGTTCTCCTTAGCTCCTACATACTTTAATTTTTGAAATGAAGATTCAAATAGTCTGCTTAATTTTATGAAAATTTTAATGAAATCATAAAAACTACAAAAGAATATATTGCTGATATCTCATCTAAATACAAGCAGGCCATGCTCATCTGTCTGCATATTCAGCAGAAAGTGTAAATAAAAAATTTGGCAAATTCTATTCATCTATAAACTTCTTGCCAAAGGAAATGAACAACTCTGATACGCTAAAATATACTGCATATCTTGTATACTAAAAGAGATAATTTGCTTACCTATGATACTGATGCTGTTACAAGTTTTTGTCACTTTTCATTTCATCAAAAGTACATACTATAATGAAGTCTCTGATTTGTAGAAGTTCTTATAAGATGTATATCTTTATTGCTTCCCATAGAAAAATTTTTTATTTCCCTGATGCCGAGTGATGTTGAGCACTTTTTCCATGTGTTTGCTGGCCATTTGGATGTCCTCTTTGCAGAAATGTCTGTTCATGTCTTCTGCCCACTTCTTGATTGGATTATTTGTTCTTTTTTGTGTTGAGTTTGAGAAGTTCTTTATAGATTTTGGATACTAGCCCTTTATCTGATATGTCATTTGCAAATATCTTCTACCATTCTGTTGGTTGTCTTTTGGTTTTATTGACTGTTTCCTTTGCTGTGCAAAACCTTTTTATCTTGATGAAATCTCAATAGTTCATTTTTGCCATTGCTTCCCTTGCCTTTGGTGATGTTTCTAGGAAGAAGTTGCTGAGGCTAAGGTCGAAGAGGTTGCTGCCTCTGTTCTCCTCAAGGATTTTGATGGATTCCTGTTTCACATTGAGTCATCAGAGAAATACAAATCAAAACCACAGTGAGATACCACCTTACACCAGTCAGAATGGCAAAATTAACAAGTCAGGAAATGACAGATGTTGGCAAGGATGCAGAGAAAGGGCAACCTTCCTACACTGTTGGTGGGACTGCAAGCTGGTGCAGCCACTCTGGAAAACAGTATAAAGCTTCCTCAAAAAGTTGAAAATAGAGCTAACCTACAACCCCACAATTTTACTATAGGCATTAACCCTAAAGATACAAATGTAGTGATCCAAAGGGGCATGTACATCTGAACGTTTATAGCAGCAATGTCCACAATAGCCAAACTATGGAAAGAGCATAGATGTCCATCAACAGATGAATGGAAAAAGAAGATATATATGTGTGTGTGTGTGTGTGTGTGTGTGTATACATTAAATTGTATGTGTGTGTATATGTGTGTATATATATATCTCTTCTTTTTCCATTTATTTAAATGTTAAATTTAAATATTTAAATTAAATTATTTATTATTTATCCATTATTACATTTCCATGTAATACACACACACACACACACACACACACACACACACACTAGAAGACTATGCAACCATCAAACCCCCCCCAAAATCTTGCCATTTGCAATGCCATGGATGGAACTAAAGGGTATTATGCTAAGTGAAATAAGTTAATCAGAGAAAGATCATTATCATATGATCTCACTGATATGAGGAATTTGAGAAACAAGGCAGAAGATCATAGGGGAACAGAGACAAAAATGAAACAAGATGAAACCGGAGAGGGAGACAAACCATAAGAGACTCAATCTCAGGAAACAAATTGAGGGTTGCTGGAAGGGAGGGGGTGGAAGGGATGGAATGGCTGGGTGATGGATATTGGGGAGGATATGTGCTATGGTGGGTGCTGTGAATTGTGTAACACTGATGAATCACATTCCTGTACCCCTGAAACAAATAATACATTATATGTTAATTTAACAAAAGAACTGTTTTTAAAAAATCTGATGAAAATCATATTTTCATAATGTGGGAAAGAAGATGTCCTTTTCCTATCTGGAAATACATTAATGATGGGTATAGAGGAATAATTACAGTAAAATAAAAAGTCCTGTGCTGTTTTCTGCAACTCTTTTGTGGTCTTTTGAAGAGGTCATAAGGAGTATAAAAAGGGAGTTAACTGTGACCTGAATTGCTAGCTCTGGTGAGAAAGTCATGACAAAAACTTATACTGCAAAAAATGAGCAATTTTTAAAATAAAAATAAGACTGCTTCAGAACCCAAGAATGTGATCAGAAAAGGACAGTAAGGTAAGCCAGAACTTCCATTTCTTTACTAAAACTGTAACTTAGTGGGATGTAATTTTAATTTCACAAGTTCTAGTTGTTTCTATGCTTTAAAATAATTTTTTTTTCCTGAAAAAGAGAGGTTAAAATCTGATGACATTCAATGTGATTCCATGTCTTAAAAACGTTGGCTTTTTAGATATGGATATTCTATATGATAAATTTATAGATGCAAAGGACTTGATTGAAAAAACTAGCTTACCTAAACAAAACTGTTAATACAAGGTATAGGGGCAATTTTGGAGAACCAGAAAGTAATTCCAACAAGTTTAAAAATTTGCTATGGCAGGGAAGTAAAATACTAGTATTCCATGCTCAAATGCTATTATTGAGAAGTTATTCAGCTTGATGTTATTAGACTAACACTAGAAATGAGTGTAATGGGGACTTACTCAAACAGAAATGGAAATTGAAATTAATCCTGTGGGGTTTTTTAAATTATTATTATGTTATGTTAGTCATCATACAATACATCATTAGTTTTTGATGTAAGGTTCCAAGATTCATTGTTTGCATATAACACCCAGTGCTCCATGCAATCCGCGCCCTCCTTAATACCCATCGCTGGGCTAGCCCATCCTCCACACTCCTTCCCTCTAAAACCCTCAACTTATTTCTTGAGTCCATAATCTCTTATGGTTCCTCTCCTTCTCCAATTCCCCCCTTCATCTTTCCCTTCCTTCTCCTAATGTCCTCCATGCTATTCCTCATATTCCACAAGTAAGTGAAACCATACAATAATTGACTTTCTCTACTTGACTTATTTCACTCAGCATAATCTCTGCCAGTCCCGTCCATGTTGATGCAAAAGCTGGGTATTCATCCTTTCTGATAGCTGAGTAATATTCCATTGTATAAATGGACCATATCTTATTTATCCATTAGTCTGTTGAAAGGCATCTCTGCTTTTTCCACAGTTTGGCTATTATGGGCACTGCTACTATGAACACTGGGGTGCATATGGCCCTTCTTTTCACTACATCTGTATCTTTGGGGTAAATAGTAGTGTGAGTGCTGGGTCATAAGGTAGTTCTATTTTTATTTTTTTGAGGAACCTCCATACTGTTTTCCAAAGAGGCTGTACCAACTTGCATTTATTCAGTTTTACCTCTAAATAAAAGAAAAGGATGATGTCCTAAAGGCAGTTCAGGGAAGAATTATTGGAAAAAGAAACTGAAGGGTAAAACACACCATTGTATCTTGAAATAGCAGGAAATATGTCATTGTTATTTCATATAGGTAAGATATGTTAATTAGTCCTATTGTGTTATGTTTTTATTTTAAAGGTATTACATTTATAAATTTTAAACACAGCATATCTTGTATAATTTAATAGCCAATAAAAGTAAAAAAGAAAGTAACTTGCTGTATCAGAATGCAGAAACAAAATTTCAAGTGAGCACCAACTGTTCATATTTTTTAAAAGAATAACAAGTATGTGTATAACTATTCTATGGTATTTACTGTTAATTATTATTGTTGTTTTCATTATTATTATTGCCTGGTGTGGCTGTGTCTTGAGTTTACTCTCTAAAATATTGACTATGCAGGGCTCCTGGGTGGCTCAGTTGGTTAAATGTCTGTTCTGGGATGGAGCCCCCCGGCAGGCTCCCTGCTCAGCAGTGAGTATGGTTTTTCCTCTCCCTCAGCCCCCTCCACCTCACTTGGGCTCTCTCTATTGCTCTCTCTCTCAAATAAATAAGTTTTTAAAAAATAAAAATAAAATAAAATACTGACTATGCTAGGTACAGTCTACATAATATGATCTTTGGTATTTGTTGTTTTGTTGTTTAATACCTGCTTAATATTTGCTTGAAAAGAATATAACGATTAATTGTAAGGGTTAATAGTTTAACATACATATCAATGTATAGAGATTAATATTTGTTTTGTTTAAATCATTCATATTCTTATATTTGTCCTGATGGATCTGTTAGTTTCTGGGAAAAATAAAAGGGTATTATTGTCTACCACACTAACTGAAGATATATCTAGTTTTCCTCACAGTACAGGCAGATTTTGAATTATTTATTTTGAAAATGCTTTAAGCTCATACCCATTTTGAATTATAGCATCTTGTCAAATTATTACTTTAATCATTGTATAGAGTAATGATCTCTAATAATCATTCTGCCTTAAATTCAAACCTACCTGATTAATATCATTATATCAACTTAGCTCTCCTTAGTATTTGCCTATGTCATTTCATATCCTTTCACATGCAATCTTCCTCTGTAATTTTGCTTTATGTGTGCTACTTGTGTACATCACATAACAGATTTCTTTTTAAATATGTTTTAAGAATTTCTGTCAACTAATGATATTGACTTATGTCTATTTATTGTGATTACTGATATATTTAGATTTATTTCTGCTATCATATTTTAAACTTTCTATTTACCATGCTTTTAGTTCTTTTTTCCTCTCTTTTTACAAATTTAATAAATTGTATTTTTAGAGCAGTTTTAGGTTTACAGAAAAATTGAGTGCAAATCATGGAGAGTTCCCATCTACCCCCACTTCCCACACATGCACAACCTTCCCCACTATCAATATTCCCACAGTAGCACATTTGTTACAACTGATGGGCCTCCACTGACACATGATTATCACTCATAGTTTACATTAGGTGACTTAGTCCCTTCAAGCTTCTATAATAGAATGTCATAAACTGAGTGGTTTGTAAACAAAAGAAATTCATTTCTCCTACTTCTGGGGTTTGCAAAATCCAAGAAAAAGTTCTGGAAAATTCAATGCCTGGTGAGAGCCAGCTTCCTGGTTCATAGATGGCTGTCTTCTTGCTGTGTTCTCATAGAATGGAAGGGGTGAGGGATCTCTTTGGGGACTTTTTATAAGGGAGCTAAAACCATTCATGAGGGTACCGCACTCAATTTAATCATCCCCTACAGGCCACATCTCCAAATATCATTACATTGGGAAGTTCAACATATGAATTTTGAGGGGACATAAACTTTCAGCCAATAGCATTAAGGTTTAGAATTGGTGTTGTACATTTTATGGATTTGGACAAATGTATGATGGTATTCATTAACCATTATAGTATCATACAAAATAGTTCCACTGTCCTAAAAATCCTCTGTGCTTCTATTCATCTCTTCTTCTCCCCAACCACTGGAAACCACTGATATTTTTACTGTCTCTATGGTTTTGTCTTTTCCAAAATGTCAAATAGCTGGAATCATGCAATCTGTAGCTGTTTCAGATTGGCTCAGTAATATGCATTTAAGTCCCCCATCCCTTGTCCTTTCATGGCTTGATAGCCCAATTCTTTTAAGCAGTGAATAATATTCTATTTTCTGGATGTACTACAGTTTTATTTATCCATTCACCTACTGAAAAAGTAGGAAAAGTAACTTGGTTACTTCCAAGTTTTTTCAATTATAAATAAACTTGCAGTTTTTTGTGTGGGTATGTCTTCAGTTCTTTTGAGTAAATCCCAAAGAGTATGATAGCAGGATCATATGGTAAGAGTACTTTTAGTTTTATAAGAACTGACAAACTGCCTTTCGAACTGACTGTCCCAGTTTGCATTCCCACCAGTAATAAATGGGAGCTCCTGTTGCTGTTGCTGCACATTCCCATCAACCTTTGGTATTTTTAGCATTTTGGATTTTAGCTGTTCTAATAGGTGTGCAATGGTATCTCATCGTTGTCTTAATTTGCAGTTCCCTAATGATATATGATGTTGAACATCTTTTCAGATGGTTATTTGCCATCTGTTTATATTCTTTGGTGAGGTGTCTGTTAAGGTCTTTGGTTCATTTTTAAAATTGAGTGTTTTTGTTGTTGTTGAGTTTTAGGAAATTCTTTGTGTATTTTGGATAACGGTCTTTCATCAGATGTCTTTTACAAATATTTTCTCCTGGTAAGTGGCTTTTCTTCTCATTTTATTGAAAGAGTCTTTTTCAGTACAGAAGTTTTTAATTTTTATGAGTCCAGATTATCAATTATTTCTTCCACAGATCATGCCTTTGGTGTTGAATCCAAAAAGACATCACCATAGCCAAGATCATTTATGTTTTCTTGCACGTTATGTACTAGGAGTTTTGTAGCTTTGCATTTTACGGTTAGGTTTATAATCCATTTTGAGTTAATTTTTGTAAGGAGATTAACTTTTTTCATGTGGATGTTCAATTGTTCCAGCACCATTTGTTAAAAAGACCATCTTTTCTCTGTTACATTGTCTCTGTTCCTCTCAAAAACCAGTTATATTAATGGGGATCGATTTCTGGGCTCTCAGTTCTGTTCCACTGGTCTATTTGTTCTTTCACCAATATCAGGATGTCTATTACTACTTTATGGTAAATCTTGAAGTTGTATATTATAAGTACTCTGACCTTATTCTTCAATATTGAGATGACTATTCTGAGTTTTTATCTTATCCATACATAATTTAGAATCAGTTTGTTGATATTCACAAAATAACTTGCCTAGGATTTTTTTTAGGATTGTGTTGAATCTATAAGTCAAATTGGGAAGAACCGATATTCTTATAATATTGAGTCTTCTGTCCACGAATATGGATTATCTCTTCATATATTTAGTTCATCTTTGATTTCATTTATCAGGGTTTTGTAGTTTCCCTCATATAGTAGGTCTTGCACACATTTTGTTAGATTTATATCTAAATATTTTGGGCTTTTTGAGTGCAAATGTAAATACTATTGTGATATATAGTTATAATTATAAATAATTTCGAATTCCACTGCTTTATTGCTAGTTTGTAGGAAAACAATTGACTTTTTATGTATTAACCTTTCATCCTGCAACCTTGCTATAATTGTTTATTAGTTCCAGGAGGTTTTTTTTGTTTTGTTTTGTTTGTTTTTTAGTTCCAGGAGTTTTTGTCTAGTCTCTTGGATTTTCTAAATAGGTGATTATGTCATCTGCAAAAAAAGCTCTTCCTTCCTAATCTGTAATATGGGATGTTTGGGATCTTTGATGTTATTTCCCACCATCTGCAGGAATGCAAAGAGCAGGGAGAAAAGCTGATGTAGAGAGAAGAATTAGTAAAAGTGGCAGAAAGTTTCCTGGAATGATTTTGAGGGCCTGGTAGTTTTTGAGCCTGAGCAAGAACACTCCTCCTTTCAGAAACTGAAAGCTAAAAGTCCCTTCAATTTTTTTTATGTAAGCTACTATCTTTTCAACAGTTGCTTTTTTCCCCCTACACCAGTTTGAATTGCTTTTCTGTCACTTGATATAATCACATTAGAATGTTAGGATTAAAAAACTTCGGAAATAAAACTGAATTTATATGTATAAAGATAAAAACAACCTGAAATTTGCAAAGGAAATATTTTAAATTGTATCAAAAAATCAGAATGCTTTAATTCATTCACTTAAAAAATATTAGTGAGCACATACATACTCCCTATTAGCCATGTCTTTTTAAGCCCGGGGTTACATGTAATTTTTGTCTTTTGATGTTCAGATTACTGTAAATTTTATTTCTTGTTTTTCTTTTAAAAATGTTTTAAAATGACCTGGTCATTTTAAAAAAAATATAGGAAATGTAGAGGGGAAAATATCACTTTTTTTTTTACAATAAAAGCAATTAGAGAAAAAGACTAGTTGTAACAATTATGCTGATGTTATTTTGCTAAAATGATAAAAAAATGGACATAGCAAAATATTACTCTTATTTATCAAAGTTTACAAACCTGTGTGCCGAAGAACATAGTATTCTTACAATTAGGCCAGAGAGGTGCTGATTTAAGATCTTAGTTTTCCTTGAAGTTGAGTGGAGGCTGGGGTGGCCAGGTGCCTAGGTTGGTTTCCACAAACTAAAAGAAGACTTACACAGTCTACTTCTATTATTACTTCCTAAGTGGGCCATAACAGAGGTTTGGGGATATTGTTTTAGGTGATCACTTAAGTGATGTCTATGAATTTTTAATATAATATTCGGTTCCATTAAGATGACAGAGGGACAAAATTTAAAACCCTTCTGCCACAAATAGCTGAAAATCTTTGAAATAAAATAATTAATCAAGATAATTTGAATGCACATCTGAGATCCTAAAAATGGAAACAAAATCCAAAATTTCCAAAATTGGAGTGAAAGGCAAAAAATAAATATCTGATGAAATTATCACATAAGGATGGCTCCCCTGACCTCCATTTTGACATGAATTCTCTGCCTCCCTTTCCTGACTGCTAGAGCCATTTTAGAGCTGCTTACAGGTGCAAAATGAAAAAAAATATGTATCCTGGGTTACCTGACTCTTGATCTCTCATCTCAGGTTTTGATATCAGGGTTGTGAGTTCAAGCTCCATATAGAGCCTATTAAAAAAAAAAACAAAGTGGTGTGTATGTATACCAGATCCATAGTTCAGTCACAGGCAAACTATTAAGGGTTGGGGTGGAGACAATCTGTGTAGCTGCTTTTATCTGTTCAGAAGTCTGTGCCTTCATTTGTTCTCCCATATTCTCACCCCATGCTGATATGCTGTGTGGCTCCCAAGATTGAAAGTAAGGGGCAGAGTGGAGGGATGTGAGAAGGGCAAGAAATCCCTCCACTTTCAGAATTTTTGTCACCCCTCCCCCAATCTTATTAGAGGCCCATTATACTTTTTAACTGGCTTTTGTTTCTGTTTTTTTGTCATTTAACATTTTTTAAAGATTTTATTTATTCATTTGAGAGAGAGAGAGAGTGAGCATACAAGCAGGGGGAGCAGCTGAGGGAGAGGGAGAAGCAGACTCCCCACTGAATAGGGAGCCCAATGCGGGGCTCCATCCCAGGACCCTGGGATCATGACCTAAGCTGAAGGCAGATGCTTAACTGACTGAGCCTCACAGACACCCTTGTCATTTAACATTCTTGTTAGTCTTTGGTTTATAACATAAATGTTAAGAGTCCTTCAATGTGCTGAGCTTTAGCTTTTAAGACTCATGAATATCATCTTCAGTCTATTGTTGGTACCAAGAGGTCCAAAGGCCTAATTTGAATTTCAAGGCTGGGAATTTTTTGTTTTCTTTTCAAATGTGACCACCTTTTCCTGCAGCCCCAGATGAATCTGCTTCACATCTAAGGGGAGAGTCCATAGACTAATAACGGAATTATAGTAAATAAAGAATACATGGTGTGATATCACAAAAGTTTATTTTGTCAGTTTGTTACAGCTTTGCTCTCCTCTCTCCTGTGGAGCCGACCCAAGAAGATCCAAGAGAAGCAAAAGACTGCCCTCAAGGCTGAAGTCTGGTCAACTCAGACAGGGCTTCAAAGCCACAAACTTCCAGCTTTTCTGAAATCTATGGTTGCCTTCTACAGTAGAGATGCCTGGAGAGTAGAATAGATTAGACCTTGAGGAGTTTGACCATGGGCTTAATTAGAGTCAGTAGAAAGATCAACAGAAGACAGTGTTTGCCCCATTTTTATATGAGACAAAACTTAAAGTTTGCATACAGAACTCACTAACATTATGGCAATGATAGACGAGTGTCTTATTTCATTAATTTTCTGTTACTGCTTTTACAAATTACTCCGAATTTAGTGTTTTAAAACAGTAACTATTTATTTTCTTTTTTTAATTGTTACCATTCATTTACCAGTTGTTTACCATTCTTTCCAACCATATGGTTTCTACGGGTTGGAAATCCAAGTGGGCCCAGCTAGGTACTCAGCATTGGATCTAACAGGGCACAAACCAAGGTGAAGGCCTGCTGAGTGCTTAGCTAACAACTCTAAGATCCATTTACAAGCTTATTTAGGTTTTTTGGTATAATTTCATTCTTTGCAGTTACGGTACTGATGTGTCATTTCTTTGACACGTTGCCCCCACCATCTCCAAAGCAGAAACACTGCTTCAAATATTTCTTGTCCCTTAAATCTGACTTCTGTCAAATCTCTCTGATGTCCTCTTGTGCTTTAAAGGGCCCACGTGATTACACTGGGCTCTCCAGATAATCCGGAATAATCTCACTATCTTGAGGTCAACAGATCTGTCACTATAATTATATTTATAATGTCTCTTTTGCCATATAACACGATAAATTCACAGGTGTGACACAAGGAGACAAAGACCATGGGGGCCAAAGTTCTGCCTACTGCATATGTATACAATATAACAATTTTAAAGATGACAGGGATTAACAAAGAGCATAGTTAGGTTCTACATTTTCAACATTCATGCACAAGAAGCACACCCTGCACATGTTATCTGACCACTTACAGAAGCAGAGGAGCCTCTTCTAGTCTTTGCTTAGACAGTATATCGCTTGAGATGCATCATTAATCTCTCTGTGCTGCTGCTGTATTTTTATCGTAAAAAAGGAATAATACATATTACCACGCCTAACCTGCTGAGCTGATGTAAGCATCACAAGGAAGAAGTAAATCGTGGTAAACGCAGTATTTCGAGAATTTAATGCCTGTTTTTTATTCTCATCATTGAGACTAGACCATGATTAGAACTACTGCTCTTGGTGTAAAAAGAAAGAAAGAAAGAAAAAAAAAAGGAAATAAGACAAATCGATGTTTCGAAGAATATGTACTTAGTATTATTTAACTCTAATGACCTTTGAAAATCTTATGAAAAAATCCATATGGTATGTATAAGTGCAAATAGAAAGGAAAAAATCAGATGAGAAATCTATTTCTTTTCATGTTTCATTTTGCCAAGAGATAATGCAGTCCTCGCTCTGGAATCTCATCTGTCACACTGTGCTCTATAAAGTGACAGGACACGATGTGACATGTTGATGAGACCCAACGTGACACAGAGCATGGTCTGTGGTCTGTGTTGGCATAGATAATTAGGAAAACCCTGGAAAAGGGTAGTTTGAGAAGGATTTAATGAAGAATTATATGACGGATAAATAAAAGGTAAGAATGAGCATACCTTTTTAAATAAAATAAAACATGCAGAATATTAGATGGTTTTCTCCTGACCCCCAAATTTTATAATCATCTGTTTGGCATTTAACCTTCATATATGATTAAGATAGCAAACCTCATACCACAGCATTCCCCTGTAAGAGGAGAATATAGTGATATGAGGTAATTGAATTTTGTTCTGACCCTCTTTGGCCTCTGTGCAGAAGCAATTTGTGAATTATTTAGGAAAAAGGGAAAAGGATATTTACCTCAAGAGAGAAATGCTGGGTGCAAAGAATTTAGTTCCGCGGCACTGTCTTTTAGAATACATCTGCTTTCCCAGCTTGAAATGAAAATCGAAATGGAAATTTCTATTCATCCTTATGCATTAACAAGATCTCTTCCTTTCACTGCCATGCTTCATATGTCCTAAACTAGACCAATGGCACATCGAAAACTTTACAAATCATGCTGAAGCCTTTGTTATTAAAATGACAATCTATGGCTGAACCAATAAAAGAAAGTAACCCCATTGTAAATAAATACGGCATGAACATTTGAGCTTCTCAAGCCAAAACGAAGGCACATTAAGAGCAGTGTGGATGTTATTTGTAGCATTTCTGTTCCATTATACCTCTTTATATTTATATACTTAAAAAAAAGAACCGCAGCTTATAGGCAAAAGAATAGGGGTGAAATGAATCAAAAATTCTTTTTTTTTTTCTTGTCTCTTTTTTCAGTGTTAAAGTACTTTTTTAGGTTGTGATTACATAACTTTCCATCTGAAAGAATAGAAAAATGCCGATATTATCATCGAGCTTTAAAATAAATCACAAATATGTCTAAAGAACACCGTTCTCCAGAGATTACGGATACACTACTTTTTATAGCCATCGACAGTATTGGCAGGTATGTGACAGCAAAAGGGGCAGAATGAACATGATTTAATAAAGAAATTCCAAACTAACACACAAAAAATGAAATTGCAAACCGACTGTCACAGCCTTAGAGAGTCGAGAGGCCAGTATGAAACATTTTGTTTTATTTCTAAAGCTTTGATTGGCCTGCCAACATGCATTTGGGCTGTCACTCTGAGGACACTTCTAGGAGCACTGAAGTGGCAGGAAGCCCTTGATTGATGAGTGTTTGCATCCATTTTATTATTTGTTGCATATTTCTTCCCTGACGTATTTAACTAGAACAAAAATTCATACGATAACTTTTACAACCTACACCAGAATTCCATTTCGTTGTGGTTTGCAGACTGCAGCAAAGACAAACACTCACACAAACAACAGGTTTCTCAGAGATAAGGAATAGGATGCCAGTTCCATAACATTACGGCTAGATTCCTGTTGAAGAAAGGGGGAACAAAGAATCTAACACCAAAAAGAAAAGGTTATAAAGAAATCAGACGTGGCTAAGAACTTTCTGCAGTTGTTTCAGATAATTTCTTTGCTATCTTGCTGTTTTTTCATTGCAATTTTTTTTTCTTTTGCAAATGGTAAAAAACCTCAAGATTGAGACTTTAAGTTATAGCATCTGATTCTCTAAATATTAGCAAACAGCGTTTAGAGACTACAGCGGCTTTGTAATTGAGGAATTAGCATTCTCATTTCGTGTGCTTCTCTGGGTTGGTACGGTGTTAATGCCATAAGCCCAAGGTTGGCTCAGGGTGCACACATATTGGCTTCTACTTGGTCTTTTATTGTGCCACCTGGCTGCATAAAATGCATGCAAAATATATTCTCCTCTTGATTATTCTCCCCTTGATTTCTCTTCGCTATTATAACAGAGCAGTTTTTGTGTGTGTTAGGGCTCTTTATTGTTTCAGTTAAAAAGAAAGTAACTCAAACTGGCTTAAATGATACATGATAGGGGGTGGGTTTTTCTTGTTTGTTCTGACTTTTATAACTAGAGGATCCAGGGCTAGGCATAAATCAGGATTGACTTGCTTTAGTTGCTTAGGGCATTGCCACTCTGCATGCCTTGTTCAGGGGCAACCACATCTTTGGACCGGCTATTCTCGGAGCAGCAAAATGACTGCCCACAGATTTATGGCTCACGTTCACCCGCCTCGCAGTCAGGAGTGGGACACCAGGCTGACTTCTTTCCCAGAATCCGCAGAAAGCTCCATTGTCTGAGTCAAGTCAGAGGTTCTTTCCTGAGCCAATATAAAGAGCTTGGTGGATAATCACCAAAAACCAAACACAAAACAAAATTAAGAGAATTTTAAGGCTCATGAGTTAAGGATTAATGTGTTGATGAGTGTGGTGAAGAGATTTTTGTGGAAGTTGAATTAATTAGTATTAAAAGTTTTCCTGAAAGAAATTATAGTTTGGAGAAAGACCAGAAATACAGGAAAGAAGTGTGATGAAATGGGGGTGGGAGGTGTATATGTACTCATTCCTACTCCAATACCTGTATGTAAGCGTGTGCGGTGCACTTAAAAACAGCTTCCCTATCAAGCACCATTGTAAGCACTATGCTAAGCTCTTTATAAATATTATTTCATACCATATAATAACGCTGTTTAGAATTAAATATTATTATCTTTATTTTGTAGATGAAGAGACTGGATTTCAGAGAGATTAAATAACTTTTCCAAGATCATTGATAGAAAGCGATGGAGGATAATTAAAATTCATATCTTCCTTAGGTTTTTTTTTTTTTAGTATAGTTGACACGTAATGTTACATTAGTTTTATGTGTACGAAATAGTGATTCCACATCTCTCTACATTACGCAATGCTCACCACAAGTGTAGCTAACATCTGTTAATATACAATGCTATTACAATATCATTGACCCCTAGTCCTTATGTTGTACCTTCTACCCCTATTTCTTCATTCCATAACTGGGAACCTATATCTCCCATTCCCCTTCATCCATTTTTCCACATTCCACCTGGCGACCATCAGTTTGAGCTCTATATTTATAGGTCTAACTTTTTGTTTCTTTGCTTATTCATTCACTTTGTTCTTTAAATTCCACCTATGAGTGGAATTTATTTCTCACTCTGACTTATTTCACTTAGCATAATACTGTCCAAATCTATCCATGTTGTTGCAAATGGCAAGAGCTCATCCATTCTTGTGGCTGAATAACATTTCATTGTGCATTCATGCACACAAGTTGCCTGTGTATATACATATATACATATACCACATCTTCTTTATCCATTCATCTATTGATGGGTATTTAGGTTGTTGCCATAGTTTTGGCTCTTGTAAATAATGCTGCAATAAACATAGGAGTGCATATATATTTATGAATTAGTGTTTTCATTTTTTTGGATAAATATCTAGTGGTGGCATTATTGGATCATATAGTATTTCTATTTATATCTTCAAATTTCAAAGTTCATGATCATAACCACTATATTATTGTTATGCCTTTTTTTTGTTTGTTTGTTTACAGGTCAATCTCTTACTATATGAGAATGTTCTAAGGGCAAGGATTTTTTTCTGCTTCATTCACTACCATATCTTCAGCCCCTAAAATCAAGCCTAGCTTTTAGTAGATGGTTAGTTAACCTTTAAACATTGTTGAATAATGGATTGATTATATCTCTTTGGCTAGAAAAAAATTATATTTAATGATTGGTTTTGGGCAATACTGAAGTTCATTTCTCTATAAGCCCGGAGGGATAGAATTTACCATAGGAAAATAAAATAACTGCACTGTCTAAAATGTCTGTGGATAATCCTTGAGAAAAAATTCTGGATTTGAAAGCTGGCACCAATTTTTATTAGCTTACATAACTTAAATATAATTTTCTGTGCCTCTGTTTCCTCATTTTAAGAATTACGATAATTTACAGTATACCTAACATTATTTTATTGTGTGTTACTTAGATGATTAGATGAGGTTACATATTAAGAGAGTCATCATGTTTTCTGCTGAAAGTAAGCACTCACTGACTATTAAATAGTATTTTTATTATTATTACCCTCTTCTATTTCAGCATCATCCTCATCCTCATTTTCATCACCATCATCATTAGGTCTCAAAGTGGCTTATTTATATATATATCCTAAGGGATGCCATCTTTATAATCTGTTTTAAAGTGTAAGATGATCCTTAATGGCATCAATAAATCTGTTTCAATTGGATAAGTATGCCTGAGAAGAATATTTGGACTTATTTGTCCTAAATCAGAAACTCCCTAGAGACTGTCCTCATCAGAAGTCATTTAAAATTCTATCTAATGAGGGCTTTGCCAGTAGCTACACAAAGAACTTAAAGGATGCCTTTGATATTGAAACAGAATATTTTTAATTCTGACTTGGTAGACCCAGGTAGCTGAAATAAATTACCCAACTTTTCAGTTTCTGGAAAGGTAGAATTTAGGAATTCTGTAAAATACATTTGGTCCTGAAGACTTAATTAAATTTTATTCCCACTCTGTAAGACTGATCTTAAATTCACCTCTACTTTAGAAAACTGTTTTAATCACTTTTCATCCACTGAAATGTTAAGGCTCACACCTGACATTTGTAGCTATTTATCACATAGACTCTGACAGTATTAGTTGTTTTTTAATGTGTATTAGACTTGCTTTTCTAAAAGTTTTTGATCATAACATATTCTCATGGTGACAGCATCTTCCAACCCGAAAAACTCACAAGATAATTAATATGTATACACACACGTACACACAGAGTACTTGGGAATTCTTATAAAATACCAACATCCTATAACATAGTTAGAGCAAGTCATTTTATTTTGCCTTTGAGAAAAGTCTAAATTTCAGAGCATTAAGTCACTTATTTAAGGTCACTCATCAAATAAGTGACAGTCCCCAGATTTCCACTCAGGTAGGTCTTTACACTTCAAATCTCGTATTTTGGGCTCTTCTCTAATATAAATATTGCTGCTGCATATGTATATTCTTGTACTAGATTGGCAGGTTTATGAGAGCAGGTTCTTTTTCTTGATTTCTTTATATTTCTCAGAACATTCGATGAATTTCTCAGAATACACAAAATGACTATAAAAAATTATGCTTAATTGATAAGATAGGAAACCAGAAGCATGTACAAAGGTTGTGTATTAGAAAGATCTAGTCCTACCTTCTGTGAATGCTTTCAAATCATAGCTTTAAGCAAGGTTGAAATTCAGCTTCTTAGTTCATAAAACAGTATAAATTTGTAAATCAAAGTTGGATAACTTGGTCCCAATTTATTTAAAAACATAGTGATCACAAAAATGTGTGGGCTGGATGGGAACTGCAGGGAACAGTGTAGGAATCTGGGGGTTGTCTCCATCCTTAGGCTTGAAGAACCTGGAAGGAAAAAAAGTCTGTAAAGTAGACCCCCAGCCAACTGGAGGTAACCTTATAAGAGGGAATCATGGAAATAAGGAATCTGACTCCACTCTCCTTTCTTCCACCAATCTTTTGACATGGCAGAGCATTCTATTTTTATCGTCTGTAGAGGCTGCTCTAGAGGAGTAGAGCAGGGGAGGGTTGGGGTGGAGGGCAGATCTGGAGTTACAACAAAGATATTGAAAGCACATTGGTCTTTCTTTCTTTTTTTTTTTTAATATTATTTATTTATTTATTTGACAGAGAGAGAGAGAGACAGAGAGATCACAATTAGGCAGAGGCAGACAGAGAGAGAGGGGGAAGCAGGCTTCCTGCTGAGCAGAGAGCCCAATAAGGGGCTCCATCCCAGGACCCTGAGATCATGACCTGAGCCAAAGGCAGAGGCTTATAACCCACTGAGCCACTCAGGCGCCCCCACGCTGATCTTTCTGTATAGTTGTGAGAAATAATAAAATCATGTGCATAAATGTGTCCGGTAAACTGAAATGGATAAAAATATTCTTTATTTTATGTCACTTAAAGCTTTATTAAATAATTGTCAGTTAATTGCATCAGAATATAATTCTTTTTATTAAGAAATACGGATCTGTAAGTTGTTCAGCTAAAGGACAAAATTTTAGTTCTAATTCTATTACATTTTCTAGGGAAATATGGTGGTTCAGAATATTTCAACTAGTTTTTTTAATTGCTGAATGAACTATCCTTATAGTTAATTAAAAAAAAATCACACAAAAACAAAAATTGCATGTGGGCTGCAAATGTCATCAGCTCTTTCTGTCTTCAAGTCCACCACTCATACTTTAAAAATCCTTTGAGCAAATTCATTCCTCTAAAACTCAGATAAATAAGAAAAATAAGTGAAAGGATTCAGAATTTCACACTTAGAAGAAAAATTGAAGATGGCTAGTCCTCCATTTTCTATCTACATATGATGGAAATAAAGCTCAGAAACCTAAAGTAACTTGTCCAGGGTCATGGAACTCTCAGATGGGATTGACTATGAAGCCTCTGACTTCCTGCATGGAACTCTTTGCATTACTCTCTCCTCACTCACCTATACCCACTGAAGAGTGCTAATTTATTTAGGCAACTTCTGTTTTTTGGGGTTTTTTGGGGGGGTTTACTGACTTTTTCCCAGGTGTTTTTATTTTCTGAACATTTATTATAACATAGATATCGAATATGAGAGTAGTGTGTCACTCAATGACCCTCAGTACTGGTTCAACTTCTTTGACAGTATAAATAGGGATTTTGCTTTCTTTTACACTCCTACAATCCATACTAATATAGTATCCTCAGTCCATTCCATGAGGATGCAGACCTTGCTAGAGCCTCTAAATAACTAAATATTATTTAACGAACAAATTATCAAACATTCATCCATCTCTTTGTTTATTCATTTGTTAAATGTTTATTCAACTCCTATTGGATCAGTGGGGATATACAATGAATAAGATAAAGTCTTTGACCTCAAGAGGTTTATAGTCTAGTGCATAGTGCCAAGAAGGACGTGATATAACCACAGGGATACATTTGATTTTTGGAGTAACCATTGGGTGTACTACAAACCAGTCTCTGTTCTAAATAGCTCACATGTATTGGCTCAATTAATATTCACACATATCTGAGAGGTATTATTTACTTCATCGTACAGATAATACAATAGAGACGCAAATAAATTAAGTAAATTTCTCAAGGTGATGATAATTACAGAGTAATAAAACTAAGGCTTAAAACTACACTGTCTGAGTGAAAAATCCAAGTTCCATACTACTTCCTTGCAATCCAAGTAATCCAAGTACTTGGTCGATACTATTATGTCACTCAGAAGATTCTACACTATATGGTTGTTTGTGTACTGTGCCATTTTTTTCTGCCAGATTTTTATCCCCTCAGAGAAAGAAACTATATTTCATGTATCTAGGACTTATCCACAGTATCTATCTGTCATCATGTTTTGGAAATAATTACTTTAGAAACAAATTAAGAAGTAAATGATCTTTCTTTTGTATAAATTTGTAATTAAAGAAAGTATATGAATAATATCGGATATATAGGATGAGCCAAATACATGGAGTAAAATTTGCAAATACATTCTGTAATAGCAAAATGTAGGCTCTTATAGTGATGCAGGATGAGCTTAATGCTCAAAGAATAATCCTATTCTATTGTTAAATCAAATAGGACGTCTAATTAGCTAAGCATAGATTTTTCTTTCTTTTTTCCTCCCCCAGAAACTCATTCAATTTTTAAAATATTCAAAATTCCTAAAACGAAACAATTTTAATCATCTATCTGTAAGTTGGTAGCACTATAGGAAATTGACAGCCTGGCATCAGAGTTAAACACCCTTTTAATTCTTCTTGCTCCTAATTTGTATCATTAGCGTATCTTAGTCTGTCAAAGTAATCAAAGCCATCAGTGGGGGAGAAAAGGTGACTTGTACGTACGGGTATCATGTATTTATTAATATGATTATTTAAATCATTTAGTTGGAGAGAGCTTATTTGTAATGAGTACAGTTGCTGACCATGTATATATTAGCGTCTTTCTACAATAGCAAAGGTCCCATCCGCAAGTAAGCAAGCTGTGACTAGCATCAAGGATTGGTAATACAGCTCTGAGTAATGTGTGCTCATGCACTATGAGGGCATACAAGTGTGGCCTTTGTGTAAGGCACAAGCAAACTGGTAAAAATCAAATCAGAGTCATCTGGGATAACATCTCATATCATTACTTTCCAATTAGAATAATATGAGACCTTGTGGGCACCTTATCTGGAAAGAAACACCAAATCTCACCCTGCAATGTGCACATGTGGCACACCTTAATTGCTGACAAGAAATGTTTCTCTCTTGGGGCGCCTGGGTGGCTCAGTAGTTTAAGCCTCTGCCTTCGGCTCAGGTCATGATCTCAGGGTCCTGGGATCGAGCTCCGCATAGGGCTCTCTGCTCAGCGGGGAGCCTGCTTCCTCCTCTCTCTCTGCCTGCTTCTCAGCCTACTTGTGATCTCTCTCTCTGTGTCAAATAAATAAATAAAATTAAAAAAAAAAAGAAATGTTTCTCTTTTGTCTAGTAAGTATTTTTCTACCTATTACTCGTAAGGAGCTGCTACGTGGAGCTGCAGAAGAGCTTTCTCTGGAGTTCCAGGTGGATGATTGGGAAGGTCTACCTGTCTTGCTCTTCCTGGCTTCTCACAGCACGTGTGTGATCTTATGTGATGACTGTACATTTCTGGATACACCAAACTGAGTTTGGTCAGGGCCAGTCACTAGAATTATAAGCTCAATCTGAGGAAACTAATGTTTGCTTTTGGTCTTCAGTATGGACTCCTGACCGTTGCCTGATCCTCAGCAAAAGAAAATACACATGAGCAAGCATGTGTTCATGAGCTCTACATATGAAAATATATAGTCAGATTCGTAGATGAGAAATGCACACTTACCCATTCAGAATTCCCTAGGAGGAAGAGCATAACTTAATAAAATGCAGTGTTTTATTTTTAGTTTTGAGAAAGTATTCATTAAGGGTAAAACAGGAAAGACGATCAAAGCACATGAAAGAGAAACTGCATTCTTTGTACTTTCCTTGTTGTCTTGACTGAAATTTAGTCCTCTTCACCTCTTGCCCCACTGGATTCACTAACCTCCAGTTTTCTTCTCCCTATTGTGCTACACTCAAAAAAGTGCCTAGAAACCAAAGAATAAGGTTGCCTGTGACTTATGTATGTTTGGAATAGGGAATTACCATACCTAAGCTTTCTTGGATACTTTTGAATTATTTTTACCCCCTCAAGGAAATTGAATTTTTTTTTTTTTCCTTATTTCTTCCCTGTTCCACTCCCACCTGCCTTTGCTGGTTTAGAGACTGAAATAGGCTCTGTGGAAACACTGGGTGGCAGTCCCTCTCCCTTCCAGCCACCAGCCCCTTCCAGAAAGGACTGTCATCCTCAGTGCTCCAGCTATCCAGCACTGGATTATTTCCCTATGTTTGCTGGCTTCACTGAAACTCTAAATCCTGCTGAAACAGAGTTCAGCAGAGACAGGGCAGTGCAGAGTAGCAGAAATAACAGCTTTTCCGAAAAGCGTGTGTCACAAAGCAAAACCATGCGATTTCCTAGGTCAGCCAAAACACGAAAACTGGAAGTGAAAAATGTCCTGTTCACTGATCCAGTCAATGGGATTAAATCACAAAACTCCCAACAGTTGTTTCCAGTAATCTCACCCGTGACGTTCCGAGTACAGATGCGTATCTCATGATCCGGTATCCTTTTCTGCTTTCCACGTCTACTCCGTGTACGGTCATCATTTATATGAGTTTCCTGTCATGAAAGCATCTGTAAGCTCTAGCATCTGGAGTCTTCTGCCGTACTCTGTTTCTTTCTTTTTACTCTCCAACCCCCCCCTCCCGTCACCCCATCCAAGACATGAATTTGTGTTATGGACCTCTGAAGCACGCACAGGATGGCTTGCCCACTGGGACTCAGAGTCGACCCTGCACGGAACTCAACGAGTCAGCTCCTTCTGAACTCCTGAGCGCTGCGGGATGGAAAATGAAGATTTTTTTCCAATTAACTTTAAAGATTTAAAAATATGACAATGCAAGACATTCCGAAAGTAATTACACATTGTGACACTATAAATACTGTAAGCAAAACAATTCCCATATGGTGTATCTGATGTAAGATATTTAACTAAAATGACCAAAACCACTTAAAGATTCTGAATTTCCATCAGGAAGAAGGGTGGTTTAAACCTTGTCATGAGAATTGGACCTAAATGGAAGTTATCCAAATCTGTATCTTTATCTACAGGGAGTCTTTTTTATTGTTGATGCTAAGCCATTAATAATCTAAAACTCAAAATAAGTAAACAGACAAACAAAACAAATAAATACATTAAAAAACTCAAAGGCAAATTTGGGCAACACATTCACCACAAAGTGTTCCATGTCCCTTAAAAGCACTTTTTCTTTATTTTCAACTGCCCACAAAGAGTTAATTGGTGTAAGATTTCTTTAATGTTAATTATTACACAATTAAATAAAACAAGTTAATTAGTAAGTTAAGTAGAGCCTCCAGGGATGCCTGGGTGGCTCAGCCGGTTAAGCCCCTGCCTTCAGCTCAGGTCATGATCCCAGGATCCTGCGATCAAGCCCCACATCGGGCTCTCTGCTCAGCAGGGAGCCTGCTTCCCCCCCCCCCCCCCCGCCTGCCTCTCTGCCTACTTGTGATTTCTCTCCTCTCTGTTGAATAAATAAATCTTTAAAAAATAAATAAATAAAATCTAAAAAAAAAAGGTA
>CM053608.1:57119253-57163311 GCA_028646535.1 Procyon lotor | reverse complement strand
TATCAGAAATTCAATATTGAAGTTCTTATATATAAAGTGGAAAATCTTGCCCATGTGACTCATGCACTGTGCCTGTGACTTTAATGCCTTTAACAAGACAGCCTAATGGCCCATTATTGTTTTTAACATGCCACCTTAAAATAACCTTTCGGCAAATTTTCTGACATATTTTATCTTAGCCTCCATTTATTTCATTTATATTGACCCTGGTCCCTTTAAAATAGCTGGTTTTTGAGAAACATTGGAGTAAGCACAGCGTTTCTGCAAAGACTTTCGGATTCTTCCAGTAATTCCACGTTGATGTTGCTTGGTTTTATGGGTAGCAATCTGCTCTTCTTTGGGAATCTGTCAGGATCAGAAAAATACACATTAATCATTTACTATAGGAGCCCATACAGCTCCAAATGTCCCCTATTTCAAGATGACAATTGGACACTTATCAGGAATTACCCACATGCTTACAAGTGAGTAGTTGGCTGTGCAACGAAAACCGTGGACTGCAACTCCTCATCAGATGGTATTCTTAGAGACCCTAGGATGGACCTCTATAGATTGTCTTGTGAATTCAGGGCTGCCATAAAAATGTTCTTTGTTTACAGATGTACTATAGTTATTGGTGTACTATCGTGACTGTTTCACTTCCAAACTGAATCTGAGCCTTGATGCAGCTCCAAAGGAGCAAGGCAGCTTTTAAAGGACTTTTGGGTCAGGAGCAACACTACTTTCAACACTAAACAAAGAGTTGCAACACTACTCTTCAGACTGGAGCTGGGCCTAATCGTGGAGGAGGCCAGGAAGATCATGGTTCTAAACTGGACGAGCAGTGTTGTGGGAATTCAGGGAAAGATTTTGTTAGTTTCTCCCTCAAAGATGTGAAAACACTTCTTTGACTGTTTGACATTGTGTGAAGATGTGTGGTCCCCAGAAATCATCAAATAAAAGCCTTGCAGAATAATTTTCGCCAACGGAATTGTCTTTTACTATCTTTGCCCCACTGGATTCACTACCTTTGAGATTTTTACCTTCTCTAACGTTCTGGCCTAGGTTCATAGCCTTTTAATTACTTGTCCCATCTCTAACAAGTAGTATTCTCGATTGGGGCAACCCTCCCATGTAGCTCTTGGAAATGCAAAACCCAGAGTCAGCTAGAATGCAAATATTATTTTTAAAATATGTGATAAATGAGACACTCTTTTTTAGCACCTAAGCTGGGCAAAACACTCAAGAGAAATACATATGTTATTTCTTACTTAATCCTAGATCATTCTGTCTCTGAAAATATACAATTTTTTATTCTTCATATTTTGACTCACGTTATCCCCAAGATTACTAGGGGTCTAGTAATTAGGGGTAAATAATCTAGTCATTTATAGTGTAACTCCTACATGTCCAGATATATTTTCAGTTTGAAAGAGAGAGAAAAAAGAGATCTCATACAACTATTCATTTCTTTGTATCTTTTCACATTTTATTCATATCTATTTAATTCTATTCAATATCAAGAGTTTAAAACTGGAAAGTAAAGATTTAATGTGTAGTAAAATATAAATTATGAGTGGAAATCAAGTGTTAATTAAAATATTAAATTAAAAAATCTCAAATGAATGTTTTGGTAATGCAAATTCAAATTGTCAGATATGCACCTAGATCAGGTGTGAAAGATGAAAAAAGTTATGAAAGACATTGAAACTTGTGTCTTTAAAATTTTTCTTTGGATAAATTTCATATAATCTTTCCAATAAAAATGATCAAAGAGTGGTATAAATGTTATATCTCATGAGTATATATAATTCCAATACACTCTAGGTCCCCCTATTCAATTTTATTGAATAAATGAATGAATGGGTGAGTGAGTGAGTCAATGAATGAATGAATGAATAAATACATACATATACACATATAGAAATAGTTCAAGAAAGGTTACTGGATTTCATGAAAAATCACATCTGGCCCTTGAATGAAAGAAATTTGAAAAATAGATAGGAAGAGCAGGGTGCTATATTAACATTCAGCATGTGGAGCTGAGAGTATGGAAGGCATCTTTAGCTAGAGGTTAGAAAAAGAGGGGAACATTTTTCAAAAATTATGTTTAAGTGATATATTGAAAGTAATTTTCAGGGAAGATTAGTCTGGCAAAGTAGGAATACAAATTAGTGGAAACTTTCTACCAAATGACTTGATAAAACATACTAAAACCCCTTTATTTGAATGTTTAGTATTTATCTGACCATCCATATTTTAAAATTTATCTTGAGATAACTGAAGATATATGACTATATGAGGGGTGACTGGGTGGCTCAGTTGGTTAAGCGACTGCTTTCAGCTTAGGTCATGATCCTGGGGTCCTGGGATCAAGTTCCACATCTGGCTCCCCTGGCTCTGTGGGGAGCCTGCTTCTCCCTCTCCCTCTGCCTGCTACTCCCCCTGCTTGTGCTCTCTCTCTGTGTTAAGTAAATAAATAAAATCTTTAAAAAAAATAAGAGTATATGAATATAGAGGTGTCTGGCTACCTCAGTCAGTAGAGCATGTGACTCTTGGTCATGAGTTGAAGCCCCATATTGGGCATAGAGCTTGCCTGCTTAAAAAAAAAAAAAAAAGACATATGATACAGAAATTCATTTTAGAATTGGTTTTAATGATATCAGAAGAAACAGAAAATGGAACAAACCAAATAGCTAAAACAGACTTACAGGTTAAATAAGTTAATCTATAAGGTGTGTGAATAATTTCTGATGTGGAGAAAGTACCCAAACTACACTTACTGAAGAAAAAATGTTATGAAAGGATTTTATTATATAATCCATATATTAAAAATATAGTCCTGGGTTTGTTTTTCTGAATCCCTTTATAATATGCAATATGAACTTTTATAGCATTCCATGGTTTCTTTGCTTTGAATCTACATTTTTAAGATTCTCTCTCATCAGTGTGTATCTATCTATATATCCATCTAAATTTGCTTATTAATTCCAGTTAAGAAGAACTTGTACTTAAATACAGATTTCTCAGGATACCTAGGTGGCTCAGTTGGTTAAGCATCTGACTCTTGATTTTGACTACGTTCATCATCTCAGGCTCTGTGTGGAGCCTACTTGGGATTCTCTCTCTCTACCTTACCCTCTGCCCTTTGCTACTGCACTCTCTCTCTAAAAAAAAAAAAAAAAAAAAAATTCTACCTTGGTTTGGCAATGCTGTTCTTTTGCCTTGGTTATGATGACCTACTCATTATGATTTATCTGTCAAGACACTGTTAAAGCCATCCTTGATCTTCCAGGCCAGACATGACTTCTCAAAACTTCCAAGGCACTTTGACCATAAGAAAATCCTGATGTCCACATCAGTAACACACGAATTTGATTCTCAATCCTCTCCCTTATTAGCTCTGGTCTGAAGGAACTAAATTATCCTATCTGAACCCCAGGTTCTTCATCCTTAAAATGGGATCATTAAGTGTGAATTCACAAGAGTGTTGTTTAGATGACATGTGTAAAGCCCCTGGAAGAATGTGCCTAACTCAGGTGAAAGGCACAAGATGTGTGAGTTCTTCCTTAAGGCTTTCTGTTTATATGATATTTCTCTAACTGCACTGAATAGTGTTTAAGGGTAAACAAATTGAAATCCTTTTATCCCTGGTAATATGATAGAGCACCAGGTATCTAGCCATTGTTCAATAAATATTCGTTAATGGTGTGAATATAAATTCACCATAATGGAAATTTGAAACAATTTTTTAAAATATCTTTTTGGGAGACATATTTCCAAGAATATACACTGTTTTCTCTTTCCAGATATCTTTACCTCTAGGAGAAGAGAAAAATATTTGCTAATTCAATGGGAAACACAAAGCAGTAATCTTAGTAAAGTGTATATGCATGATTTTCTGGTTGGTCACCTACTCACTTGGCCAGGCAATAGTGAGAACTACAAAAGAGGTGGAAACAAGCCTCAGAAAATACGACAGAACTCAGCAAAAGAGGTTATGGAATTTATCAAAATTATAAAAATAGCTTACTTTTTAAGAAATGTGATTCTTTAAAAGGAAGTTTTTTTTTTTTTTCTTATTAATGAAATGTGCTGTCTTTGTTAATTTGCTAAAAACTACCTTCTTGTCAGGGCAAGACATTATTGGGGAAATTACTATGGAGGATCTTTTTGGCTCAGGTATTTCCTTTAAGGCAAGCAAGCAGTCAAACAAGCAAATAAAAAAATCCCTGAGAGAAAGGAAGCAAGATCTGTCTAGTGAATTTCCTATTAATTACAAAAGAGATAGGGACATTTCATATCAAAGCAGACAACTGTAACCTTGTAAATTTATTTTTTTAGATTAAGAGTCACTACAGGGTAATACTCTGATCACCTCCAAGGAAAAAATACTGTTACTTGTTTTAGGCATTTACTTGGCATAATCAAAGACATTTACCTGGCTAAAATGGGCTAATAGCTTTAGAGAATAGAACATGTTTTGTTGAAATGAATATAAGTATATTAAAATTTTTTTTTTGCTCAAGTCATTTGAGAAATGCACTACAAACCAAATTGGAAAATAATTGCAAGGCCTGGCTCCCACCTTTAATCAGGTGGCAGCTATTGGGCTCTCAGCTAACAGACTATAAATGAATTCTGTAACATTATTAGTAATTGTAGCATCACATTTCACAAAACAAGCTAAAAATAATAGCAATGTGTAAATTTCATTGCCATAAGCCCCCCACTGCTGAGGCATTTATTTTGCATCATATCCTCACCAAAAGGGAAAAAAAAAAGAAGATCAATAGAAGTGTCACTGAGTCATCGACACTTCTTAACTCTGCTCCCTACTGACAGATGCAGCACCTGCTGTATGTAGTTCCTGGTTTTGCACTCTCGCTTGCCTGGAGAGCGATGGTCTTTACTAGCAATCCCAGGAACGGAGCGGGTCAGATTCAGTGTCACAGAGGCCAATGTATCCTGCCCCCCTGGAGAACTGCCAACAAAACGCTCTTAGTTCACAATGGACAGATTGTGAAACTGAAACACGAACACAGAAGCTGTGTAGGAGGAGGAAGAAGAAATCAGAAGTAGAAGGAGAAAGTGGCAGATGTAAATTTGTTTTGTTTTGTTTTTCCTTAGTGGTACTGGGTCCTGATAAAGGACTAATGATAAGTGCATCTTAGCCATGCTTTTTAAAAAACAAGGTTTAAAGACTCATCTCTGACTAGAAGGTAGAAAGATACTGCTTTAAATTCTGGAATGAGGAAGGTGTCATTATTTTCCACCTATTTGTCTTTTTCTTTTTTCTGCTCTATCCCTCCCATTTTCCTTCCCCCACCCCCTTCTCCTAGCTTCCTTCCTTCCTTTTTCAAAGTTTATAATCATTGAAATAATTTTTAGTTAAATATTTCTGAAAGGAAGAGAATGTTTCAGTGTGAGTGTGGTGTGTGTGTGTGTGTGTAAGGGCACCATTAAAGTAACAAGTGCTAAACTCTGTCTTTGCTGATTTTAAATCCTTTCCCTGTTTTTTTTTTACTTTGTCAAAATGTGTTTGTTTTTCTTTACTTAGATAAAATAATTTAAATTCTCAAAACTTATGTGACCACATCAGCTTACAATATATTTTCATCTTAATACTTGAGATTTAATTCAAATGTTCTTACATGCAACTACAGAAAATGAAAATAGTAAATACATCAATTCTTTCTTGGAATAATTAAATAACTTACATTCAGTGGAAACAGCACAAATTTAGTCTTTTGACAATGGGAGAAAAAATTGCTCCACCCTTATTTTACTAAAGCAAAATCGTGTTACAATATACCGTTTGTAAAATAACAAAAAAGCCTGAATCTCTAATATAAATTCTGGCAAAAGTTGTTTTGTTTCTTGGGTCTGGATTACATAAATCTAAATTATAAAACGATTTGATGCATAAAATATTTAGCGAGTTATTGTGCTTTAGAAAGAAATCATTTAAAGAAGTGCTATTTTCAAAGAATCAGTCTACAATATATCAAAGATGTGAAAATGACTTTATATGTTAGAAAATTGGCCTTTAACGAGAAAAAATATTAGACAATTTTAAGTGCAAAGCTATTAACTGGCTGATTTCTGATCCCTGACACAGGATGTCATCCTCAACCCAGTGCCTGGCTGCTCAGCATCCTGTGGGAACCACAGGCTTCCGAAGATTTCTCTTTACAAATAACAATCAGTTCAGATAGAGGAGACACAAGGAGAGCCAGTTAAATCTTTCACATCATTACCAGCCTCATTGTTTTGCAAATCAGTAGCATAAAGTAGAACACGTGCATGAATCCTCTTACGGGTTCCTGAATGCCAGGGATTTCAAATATGTGAATCCTGTTGATTAGCAATAAATGAGTAAGCTGCATCATAAATCATTACCTTTATCAGCTAGGTAGCTAGTTTAAATTAAAGATTACAGGTTATAGTTTGAATTCATCAAGACTTGTCCATCTGCAATGATGAGGCTTTCCCCTATTCATATGTCAGTCCGTCATTATTGTGAAGTCTGCCACATCTGATCACTAGCACACTTGAAGAGCTCAAAACAGCATTTTGAAAGTCTCCTATTTATAGTAGAGATATGTAGAGTAATCCAAAACACTGTCTGCTTTAACATGCTAACCCTCTCTTGGCAAGAAATTCTTCTCAGGAGACTCCAATTTCTGAAATGATCAGGTCCCAAAGCTGAGTGCCACAACAATGGGATAAAAAGCGATTTATCTGTATTTTAACTGTCTGCCCCCCCCACTGTAATTTGCTTTTACAAATGCAATTATTCATTTTCTTCAGTAGGTGACTAAATTGATCATTTTGCACTTATAGGTATCTAATATTCATTTTTTTATAATGATTTTTCAGTACTATTTTCACAAATGTCAAAATCCTGAGTTGTTTATTTGAATCCTACCTTACAGCTCTAACAATGAGAAGCTCTAATTATAGAGTGCAGTGAACTAGGTAGCAGAGAGAGAGCTTGCGTCCCAAATATTACTACTAACATGGAGACATATGATGAATACTGGTAACTTCTTTACAAAACATTTACTGCTTTCTGGTGTTTGGATACAGATTACTTTTAGAGGGGTTGGGGCAAGCTCTGGAGTTAGAAACTCCTTGACCTTGTGTTTGTACTCTATTCAAATTGAACTTCATCTCTGGAAGCAGAGAACTTACCTGAAGCTTATTGCCCTGGGGTGGGTTGAAGACACTTTCTCTCACTCAACTAAAATAGCAACATAGAAAACAGACTTGGCATCCATCCCTCACTCTCAATCATTCATGTGGGTGGTACAATGCCATTCCACTCTCAAACACTTGTTTGTTACACATATCTAAACAATATTGGTTATAGGGAGCACAAAAGGGAAAAAAAAAGTTTTTCCCTCCTACTCCCCATCTGTTGTAGAAAACACACATTTTTTTCCACCTTAGGTTTAGAACAACCTCATGTCCTTGGAGCACAGACTCAGACTGCGTTGTAATAACAGTGTGAACCTTCCTCCCACTCCTCAACCCACAAACCTATTTTTAAGGCTGCATTCTGAGAATAACCTTCACCGTGATGCTGTTGGAACATAAGCTACCATGTTAAACAGCAATGGCGTGAGACTGACTAATCTTGATGAGATGACCAGCTGGCTCACTAGCTCTTCTGTAGAGCAGTAGTGACTGCAAGACTTGCCCTACATCTATGAGTTGAAATACCTTTACTATTCTCTCAAATGTAAATGGTAAAACTACTCTTCATCGAGGCAAAGCCCAATTTTATTAATTTTTTGTTTAACACATGTAATCTTTACACAAAAATATTTGCCAATATTTTATTAAAAAATTACATGCAATTTCTACATTAATTGTTGGCTTATTGCCTCATCCATGAACTCAATGATCAGAAAATACACATAAGGGATAAAAATGTCTTAAAAGAGGCAGACATAACAAAGGAAGAACATTGTGGAAGTAGCTGATTCAGCAACAAAGCTGAATTCAAACTCAGAATAACTCTCTCCTGGAAGACAAATTAGATGGGGGCATCTGATTACAGAGCTATGAATCCAAAGGTCATGTTCTGTTCTTGGCTTCATCACAGGTAATCGGTAGAATCTTTTCTAAATTACTTTTAACCATATCTCCATATTAAAATAGACTCAACATTAAGTTAGCTGCACCTCCCCTAATTAAAAGAAATAAAATTTATTAGCAACCAACTCTCTGGAAAGTTCCAGAAAACAAGATGCATATTGTCTATATAGGTCTTACAACTTATTTTGTTTTAATGGACTTTTAGTATCACTCAAGAATAAAAAAAAATGATAATGTCTGAACTAAAACAAGGGAGCTTAACTTATAACAGCCAGTAATGTGTAGCTTGTGTTATTATTAATAATTTTACCTTAAAACTTAATAATAATTTGCAGATAGTCAAAAAGAGACAAGATTCTATATGTAATGTTATTTACAGTTAAGTTTTTAAATATTTTATTTATTTATTTATTTCTGAGAGAAACAGAGAGGGCATGAGTGAGGAATGACAGGAGGAGCAGAAGGAGAAGCAGATTCCCAGCTGAGTGCAGAGCTCAACGTGGGGCTGGATCCCAGGACCCCAATAACATGACCTGAGACAAAGTCAGATGCTTAACCAACTGTGCCACGCAGGTGCCCCTACAATTATTTATTTATTTATTTACTAAACAAGATTAAGAACATAGTACTTCCTACTGATTTCCCTTGAGATGGAGACTTGAGAGGAATGGAGACTTGATTCTGCTGCACATAATATCAGCTTATTTAAATATTCAATGAAAAGAAAGCACACTTAATTCTTCCATAGGCTGACCGAGTAGTGAAATCTTAAGTTCTGAAGAAAGAATGAGAATAATTACTTTTTTTTTTTCAAGGTGGCCGTTATTTGAAAAACTAACTCTTCATAGTTAAACTTTTTGCTTCCAATTAAGCCTCTTAAATCTTTGATAACTAAGTTTTCATAAGTAAACCTTTATAATTAGTTTCTCATAACCAACCCTTCATACCTGAAATATATGGTCATTACAATTTTTTTTTTCAAGATTTATTTATTTATTTTAAAGAGACAGAGATTGCAGGAGCAGGGGAGGGGGCAGGCACCCAGAGAAAGGGAGAGAATCTGAAACAGACTCTCTGCTGAGCATGGAGGCTGACTTGGGCTCAATCTCATGACCCTGAGATCATGAGGTATCCCAAATCAAGAGTTGGACACTCAACTGACTGAGCCACCCAGGTGCCCCAGTCATTAACTTTTATTTAATTTGCTAACATTTTGCACTGCTTGGGACATCCACACAGTGCTCATTGGTGAACACCACTGACCGGTTGATGCTTTCCTTCTGCCATTCTAAAATCCGAGTGGGACCCTCTCTTTGTAGCTGTGTCTCTAAATCATATTTAAATTCTTACTTTACATTCTGAAATACTATTAATTAAGATAGTGAGAACAATGGAGACCAACTCAATTAAACAAAAATCAGTTTATATATTAATGGAGTAATTAATTATATACACCAGAATAACTTGAGAATCTTTTATTTGTATTTACAGAGAACCTAAATTTACTTGAAATAAAGAAAAGTATTAGTTGTGGAATATTAAAAGGAGAAATAAATGGAAATCAGTATGAACTAAAGTGGAAGACCTGGCATAAAATTAAAAAAATAAGTAATAAGAAAATAATGACAGTTTTCAATGATGAGCTTTCTTTTATCCAAAGTTAGAATGGGGATAACTTATATCTCAATGTCATTCACCCCTTTTCTCTTTTACCAAAGCAATGAGGAATAGGGGCCAATTCTCCATAATACTTTGGATACTTTTAGAAACCCTAGTGGTTTATTTGAGTTTACACTATATAAGCTTATGTACTCCCAAAGAACTTGTAATGCCAATGGCATTTATCAGGTATTGTTTGTAAAGGATATGAATAATAATAGTCCATCTGCTTTATTCCCTTTTCAGCAGAGGAATCATACAAATTAATGTTGGCCTGGATGTAATCCATTTAGGATGATTCATGAGAGTCATAAAAATGAGATATCTCTCTTTAAAAAAATTCCCTAGCAAATATTTATCCACTAATTATTTTTCCTGCTTCTTTTTGTAAAGTCCATTTTAAAGTTCTTTAACTCTGTCGAGTACTTTAAAACTATCTGGGAAAAATACCCAACAACATTGACAGAACCACCACTGTCAACAATGATGTTAAACTTATATTTGTAAATACCTAAGCTTAAGCTGTGATATATAGATATATAGATATATATATATATATGAGAGAGAGAGAATATATGAAGATGAATCAAGTATTATAAGAAAAATGGAAACTAATATTTATTGTCTACCAACTACTTTAGAAATATCTCTTTTTGATTTTCATAGTATCTCTTTGAGACAGAAACACAAACTCATTTTTCAGTTGGGGAAACAGAACCTTAGAAAACATAGAACATCATCTTTAGATCACACATTGAGGACATGACAGAGCCAGTACTGAAATGCTGGTCTATTTTCTGACAAATGTATGCTTTTAGTTCCTATGAAAAATAGTCTCTGTTTACGGGCTGATGGAAAGCCAACCTAGATACTAAAGTTGTCTGGAATGACAAAATTTTATGACAAAAATTGATTTTATTAATTAAGAATATCATTGATATAATTCGGGAAAAAAAAAGAATATCACTGATACACAAACTGTTTAATATTGGTAAACCATATACACCAGGTATAATTTATATCAGTCTTCATAAGCCAATAGAATTTTCCATCCAATTTTTATGGGGAAAGGAGCAAACAAGTTCTATTTAATAGTGTCTCTACATTTTCTGGTCCATGACAAAATGGAAGATTGATAATAGCATAGACATAATAAGGAAAAATAATACATGGACAGCTCATGAGTGGGAACTATCCCAAGTCTTACAAAGAGTAGAATATATGCAGTTTTGGGGATTACTTCCTTTCATAGACATTCTAGCTTTTTCTTCATTTGTTCTTTTATGGTAAACATTTTTTTTTTATCCTGTCCCATCCTTCCTTTTTTCCCCCAAGTTGATCTATTCTTTTCCAGGTTCCCTCACAATCTTCTCTTTTTAATTTATTCATTACTAATATTATCACAATGTAAACAGTTGAAGCAAAGGGGAAAAGATTACAGTATGAAATATTTTATTCCAAAATATAAGATCTATTGTTTGAATGATTTACTTTTGAGCAATAAAGGATCCACTCTTTTGCTTCCTTACCAGATAGAAGGGTGGTATAGTAGAAAAAGCAAAATCTAAAGGTTCACACATATTGGGATTTAAATTTTAGCTCAGCTACCTACCAGGTATGAACATTTGACCAAGTAATTCCTGTGCTCTAATACTATCTAGGCATTGGAATTAATAACACTTATGTTTGTTTTTAATAAGTTAAGGATAATTTATATATTTAATTCAACTTAAAAAATGTACTGGGTGCTTACCAAGAGCCTAGTAATTTTCCTGGTTCTTAGGATATACCATGAACAAAATAGATAATTATTTCACTACTTATGGAATTTACACCTTAAAAAGGGGAAATAGTGAATAATTGACATAATAAATAAGTTATTCTTATGTTAAAAAGTGATTAAAAAAAAAAAGTAGGGCAGGATAAGAGATTTGGGAGTTCTGGATGGACCACACTGCAATTTTGACTATGCAAAGTTGGGTAGACATTATTGAGGAGGTGTCAGAACTGAAGAAAAGAAGAAAGACTGTGAATCTTTCAGAGGAAAGGGTATAGCCAGTGCAATGACTCTACAGAGGGAACGCCTTGTATTAAACAAGAAGCCATAGGGCATGGAGACTAGCAGGAGTTAATTCATAGACATTACAGAGGGGTATAGGTGATGTAGGGTCTTGCTTCCAGAGAAACAAGACATGCAACTGTTATGGCATTTGGATGAGAAATGTTAGGTTACCAACAGAAAAAATATATATTGTCCTATAGCTGAAAAAAAAATAACTTTGTAAATATTTATTTAATATTGCCTGTGTGTCAAACATTGTACTGATCAATAAAAAATTCTCATATATTCCCCATGAAAAAAGTATGTGGAAAATACCATTTCTATATCCACTAGACAGGAAACAAAATAGTCTCTAATAGGTTAAGTAACTTGTTCAGGATCACATTCTTATTAAATGACTGAGGTATAATCCAATACCTTAAAGTGATTACTTTTTGTTTAACGTTGAATGCATTTATCCCTTTGCTTCTATCCAAAACATACTTGTGATATCCTTTTCATTTCCAGATTAGCCCTCTACTTTCTTTTACTTCTTAGATGGGCTCTTTTGAGCTCTTCATCATTATATCCTTTCCGTGAAAGGCATTCACGTGCTAGTTGTGAAAATAAATTACTTTTCACCAGCTTTCTTCTGTATTCCCCTTTCACTAGGGACTGAATTTGATCATCCTTCAGCTATCGTTAACTCATCGTGCAGGGATTTTATTTTAAGTGTGGCCCAGCAACAATTTTGTGATTTAATTTCCTCAATCATGTATTTTAGGTATCTTTCTTTAATATTGTTGGTGTTAAATTACCTCTCAAGGTATTTTTCCTTGCATTAGCATTGATTTACTCACTTATTCGATTTTGGATATTTTTTTTCTCTGAATGATTTTACTCTGTTAAAAAAAAGAGAATTATCATTAGACTTTTGTTTTAAATTTTTACATAACGCCATGCAAATCATTTGATCAGATTTTACTGCTGGCAGTGTGTCAAAAAGCCTGCTGCTGGACCTGTATGAAATAAAGGTATTAAATATCATGTATTCTTTCTTTTCGAACATTATCATCATTCAAGATTATCAGTTTGATATTTTCAAAATTCACCAAGGAAAGGAACATAAATTCTAATATACCTTCTAAATCTAGAATGGGATTTGTTGATTAAAATATATTATTACAGGGGTGCCTTGGTGGCTTAGTTGCCTAAGTGACCCACTCTTGATTTCAGCTCGGGTCACTGTCTCGGGGTCGTGAGATCAAGCCCACCTTCCCAAGCACAGAGTCCATTTAAGATTCTCTCTCTCCTTCTCCCATTGCCCCTCTCCCTACTCTCTTTCTAAAATAAACAAATAAAATCCTTAAAAAAAATTATTATAAGGTTAATGTATATAAGCCATAAGGTCTCCTTGTTTTTATATAATTTTTAATACCGTGGCTTAATATTTATATTCCCCCCTAATTTTTATCTCTCTCGTTTCTATTTGCCTGTGACAAAGAACAAAATTTATCATCAGAGGGTTCAAACTTCAAGAACGCATAGAAACCCAAAATTACAAAATAGTTCACTTATCAGAAGTATGGAAGTGGTTGTTTGCTTCTGAGAGCTTTTAGATAATTGGCTTTTCTACCCTTAATCTGATTATTTTAGCATAGTATGGACAAACCAGAATTTTTATTTCTTTAAGCAAGGATGACAAAATTTTTCAGTAACCTGAGGGTTATACCTAGTACAGTGTATGAATCTACAGTTTTCAAAACAGAAGTCTGTTATACTCCTTTCCTCATATCAGGGTACAAGACCTGGTAGCAAAAATGAGATTAGCTGCAAAATCCTGATCTCCACTCAATCACTCGTGATTGAGTGGTTATGGCAACCAGCTATTAGAATCATCGAGGAATACAACTACATGGTTTAAGAAAATTAAGAGTTTACATGATCCAGTACTCTTATTGGAAACTTGGAATTCTCATAACAAGAGGGAACTGGTCAAATATATCTGTGACCTTAATCTTGAAACAGTTTGAAAATTGATGTCACATAAATGTGCCAAGGAGCAACATTCATCGAATATTTAGCATGTGCGAGGAACTGAAGTATTTAATTAAACCATGGCAAATAGTTACGATTTAATATCGAAAGAAGATGTGATTTTCATTTGAAAATTCTCTAAGATAATTTACAGTTCTCAATAATACAGTACACAAAGTGATTTTTATGGTTTTGTTACCTATAATGCTGGGGTATATTAAAGCTAAAGGCGGTGAGAGGTGAAAAAGCCAAGGCATTATTGAGATGAATCAGTGAAAATTGAAGATCTAAAAAAGTAACTTAAATGTTCAATCAAATACTTTACCCAAAGGACAGAAATATCTATCATGTTACAAATGAGAAAAAAAAAAAATGTCACGTTGAATCAGGAAGAGAAGAATTTTTTTTAAAAGAGAACTTTAACTGTTTCGTGCCACTCCAACTCTTCAATCCTAATAGAATATTGAGGATAAAACTTGCTGCATGAAGAAACTAAGGTGATTGTAAAAACAAGCAGCAATAAATTAATACCAGCTGATTCTCCTTGCAAAATTTTCTTCATGTAGATTATCCTATTCTGACATACATTCTGTAATCTGTCACTATTTTGTTCTAGGATTTTTCAGCATCTTGGATTCAGTGAGGGATGTTCATAAGAGGTATTTGTTAGTCAATACGCCAGTTAGGCCTTAATGTGTTTTGAAAAAAAAAATGAACAGAATAGGCTACTAGTAAAAATCCCACTTGATTTTGAAAAAGTCACATTGATTACATATTGCCTTATATATGTGCTATATATAATAGCTATAGTTATTATAAAATATAGCTAGTAGATTTGAATTCTTTTTTTCTGACTAAAATGAAGAGTTTTATTGTGTTTCTGGTATAACATTAGGCTTTGTTTTACTTTGTTGCATTTTTGTTTTACATTTTTAAGTATCAGGAACTTCCTCTAACAAACCAAAAAATTTAAAAAAATTAAATTTTATCTAATTTTACTTTTAATATGTATAAAAACTCATATATTATTACCTGCATTTTATAGATTAGGAAGTAGATGCTCATAAATTAGCTGATTTATTCCATATCACTGAGTTAGTATATAGAATTCAAGAAATTTACACTCCAGAGACCATGAGATTTTTACTATATAAACTTTCTAATTGTCATATAGCTTATGAATGATGTCTATAGAGTAAAAATATGTAGTCAAATGATAATGACTTCAACTTTATTTTTACGTAAACTCTTCAAGAAAGATAGTTAACCTTTTATATTTTCTTTTAAAAAAAAGGCTTGGAAAGAAATGGGCTTGTATTCTTAATTCTCTGACCCACAGCGATCGCAGGTTCCATTAAGAACCTCTTGTCTTATAGAAGCAGAAATACAATCAATGTAGGTTACTGATCATTCTCCCAAAAGATTAAAAGGGTAGCTCAGAGTTAGGAAACACAATTAAACTGCTAAAATAAAACTTTCTTCACTGTGATATACAATGTGTCTGGCATGAAGGAAAAAATGGATAAAATGAACACTTTACATGTATTAGAAATTTAGTGCATTTAGCTTTTATTTGACTTAAGTGATTTCTCTTTTGCACAACACTGTGCTTTTTTTTCTTTACCTCTTTAAATTTGAGAATGTTTTTATTTGTATGTATGAAATATCTGAAAACCAAATCACTTTTATTTTTTTTAATCTAAATTAATATTTTCATTTATTCAATCATTGAGTTTTATGCAACAATTGATCTACATGAAGCATTGTTCTAGGTTCTAGGAACACAACTGTGAAACAGACTAATATTCCTTATTGCCAAGGAACGTGTGTTTTAGTGGTAGGTACAGACAAGGAAGTGATTGGGTACAACATAGTATAAGATTTGTGAAAAGAAATATATGAAATCAATAGATAATCAATACATGTTGGGAACATAGAAGGATCAACTCATCTGGACTTGGCACATTCAGCATTTTTTTTTCTTCAGCATCAAAGGTGGAGTCTGACAGGTAGAGCAATGTTAGTCAAATAATGGGGAAAGGAAAAAGGATAAACCAAGCAGAGAGAATAGAGGAAGCCAAAGAACTTGATGAGTAGTGAAACATGGGGAGTGATAGAGAGAAAGGAGTCAAGCAACTGGGGAAAAAGCAGTGTCATTCAGCATAAAAAAAAGAAGGGGGTAGTTAGAGGTAGAGATGTTGACTTTAGTTTTTTGGAAACAGTTTTTGGAGAGCATGAAATGATCACTAGTAACACGTGTGTGTACACACACACACACATACACACATATACTTTAATTTTTTTAAGAAGCATGTATTTTCAAATTTTAATTTTCTAAAATCCAAATACATAGCACAAGCAAAAGTGTCTTACAATTATAATTGCTGGTGGGCTTTCTTTCTTGCTTGTACAGAAAGTATTGGTGCATATTATAGTGAATAGTGTCTCAAATTGAATGAAATATGATATGCCATGGATTTCAGTCTCATCCTGCAATATTTAACTTGAACTTAAATCATTCATAGCCAACTTCCAGCCATTATATATCATTTTTGATATCTTTAGTGAACTTCAAACTCTCTTCACCCTGAAACCAATTCCAAATCCAGGCAGCACAGTACTTTCTAAGTCATGATTAGAATCCCCAAACAGGTATGCTCTTATCATGCTGTTTAAAAGAGTGATTTAGAGCCATATTATCATTTTACAATTCTCTCTCAATCCCCACAATGTATCTGGGAAACAGGAGAACATTCTTACCTGAGAAATTGTCCAGGTACCTTGCCATGAATGCAACATATCTCACAGGATAAGCATCCACATTTCCCTGACTGCCTCCTGCTCCAACTGGCAGTATTCTGACACTGTGTGCACACTTGTCAAACCTGCTGAGATTTGGGGCGAACATCTCCTGGATTTCTTTTCTATCACCTCTTTTCCACTTATTTTTTGCAAGAACCATGCAATAACTCTGAGTAATTCTTAAAATGACCTTCTCATCTAGTAACTCTGTGAGACCTCATGCTAATTAAGGGCTTAGGGGTGATAAACTAACATAAAATATATCTCAGACTTAGTCTCTCGTGAGATTCCAGGGAAAGCGCTTAGTTGAAGATTAAAGCTTTTGCTGGAATGTTATGCTTGATTTTTTTTTGTGAGTCTTCTAGTGGTAATCAGATTGAGTATTCTTTTTCAATGAACAAAGGTTACTTAATAACTAAGCTACTTTCAGTTTTAAGCTATTATTTCTAATTTTTATTTTTATTTATTTCTTTTTTGAAGTTTTTAATTTTAATTCCACTATAGTTAACATACAGTTTTAACTTACCTTTAAACTGTAATTTAAATAAAACGTGTGTATGTGTGTGCACATCACTAGGGATACAAATAATGAAAAGATGCAAAGCACCTTTCCTTTCATCAAGTGGTAGGCACACATATAAACATCCTCTTTCAATAGAATGAGGGAAAGCAGATAAACTGAGAGAACAAAACCACTAAAGATTAAATCTTGAGGTGGGGGGCTTTAAAGCAGTGGGTGTAATTGAGATATTCTTGATCAGTAGGGGATTACAGGAGGCCATTAAAGGCTGGGGAGTTAGGAGCAGATGCCTAGAAGCATACTATGTGTACAGGGAATGACAACAATCCTCTGTGGTCAGGGAACAAGGTTCGTACAAGGCTAACGTGGGAAATGAAGCTTCAAAGATATTTTATATAGTTAGGGTCAGACCACTGGCCTGTGCTAAGCTGTTTGTTTATTATTTTGAGGGGATGGGGAAACTATTGAAGGCTTCTGAGGACTGAAGAGCTGTTACTGAACCCCTGCAAAGCTCCAGTTTTGAACGAGACCTCAGATGTATGCAGTCTTACACTACTCCGCAAGTGAAGAAACAAAGGTCCAGAGAGAAAGCTGATCAGTATCAGTCTTGTTCAGCCTACTGTCCTGTTGTATGAGAAATAACAAATTAGCCTTAATGAGATTATTATTACTGAACAAAATATATAGGGATTTTAAATGAATAAGAAATGTTTTCATGGACCTAATATTTAGCTACACAAATAAGATATTTTTAAATTAGAATCACAAAGGTATCCCTAAAACAGAAGAACTCCCCTGCCCAGTACAACCCAGAGATGTCATGATATGCAGGGATAATGTAAGGCCACGCTGGGTAGTAGGAGGCCTAAGTTTATTCCTGGTCCTTGCCTACCAGGTCACATTCCAATAAGAGATTCAGAATATAGATATAAGATCACAGCAACTTATCTGAGGGGGAAAAAGTAACTATGCAAGCCTGTATCAGAGGAAAAGTGCATATATGTAAATTTGGGTAAGAGATGGAAAAATTGAGAAGGAAGAATCGATGTTGAGTTTTACTTCTGCTTAGACGACTTGTAACAATCTTTGCATTATTTTCAACCCTCAATAATCCTCAGTTTAAGACATTTTTTCCTATTGAATCAAATCATTAAAAAAAAAAGCACATAAGAGTGTGAACATTTAGTAATATAACATCGTTAGGTCTGATATAAAACTGATCTCGTCCCATTGTAAAATAAATATAGGATAATGTTAGTCAGCTTTGGCTGTCAGGACAAAATACCAGACTGGGTAACTTAAACAACAGAAATTGATTTTCTCACAGTTCTGGAGGCTGGAAGTCTGACACTAGGGTGCCTGCATGATTTGTGAGGACTTGTTGGCTTGCATCACTGGCAAGGACACTTCTTGGTTTCCAGATGGCCACCTTCTTACTGTGTGCTGACATGGCCTTTCCTCAGTGAGTGTACATGGAGAGAGAGGAGAAAGAGAGAGAAACAGAAAGAGAGAGATGTCTTCCACTTGCAAGGCCACCGATCTTACTCAAATTAGGACTGCAGTCATATGTCATCATTTAACCGTAATACCTCCAAAAAACCCTGTCTCTAAATATAGTCACATTAGGGGATAGGGGCTCAACATATGAATTTGGGGAAGGGGATAATTCAGTCCATAGCAGGTCATTATGGAAAATTTGGAATGTGTAGAATGACATTCCGAAGAAAACACCGTCATTGTTCATTTCTTCTCTCAAAGATAACTATCCTAAGCTTTATGAAATAATAGTTATTAATATTTTCAAAATACTTGACATGCTTTTTCCCTTTAACTCTCAGAGAAGTTGATAGAGCTCCTTAGTAGTGTAGTCAAAGAAACCCTGAAAATAAAACTGAGGAAGTCAGATATATGATGGATGGTATATGTTCGTTCATTCATTCATTCATTAGTTCATTCATTCATTTACTTAGGATTTACTATGTGTCTGATCTGTCCCTGCCAATTTAAGACAGGAATTAAACAATCACAGGTTAATGTAAAATTGATAAAAGCAATGAAGGAAAAATGCAGAGTATATGGTAAATAGACTAAATTTGGCCCACATGTGAGGGTAAGGAGATTAGAAATTCCTCTTCGATGAGAAGTCCTATTAATTTTGTAGAGGATTTCTTGCAGGTGGTGCTTTATTTTACTCTTGATGCCTTCAAGATTTTCTTTTTATCTTTGGCTTTTGAAAGTTTGGCTATGATATACCTTGCTGTGGATTTCTTTGAAATTATCCTATTGGAGTTTGTTGAGGTTCTTGGATGTACAGATTAATGTGTTTCACCAAATTTGGGGAGTTTCTGGCCATATTTTTTCAAATATGCTTCATGTCCCTTTCTCTTTTTCTTTCTTCCTGGGACTCCCATTATGTGCATGTTGGAACACTTGATGGTATCCCACAGGTTTGGGGGGCTTTGTTTTTCTTCATTTTTCTTCATTATTTTTTCTTTCTTTTCCTCAAACTGGATAATCTCTGTTGACTCATTGTCAAGTTCACTGATTCGTTCTTCTGCAAGCTTAGATGTAGTGTTGTGCCCTTCCAGTAAATATTTCATTTCAGTTATTGTACTTTTCAACTGCAGAATTTGCTTGTTTTTTTCTAATTTCTTTAATTTTTATGTAAGTAAATTTTAGATTTAGATAACTTATATATTATATTATTGATTAATAGATAGACTATTGATATTCTCCATAAAAGATTGATTTAGTATCTTTGTCTATTGAGTCCAAAAGCCAGCCTTCACAGGAATAGTTTCTAATTTTTTTTCCTATATATGGTTTATATTTTCCCATTTCATTAAAGTCATTTATTTTTTTGCTGAAATCTGGACATTTTAGGTAATATATTGTGGCACTACGAAAATCATGTTCTTTCCTATTCAGTGTTTATCGTTATTATTATTATTATTGTTTGGTAGTGACTTTCTTGGACTAATTCTACAAAGTCTATATCTCATGAAATTTGTATTCACAGAAAGTTCTGCTTAATTGGTTTTAGTGGTCAGCTAATTCTTAGTCAGATATTTCCCTTAATCTCTTAAAGAGATTAAGGCATCTTTTTACCAGAGATGCCTTAATCTGGTAATTCTTTTTACCTATCTTTTGTTGAGGGATATTGCATGTATGGGGAGGAAAAAGCTTACATACTTTTGTACATTTCCAGTTCAGACTTTAATTCCTGCTTGTGCAGAGCCTCAAGTTCATCCAGAGATGAGTAATTGGGACCTCTTAGTTATTTTCTGGGCATTTTCACAGCCCTGTGTGTGTTTGTATTTAGCCCTCTAGATTACCAGGATTATGTCAGAACTTCCCAGAGCCCCCATGGTCATCTCTTTCTACAAGTCTTCCTTTTAAACTTTTTTTTGTAAGCTCTTGCTTGTCCCAACTTGTATCTCAGTTTCAGGCAACTATGATAATAAATAATTGCAGCTTATTCTTTATCAATAAACATGTTGAGGAAAGGACTTTTCCCAAGAAGGAGCTCTAAGTTATGTCAAATCATGGCAATGCACTATGAATGATGATTTTTCAGGAAGCTATGAGACAATTCAAATAGTAACAGTACTCAGGATGGGAAGTTTTGAGGAACTCCAGTGCTAGTCTACTCTCTCTGGTAACTGTAATGTGGCTAATTTTCAAGGCTACCATTATTATAATGCTGTTGGTTTTCAAAACTACTGCAGCCTGGGAAGGGAAGATAGGAATAGGCAAAGGTAAAAAGTCATGAATCCCACTGTTATCAATGTTCAGCTATTTGTTTGTTTTCTGAATAAACTGCTCTTATTGTTGTTTTAACCCTTTAACTTCCAGAATTCTGAAAAAAAATTGATTTAAATAATTTTTCCCATATTGTGTGGCCTTCATGGAACAGTATATTTATGGTGGCCCTTACTCTGCTATTCTGGAAGTCCCACCAAGAAATCCTCTTTGAAAAAATAATTAGTTTGAAAATTGAAAATTCAGTAGGGATTTGTTAGATGATGACAAGCTAGTATATGCAAAGTCCCTAAGGCAGGAAAGAGCTTACTATCTAAGAGAAACATAGGGAAGATTAGTAAAGTTGGAGTACAAAGAGTAGAGGGATAAGGTTGCAAATATGACTTTGTACATTGCAATGAGGTATAAGGGATAACAAATTAAAGGGTAGTAAGGAACTGGGGCACCTGGGTGGATCAGTGGGTTAAAGCCTCTGCCTTCAGCTCAGGTCATGATCTCAGAGTCCTGGGATCAAGGCCCCATATCGGGCTCTCTGCTCAGCAGGGATCCTGCTTCCCCCTCTCTATCTATCTGCCTGCCTCTCTGCCTACTGATCTCTCTCTCTCTCTCTGTCAAATAAATAAATAAAATATTTAAAAAAAAAAGGGTAGTAAAGAACTAACATGATTAGATTTTACTAGAAAGACAATATTTAGGTTATTCTGTGGGGAAGTAAGTAAAATACTATAAAAGAAATATTTGTTACCTAGTTGAAAAGGTTCTGCTATAAAACATACCAGAAATGATCCTGGCTTAGAAAATAATAATAAGAAAAAGTAGCTGAAATATATTGAACACTGTTGTAGTATTAATTTATGTGATAATTTTCACAATATCCTGTAAGATCAGCACTATTAGTAATTGTCTTGTTTTGGAGATAAGGAAACAGAGTCATAGACACAGTAAATGTTTTTCTAGGTAGTATAGCTATTAGATGGAAAGGAAGGAATTAAAACACGGGCACTTTGGTGCTGAAGTCTTGCTATTAACTACTGTACTATACTACTGACATTTTAAGACTGAATTAGCTTAAGAAGCTGGATAATTTGTAAAGTTCAAAGGAATATTTTGGAGTAAAGATTATTAGGAGTTGGTGATAAACAATACTGGAAGGGGAGGGAATTATTGTTCTGAATTTCTGGAATAAACTATTTACATAAATGAAGGTCCCATTTATTAAATAGGAAATACTGTAAGACAAAGAATTTGGGGGAAAGAGGAAACCTGGAATACAGTTTGAGACATGTTTAAATATCCACATAAAACATAATGTGTATTCATCTGTATAGAAATGTCAAAAGGTTAATTGGAATTTTGGTTCTAAAGTTCAGAGGAACAATCTGGATTGCAGATATAAATGTGTGACTCTGGGGATATATGTGCCATCTGAAATCATAGCAGTAGATAAGATGGCTTAGGGATAAAGAAGGGACCAGAAAAATGATGCTGAGTTGTGCCAGTTTAGAGTTTGGGTAATGGCTTCTATAATACAAACACAGAAAAATTACATTTTCTCAGTAAATAATATTGGTACAGTAGTGCATATGCTCTCAGTTGCTTAGTCATTTTTATTCATTTTTATTAAATAGTTTTTTTCAGTTTTTATTTAAATTAGTTAACACAGTGTAATATTAGTTTTAGGTATAGAAATTAGTGATTCATCACTTACATACACCACCCAGTGCTCATCACAAGTGCCCTTTTTTTTTTAAAGATTTTATTTATTTATTTGACAGAGAAAGAGAGACATCACAAGTAGGCAGGCAGAGAGAGAGTGGGAAGCAGGCTCCTTGCTAAGCAGGAAGCCCAATGCAGGGCTCCATCCCAGGACCCTGAGATCATGACCTGAGCTGAAGGTAGAGGCTTTAACCCACTGAGCCACTCAGGCGCCCCAACAAGTGCCCTTCTTAATACCCACCACCTTTTTAATCCATCACCTTTTAACCCATCCCTCCTGCACACTCTTCCTCTTGTAACCATCAGTTTGTTCTCTAGAGTTAAGAGTCTGTTGGGGCGCCTGGATGGCTCAGTTGGTTAAGCGTCTGCCTTCAGCTCAGATCATGATCCCAGGATCCTGGGATAGAGTCCTTGCTCAGTAGGGATCCTGCTTCTCTCTCTCTCTCTGCCTGTTGCTTCTGGTCTCTCTCTCTCTGTCAAATAAATAAATAAAATCTTAAAAAAAAACCAGTCAGTTACCTGGTTTGCTGCTTTCTTTTCCTCCTCTATGTTCATCTGTTTTGTTTCTTAAATTCCACATGAGTGAAATCATATGGTATTTTTCTTTCTCTGACTGACTTACTTGGTATAGGCTAATATTCTCTAGCTATGGCAGGATTTCATTTGTTTTTAAGACTGAGTAATAGACATATATTTTATATATATAATTATATAAAATATATATATGATAGACATTTGGGCTCTTTCCATAATTTGGAAATTATTGATGATGCTGTTATAAACATTGATGTGCATGTATCCCTTTGAATCAATATTTTGTATCCTTTGAGGTAAGCCTGCATTTTTCTATACTCTCCTTTTATGACTACTTTTGCTGTATTACAAAGGTTTTGGACCATGATGTTTTCATTTTCATTTATTTCTATGTATATTTTTTATTTCTTCTTTGGTTTCCTGGTTGACTCATTCATTCTTTAGTAGGATGTTCTTTAATCTCCATGTATTGGTGGTCTTTTCAAATTTTTCTTGTGGTTGACTTCAAGTTTCATGGCATTGTGGTCAGAAATATGCATGATAAGACTCTATCTTTTTGTACTTGTTGAGGCCTGATGTGTATCCTAGTATGTGTTCTATTTGGAGAATGTCCCATGTGCACTTGAAACAAATGTGTATTATGCTGCTTTAGGATGAAATGTTCTGAATATATCTGCTAAGTTCATCTGGTCCAGTGTGTCATTCAAAACCATTGTTTCTTGGTTGATTTTTTTGCTTAGATGATCTGTCCATTGATATAAGTAGGGTATTGAAGTCCCTTAATATCACTGTATTATTATCAATGAGTTCTTTTGTTTGTTACTGTTTTATATATTGGTACTCCCATGTTGGGGGCATAAACATTTACAATTGTTAGATTTTCTTGTTGGATAGTCCTCTTTATTATGATACAGTGCGCTTCTTCATCTCTTGTTACAGTCTTTAGTTTAAAATCTAGTTTATCTGATATAAGTATTACTACTCCATCTTTCTTTCGATTTCCATTTGCAAGATAAATACCTCTCCATCCCATCACTTTCAAACCATGGGTGCCTTTAGGTCTAAAATGAATCTCTTGTTGGCAGCACATAGTTGGATCTTGTTTTTTCTTTTATCTATTCTGACACCCTCTGTCTTTTGATTGTAGCATTTAGTCCATTCCATTCAGAGTATTTATTGTTAGGTATGTATGTAGTACTATTTTTTCAGTGTTTCTGGAGATTTTCTCTGTTCCATTCTACTTTTTGTTACTTTTTGTCTTCCCTTCCTACTCAAAGAGTTCCCTTTCATATTTCTTGCAGGGCTGGTTTAGTGGTCCTGAACTCCTTTAGTTTGTGTTTATCTGTTAAACTCTTTATCTCTCTTTCTATCCTGAGTGATAGCCTTGCTGAACAAAGTATTCTTTGCTGCAGATTTTCCTTATTGAACACTTCAATATATCCTGCCACTCTCTTCTGGCCTGCCAAGTTTCTGTGGAGAGATCTGCAGCTAGTCTTATGGATCTTTTCTTGTAAGTTGGGGACTTCTTTTGTCTTGCTGTTTTGGGGATTTTTCTTTATCACTGTATTTTGCAAACTTAATTACAATATATCTTGGTGTTGGCCTGCTTTTATTGATTTTGATGGGAGTTCTCTGTGCCTCCTAGATTTGGACATCTATATCCTTCTCCAGATTAGGGAACTTTTCAGCTATTAATTCTTGAAATAAATTTTCTGTCTCCATTTCTCTCTCTTCTTCTTCCCCTGGGACTTCTCTGATGTGTTATTACATTTGATGGAGTCACCAAGTTCCCTAAATCTACTCTTGTGATGCATTATTTTTCTTTCTCTCTTTTGTTCAGCTTCATTATTTTCCATTTTCTATCTTCTATATTATTTATTTGTTCTTCTGCTTCTTCCACCCTTGTAGTCATTACATCCAGTCAGTTTCAAATCTCAGTTATAGTATTTTTCATTACTGATTGTTTTTTTTAACTCTTTTATCTCTATGGTAAGGATCTCCCTGATGTCTTCCATGCTTTTCATAAGCCTAGTGAGTATCCTTATGACTGTTGCTTTAAATTCTCCATTAGACATTTACTTATATCTGTTTCAATTAGATCTCTGACTGTGGCCTTTCCTTGTTCTTCTTTGGGGATAAATTCCTCAGTCTTGACATTTCGTTTAGATCTCTGTCTTCTTATGTGTGTTAGAGAAGCTGTTATGTTCCTGTTCCTGAGATTAATGGCTTTATGAAGAAGAGGTCATATAGTGTCCAGGGCCTGAAGCTTTATAGAATGTGTCTGATGTGTGCTGCACTCACTCTGCTGCTGTGTTTTGGCTGCTTTATCTCTCAGGTTAGTCATCTATAGAGGCTCTCCTTGTCTTCAGTATACAGTATTTGGACCTTAGCCAGAGTGTGGTGAGTTTTAACTAGGTGTGCTCTGGTCAGCTTGCTCAAAGAGACCTAATGCTATGTCCTTAGAATTGAAGCTTTGCACAGCTCTATGGTCAGTAAACATGATGTGTACAGGGCTTTGTGCTGGTTTTCTGGGGAAGGGGCTCACTGTGCTGGTCTTTAGGTACATTTGCCTAAGAAAAGCAGTACCAACAAAGCACCAGGTTGGGGGGGGGAGCTTGGTATAAGCAGGTTAGGCAGCCAGTATTGGCACTCTGATATTACTGAAGTTGGTTTATGCAAGGGGTGAGGAGGGAAATGGTGCCAGCCAGCTCCTTTGTCCCTTGAGAGGGGTTTCTGCTTGCTGGTCTCAGGGAAGCACCCACAGAAGAGCGAATTTCCCTTTATACATCCCAGGCATTTTTTAGGTTGCTGTTTTCATACTGTCTGTCACCAGGTTACTTGTCTTCCTGGGGCAATGCAATGCACCCTGGGCTCTATCCCAGCTGTGCCTGCAGACTTTTAAAACTCTAAACCTTAGGAATGTACTATGGAGGGGGGCCTGCACAGGTTTCTGGAGGAGAATGTCACCACACTGGGGCAAATGCAGGTTTGACCGAGAAGAGCAGCTGTGCCAGAGTGCAGGGTGTGGGATTTGGGGCAAAGCAGGCTAAGCAGCCAGCGTCTGGGTTATCTGCTCTCACTAGGTGTCTCTGTGCCTATGCTGAGGGGTGAGAGAGGGAAATTGTGCCCATCAGTCCTTCTGTTCCCAGAAAGGTATCTGTGTGACTGCCACTACTCATAGATGTGCTCCAAGAAGAGTAAATAATTTCCCCCTATGAGACTTAGATGATCTTTAGATGACACTGTCTGTCCGGGAACACTTGCCTGCCTTCTCTTCAGGAGTAAGGCAATGCCCTGAGGTCTCTATCCCAGCCAAGCCTGCTTACCTCTAAACCCCCAGTCTTTGAGCCCCACTGGTTGTAAAAACTCATGAAAATCAGCCCGTCTTATTTTTCCCAGCCAATGGCTTTGAGGAAGTATTATCCTTGTGCATATCGCCGTGTACTCCTCTCTCTCTCTCTCTCCCTTTCTCTGCCACTAGGGCTCTCTCTCCTCCACAACAACCATGATCTGTTTCTCCCCCAAACCATATCTCTGCACTTCCTACCTTCCTTGATGTGGCCTCTGTTCTCCTTCTAATTGTACAGTTTGTTCTGTCAGTCCTAAGGTTGATTTCTTGCATATTCAGAATGATTTGATAGTTTTCTAGCTGTGTATGAGGGACAGGCAAGCCTAGGGTCCTCCTACTACACCACCATCTTAGCACCTCCCTCTCTTAGTACATTTTTAGAAAAGACATTTGAATTTAGAATCATTAATGGATTTGTGTTGCATATGCAACATTAGTCACCTTTATGTAACTTGTAAACAAGATTAGAGGATCCTTAGATGGTTTCTGAGACAATCAATGAAAGCAAGTATGCGGGGTCAAAAATTAGCAATGGAGAGTCACATCTATAAAGGAGAAGTTGGTTTTATTGCAGTCATGAAATGTCAAAATCCAAACTGAGATTGCTATTTGTGGTTGTTTTGCCTTAATTTTGAGGAGGGAAAATAGAGCCCATGTTGATAATAAAGAATATTTAGTTGTTCAGATGGATTAATTTATAGTTTACTGATATAAAGTATTGATGATGGGTAATGAGAGGCAAGGTGGAGATAGATCATCATGGTTTAGAGGAGCGTGTCTGTATGTTAGAAAGTGAATTTCCCTGTTGTTAACAATAATAGCAACAACTGCTATTTATTGAGTACTTACTCTGCTAGGAAATGTTCTAAAGCTTTATATGAATTGACTCAATTAATCTTCAGAACAATCTTATGAGGTAGGTATTACAATTATCCTCAGAAGAGGAAAGAGAATTGACAGAACATGTCTAAAGTCAAAGTTTTTAAATGGCAGAGCCAGACTTCCAATCAGCCAGTCTGGCTCTTGTGTCCCTTATCTGAACTGCTACCATGCTTATCATGAAATTATGGAGTCATCTTGTAAAACCAGATACTAGTTTTATAATATGAAAAGTCATAGAATTCCTGTAACTAAAAAAGATATGCTTCATATTGTATAAACTTCTTAATAAAAGTTACTACAAAGATATTAAAGTTGTTAATAACTTTTATTTAAGTATATGAGTTGTTGGAAATATAACACATAACTGCTGTTTTTCTGCTTGATATACATTCAGAAATTTTATCTGTTGTTAGAAAATTAAACAAGACCATCAGAGTTTCAAAAAGTTGTAAATTTATTTACTTTTCAATTCAGAGATGTACCAATGAAAATGTTCACTGAGTAGTACAATGGGGTGGAAAATCAAAATTTTCACAATGAAGAAAATTAGGAATTTTTAAGTGTTAGAAATGTGAGGATTTATGAAGGTCATACTATTTTGTCTATCCTATCATGATTATCCTATCATGAAGTTATACTATGCGATTTTAAAAACTGGAGTGCTTGCAGAAGTTTTGATCTATAGATGTTCTTTATATATTTTAAATATAGGTCCTTTGTTGGAATTACATATTGAAAATATTTTCTCCTAGTCTGTAGCTTGCATTTTCATTTTCTTAACAGAGCATTTTAATAAGCAGATTTTAATATTGATAACATCTAATTTGTCAATTTAATTTTTATATTTACTACTTTTTGTGTTTTATCTAAGCAATTTTTCTCATTCCAAGGGAAATAGGAAGATCTCCTAAGATCTACTCCTATTTTTTTTAGAAGTTTTATAGTTTTACCTTTGATAGTTAAGAGGATGATCCATTTCAAGTTATTTTTCTATATGGTATGAGGTAGGGGTTGAGATTCTTTTATCTCCATATGAACATCCAATAACTCTTATACCACTTATTTAAAATTTTTCTTTCCCTATTGAATTAGTTTTATGTTTTTTTTAGAAAATCAATTAAATATATATATATGGAGGTCCATTTCTAGACTCTCACTGTCTCTTTCAATGCTCCTAATGTCTTTTTTTTTTTTTTTTTTTTAAGTAGACTCCACATTCTGAGTGGAGCCCAATGCAGAGTTTGATCACACAACCCTGAGATCAAGATCTGAGCTGAGATCAAGAGTAGGCAACTTAACCAACTGAGCTACCCAGGCACCTCTCAGATGTTTATTCTTATACCAGTCCTACTCTTTCTTAATTGTTATAGATTTATGAGCACAGAATCATTAGTGCCATCTCCATCTTAGTTTTCCTTTTTTTTTTTAAGGATTTTATTTAGTTATTTATCTGAAGTGGAGAGAGCAGGAGGAGGAAGAGAGAGAGAGAACCTCCAGCAAACTCCTTACTGAGCATGGACCCAGCTTTGGGGCTGGGCCTACAACCCTGAGATCATAACCTGAGCTGAAATCAAGAGTCAGGCACTCAATTGACTGAGCCTCCCAGGCACAACTTAGTTTACTTTTTTATTCTTTCCTTGGTATTCAACACTGCATTTTCTTTACAAATTTTTAAATCAACTTCATTTATGCAAAAAAGAATCCTGTTTAAATTTTGATTGGGATAGCATTTAACTTACAAATCAGCTTAGAGAGAACTGATATCTTAAAAATATTGAGCTTTCTCTTCTATAAATGTGGTGTGTATTTCCATTTATTTAATTCTTCATTTCTAAGTAGTTTATATTATTATTTTTGCTATGTAAATGGATTTCTTTTTTTCTAATTTTTTGTAAACTATAGAATTACAATTCTTTTTTGTATAAAATCTTTTACATGAGATTTTGATCATTTCTGTAATTAATTATAGAGTTGTTGGTTTTTTTTGGTTTGTTTGTTTGTTTGTTTTTTGGTAAATCCATATCACTTGGGAATAAGAAGAGCTTTACCTTATCTTTCCAATTTTTATGTAATTTGTTTCTTTTTCTTGCCTTCATAATAGCTAGATTTCTAATAAATACTGCATAGAAGGGGTGAGAATAGATATCCTTGGCTGACATACAAAAATGTGTTTAATATTTTAAAATTTAAAAATGTGTTTAATATTTTACCATTAAGTATGATGTTAGCTATAGGTTTTCATGAATGTCTAGTATCATATGTAGAATATATTTTTCTACATTTAGTTTGCTGAGATGTTATCATGAATATATATTAAATTTTGTGCAAAGATATTTTTTAATCTAATGGAGGTAATCATGTCTTTTATTCTGCTACTTCATTAGTGCAATGATTTACATGGTTCTCAAATGTAAAATCAATCTATGGTCATAATGTATTGGTTATAATGTATTATTGGTCATAATGTATTACTTTTTTATGTCATTGGATTCAGTTTACTAATATTTTTTAATGATTATAATGCTTTCTTTATGTAAGATATTGGTGAGTAGTGTCTGTAAGGTTTTGGTAGCAGGGTAATGCTAGCCTCATAGAATAAATTGTGAAGTGTTCCTCACTCTTCTACTTTTTAAATAATCAATATAGAATTGAATATTTTTATTCCCTAAATGTTTGATATAATTCAACAGTGAAACCATCTGAGAGGTGAAGTAATTTTGTGGGCAGATTATTTTGGACATTATTTAATTATAATTGACATCTAAAAATGTGTACATGTTTAAAGAGTACAAATTGATAAATATCATACCTATAATGCCCACAAGACCACTACTATACATGTCTCTCCTTATCATGTTCAGTTTTCATATTTATAACTGAATTCTCTAGCGGTGATAAGTCCAAATCTTAATATTTTTAGTATATTTAACTTTTTTCATCAACCTCTTAATAAGTAACCAACTTCTTGTTAACTACCATTACTGTACCTCACCCCCACTCAGGTGGATGTCCATATCCTACTCAAGGTCTAACACTCTGCTTTGTGTTGAACATTGAACATCACATCACATCTGTTCCCCTATTTATATGCCCTCTTTTCCTTGCAATGTTCCAACTTCTGTCTCCCATCCCATGTAAGTTGCTATTATGAATTATGTCCCCCTAAATTTAATAACTTGAAGCCCTAACCTTCGATATGACTGTTCTTCGAGATGAGGTCCCCAAGGAGGTAAATCATAAAAAATGGGGTCTTAAGCCAATAAGTCTCTTGTTACAAGAAGTGCCTCCAATGATGCAGATGCACAAAGAAAACGTACATGAGAAAACAGGGAGAAGGTGGCATCAGCAAGCAAAGGAGAGAGGCCTCAGGAAAAACCAAACCTGCAAACACCTTGATCTTGAACTTTCAGCCTCCAGAATTATAAGAAAATAAATATCTGTTGGTTAAGCCACCTGGTCTTGAGTATTTTGTTATGGAAGTCTTACTACACTAATATACTTGCCTCCTCACACTGTTCAAATACCAACACTTCAAGCTCAGTCAACCCACCAGGAGAAATCTCATCTCAGGCTTCAACAACTGGCACCAGATCAGCTCACCATACTGTCTCCCTTCAGTCCTTTCAGGTTGCACTCTCATGTGGAAGTCCTATTAATATCATTTGTGCTCCAACTCTCCATTGTAGGTCATCTTCCCTACTGGCAAACTTCTTCTTACATCATAGTAGACTAACTTTCCATAGCTTCAAATTCTCATACTCTGATACTATATTTTTGCATCCATATGTGGATGCTGTTATCACTACATTTGGATATTCACACTGTACACCAGGCTGGTCCTCTGTAGCTACATTAGGTCATCCTTCTGCTTGAATATCATTCTCACTGTGTTTGAGCTCGAACAACTTGTATCAAACTTCCCCTGCCACTTGGATTCCTTTTTCATGTTAAACTTAGAGGCCTCACACCAAGAGCCCTTCACATGGACTCATTTCTTGTCCTTCTCAAGTTCCAGCTCTGTGTTCTACATAACTGTAAATCCCCCTTTTACCACTCTTTCAAATACACATGTTTTGTTTGCCTGGCTAACTGCTATACCTACTGACTTCTGACTAACTATTTTATTTTATTGAGTTTACTGAGTTTATTTTATTTATTTAATTTTAGGAAAAGAAAGGAGGAGAAATAAAAATGAGAAAAATGAGAGTTGTCTAGAAACATTTTACTCCATATTGGACATTGTGAATATTATATTGTAGAAACTAGATTTACTTTTCTTGGGATACCTGGGTGGCTCAGTCAGAAGAGCATGTGACTCTTGATCTTGGGTGGTTAGTTTGGGCATTGGGCATAAAGATTACTAAAAAAAAAAAATTAATTAACTTTAAAAGAAGTATTAGTTTTGTTTCTTGAGAAGTGTTGATTTTTGTTGTGCCAGAAAGTCAACTCTGGCTCATCACTTTGAACTTGTATAGACTTAGGTTGATGGTTTTTATAGGGTGGTCTCTTTAAGTTTTGCCTTTACTATTAGTTCTATCTTCTTAGTCTCTAAATATAGCTGTACCCCTAAGGCAAGAACTTTATGGTGATTTAATTGAAAACTACAAAATATTTATCAATCTCCTCTAATTTTCTGGGATTCAAATTCCAAACTATCTCTTTTGTAGTAGGCACAGGCTGAAAATCTCTGCTCAGTCTTTTCAAATTTGTAGCTTTTCTCTTGACCACTTAAAGTCTCCTGTTCACTTGGATTTAACTTCAATTTATACATAGATTTTGTGTTCTCTCTCTTTTGGCTTCTTTCTGTGATTGTCTTCCTCAATTTATACCTGCACTAATGGTCTGATACTTCAACTTTTATCATCTCAACTCTATCAAACAAGCTTTCTCCTTAAATTCCAGACAATATCTACAGTGTAGCAGGAGCTGTGTTCTTAGGAGGAAAACTATATTAATGTGAATATCATGTAAGTTTCATTCCATGCTTTCAAAAGTCATGTGCCTCCAGTTTCTGCCTGCAATTGTTGTAATCAGTATCTTCAAATGTTTGTATGTGCTTTTTAAAGTTGTGTTCCAACTTTATAGTTGTTATTAGCAGGAGGTTCAGTCCAATATAAGTAATTTCACCATTAGCAATTTTAGGACCATGCCTTGTATTCATTCAGTTTTAATATCTTTTAGGCATGTTCTAGGTAGTTGAAAATTTTAATTTCTTTCTATCATAAAGTGTTAAAAATATTTGGAGAAATAATACAAATGTTAGTTTTACAAATAAAAATACAAATGTAGCATTTACACATTTGATATGGTAATAGGAAGGAAAAAAAGTCATGCATATATTCTAGAAAACTCCTTATAGGTTTAGTAACTGTGATTTAAGTATCTTTTCTACAACTTTCTTTTTTTAAAAAAATTTTATTTATTTTGACAGAGAGAAACACAGTGAGAGAGGGAACACAAGCAGAGGGAATGGTAGCAGGAGAAGCAGGCTTCCTGCAGAGCAAGGAGCCTGATATGCGGGGCTCGATCCCAGGACTCTGGGATCATGACCTGAGCCGAAGGCAGATGCTTAACGACTGAGCCACCCAGGCGCCCCTGTTTTCTACAACTTTCTTTGAATAATTAAACAAAGCTATATTGATGACAAGCTTATGAATAAAACGTGACACTGAAAAAAGTATTTTGAAACCAGGCTAATATGTGATTTTTCAAATCACATATTTTTCAAATTACATATTTTATGCAAAATATTTGATATTTTATCTCATTCTTATGTATTTGATAAAAATTCAATTCTATTTATATTAAGAATTTAATTCAACTCAAATATATTGAAAATTAGAAAGAAAAACACTGGACACAATTAAGACTTAACGATTTTGATGGATTTTCCTAGCTTATGAAAGCAACATTCAAACCTAAGCATTAGCAACTAGATTTATCTATCTATCCACACATATCTGTAAATATACTCATAAATATATACATATGCATATGTATATATGTACACATACAAATACACACTTCTTTTAAATTTTATGTGTTTTTAATGGACACTTAAATTATTTATAGTTTTTGTTAGTTATGTAATACATATTCAAATTGGTATTAGGAGCAGAATTACTGGATCAAATAATATTTGTAAATTATATTTTACTAATACAACCAAATAGATTTCAATTCAGGGTCAAGTAGTTTCCTTATACATTTCAAAGACTAAATAATTTAAAATATGTGGTTTCATTGGATTTGGCTTAAATTTGCAAAATAGTTTGGATAAAAATAGTATCACGTTGCTGTTGTAAGTTGTATTTCCCTGACATTCACCTTAACCTCCATGTCAGGTTGACATTCTGTTCATTTCTTCTTCAGATTGCCTTGTCGCATACTTTATTTAATTCTCTATTAGGCTTTTTTGGTAGATAAATGGGGTTCCCTTTGTATTATGAATAATTAAACTATTTTTGTAATATTCGTCTTAAATAGTTCTTTTTTTTTTTCAGACCATTGCTTGTTTTTAGATTCATTATGGATGATTTGCCATGCAGAGTTTTCAATCTTCTTAATCAAATATATCAGACTTTCTTTTTTTCCTGAATTTTGATACCTTAGAAAGACCTCCCATTCTAAAAGTATGCATATAAAAAGATCCTGCATATCTTCATATGGATATTCATATCCATAATATGGGTATTAAATTATTATCTTTTACTTTCAGTAATTTAACCTAAATTTCTTTTGTGTAATGTGGATTGAGGTAGTTATAGCATCTTATCCCCTCAGTGGCTCATCAGATGGCTCAATAAAATTTATGTTATTTATCCTTTTATAACTGCTATTTTCTATGAAACCACTTGTCTCTTTTAAAACTTTACATTTTAATTACTGTGTTTTAATATTATTACTTAAAATAAGTGAAGCTTCTTTCTCCATTGTGATCAAAAGTATTTTAGTCATGATAAAGTTTTAATGTAAATATTTGGTCAGTTTTTTTCTCTATGTGTTTAATATCTCTTTGAGAAAATATTTTCTTTCTAAATTACCTGTTTACATTTTAGGTATATTTATGTCTATATTTAGGAATGTATTTATACCCTGTCTCATAAAGAAAGAAATTTAAGGCAGCTTCAAAGGTTATAAGGTATAAAGATACAACTACAAATGAAATGCAGTCTAGAAATAGACATGTCCATAAAATAACAAATGGTTTTTACTAATATTTCCAAGGGAAATTTAATATAGAAATTTAATAGAGAAATAATAGTTTTAAACAAATAATGTTTAAAGAAATATATATTCATAAGTAAAAGAAAAGAACATTGACTCATATAATACCATACATAAATTTTAACTCTGAATAGATCATAATCTAACACAAAGCATATATTATAAGAAACAAAGAGGAAAAATCTTTATTTCCTTAGAATAGGGAAATATTTTTTGATTAAAAAATAAATTAATAGCCTACATGAAAATTAAATAATTCTGCTCTACAAGACATGCTCTTACATGAAAATTAAATAATTCTGCTCTACAAGACATGCTCTTCAAAAAATAAGAAGGCAAGCTACCGAGTGGGAGAAAATATTTGCAATAAATATATCTGATTAATGACTACATATAGAATAGGTAAGTATCATTTAAAACCCATTTAAAAATCAATTATTATCAACCCAGTAAAAATAGACAAAATATTTTAACGGACACTTCACAAAATTAGATATAAGAATGGTCAAAAAGCACATGAAAGATGTCCAGTGCCATGTCCATTTACCTTCCCTTTACCTCAGGGAAGGTAAAATTTACCACCAGAATGAGAAATTTCTATACACGTTTTAGAATGTCTAAAACAAATTGACTGGCAAAACCCAAATGCTGGCAAGATTTCAGAGCAACTGAAGCTCTTTCACATTGCTGTTGGGATTGCAAAATTATATAAGCATTTTGGAAAACAGTTTGGCAATTTTATGAAGTTAAACATATACTTACCATGAGACCCAGCCAGTCCACTTGTAGATGAAATGAAAACATTTTTCCATAGAAACACTTGAACATGAATGTTTACTACAGCTTTATTCATAAGAAGTCCAAACTGGAAATGACATAAATATAACAGTTATATGGGTAAAAAAAGTAATGGTATATATATAAATGGAATAATACTCAGCAATAGAAAGAAAGATCTATTGATGCCATGCAACATCCTAGATAAATCTTAGTACTTAGCAATATTGCCTTGAGTGAAAGAAGCCTGGAACAGATGAGTGCATACTGCAAGATTTCATTTATTTTAAAAATCTTTTGGAGACAAATAGAATCATTGTGACAAATGGAAGTTTGGTAGTTTGCAGTAGGGGTGGAACGGACTAGCAAGCTTGTAGAAAGAAACACTTTGGGATGATGATAATCTTCTGCATTTTAATTGTAGTAGTGATTACACAAACTCACCAATTTATCAAAACTCATGAATACATTGTGTTCCAGTTTGCACATACTCACAGGATCCATAAAATAGACAGAACTTTCCTCATATAGCACAGTGATGCAGTGAATTGATCAAAGTGTGAAATAGCCAGAAACATCAGTATTCATAAAATAGAATAAAAAAGTCAAAGTTTAAAAGCTTAATCAAGAAAAATAAAGATATTTGAAAAGTTTGCAGAAAAAAAGATTATTCTTAATATATGGAAATGCTTATATCAGTAGTTCTTTGCTATGCTGAGCAAAAAGTTAATCAGTAATACTTGATTATATTATTAACATTGTGAGACCAAAGAACAATTTAGATATTAAGCATTTATTCTGAAACAAAATATTTTTATTAGAAGAAACTGTGGGCAAAATCATGGGAACACATCCAATGTTTAAATAGCTTGAAAGTTGGCAGATGCTGGGGTTTTCTTTTTGTCACTCTTCCATGGCATTCTTGTATAAATCAGAATATCTTTAGAGAGAAGAATATACCGATTCCTCTATTTATGTTAATAGGCTAATTCCACTGTCACTGCCATAGTACCTCTTTCTGAAAATCGCTAGCTCTGAGATTCTTCAGTGGTTTAGAAATAGAATCTCAGAGGTAAAAACAATGCCATGAAAATCTCATTCCTATAATTCTATTTCAGTAAAAAAAAAAAAAAAAAGTGAAGCCATAGTGAAATAACTGGCTAAGTAAAGTGAAGAACAGACCAAGAGCTGGCTACTTTAGAAGAAATGAAGAATTAATCAGAAAAACAAACATTGTGGAAACAGATGATCTTTATTACCCGACTATCATTGGACTATTCAATTCTGTGTACCTACATCAAGTTATTTTCAACCGGGTTTTTTTAACTTCTTAAAAATTAAAAAAAAATTGAATATAGTTGACACAAAACATTACATAGTTATAGGTATACAGGTAGTGATTCAATGTCTCTGTACATGATGCTCTGCTCACCACAAGTGGAGCTACCATCCGTCACCACACAACTCTTGCAATGTTACTGAATATATTCCCATGACTCATTCATTCGATGACTGGAAGCCTGTATCTCCCATTCTCCTTCACCCATTTTGCCCATTTCCTAACTCCCTTCCCTTTGACAACCATCAGTTTGTGGGGTTCCATCTCATGACCCTGAGATCATAGCCCAAACTGAAACCAAGAGTCGGATGCTTCATTGACTGTGCCATCCAGGCACCTCAATATCTTTTTGAGTGAGTGTTTTCAATTTCTCTGGATAAACACTGAGCAGTGGAATTACTGGATCATCTGGTATTTCTATTTTTAATTTTTTTTTTAAAGATTTTATTTATTTGACAGAGAGAAACACAGCGAGAGAGGGAACACAAGCAGAGGGAATGGTAGCAGGAGAAGCAGGCTTCCTGCTGAGCAGAGAGCCTGATGTGGGGCTCGATCCCAGGACCCTGGGATCTGACCTGGGCCAAAGGCAGACGCTTAATGACTGAGCCACCCAGGCGCCCTATTTTTAATTTTTTTAAGAACTTCCATACTACTTTCCACAATGGCTGCAATAATTTACATTCCCACCAACAGTGCATGAAGAGTTCCCCTTTTTCACATCCTCACCAACACTTCTTATTTCTTGTCTTTTGTTTCTAGCCATTCTGACAAGTGTAAGGTGTGGTTTTGATGTGCATTGCCCAGTGAGGGTAAGCATGTTTTCCTGTGTCTGTTGGTCATCTGTGTGCCTCCTTTGGAAAAATGTCTATTCATTTTCATGGGCCTTCTGTCCATTTTTTAAATAGATTATTCGTTTTGTACTTCTGTGTGTGTGCGTGTGTGTGTGTTGTTGTACAAGCTCTTTGTATATTTTGGATATTAGTCCCTTATTGGATATGTCATTTGCCGATATCTTCTCCCATTCATAGGTTGCTTTTTTGTTTTGTTGATGGTTTTTCTTGCTGTGCAAGAACTTTTTATTTTGATGTAGTCTCAACAGTTCATTGTTGTTTTTGTTTCCTCTGCCTGAGGAGACATATCTAGAAAGATGGTTCTAAGGCTGATGTCAGAAAAAAATTCCTGTCTTGTTTTAGGAGTTCAATGATTTGAGGCCTCACATTTAGGTCTTTAATCCATTTTGGTTAATTTTTATGTATGGTGTGAGAGAGTGATCCAGTTTCTTTTGCATGTAGCTGTTCAGTTTTCCTAGCACTATTTATTGAAGAGATTGTCTTTTTCTCATTGTATATTCTTGCTTCCTTTGTCATAGATTAATTGACCATGTAAGTGTGGGTTTATTTCTGGGGTTTCTTCTTTTCCATTAATGCATGTGTCTGTCTTTGTGCTAGTATCATACTGTTTTGATTGTTACAGCTTTGTAGTATTATCAACTCTAAAATTATTTTGATGTCTTCGTATCTATCCTGGTCCATTTTGTTAGTATCTACCTCATAAAATATTTTCATTTCCAATTATTTAAATATAATTTTGTTCCTCCAGATTACTTTCTTGTATGCCTCTGATTTTGTCTATCTTGTCTTTCTATGTCTCATCTTTAAGACCAAGTGTTTTAAGACTTCCTTGGTCTTTTTCTTTTCTTTTCTTTTCTTTTCTTTTCTTTTCTTTTCTTTTCTTTTCTTTTCTTTTCTTTTCTTTTTTTACTTTAAACACCACCTCTTTACACATTTAATTGCTCTTTCATTGCTTTTGGTGTACAAATAATTTTACATAAACCTAGCCTCCACTTAACTATAGGATATAAGCTACACATTCTCTTTATACCTTCTCAAAGTAGCCTGGACTAATCGGGATACACCAACTATTTGGTTATAACTAGTTATTGATAAACTGACATTATAAAAATTGCCAAAATTTGAAATAATTTCAACACTAAACAATAATTAATTACTGCTTAACAAAGATGAATCTTTTCTTTTGGGGGGCATTTCAGTTACCAGAAAAGAAAACCCTATTCTCATGGAGGAGACTCTGAAATCCTGCCTGGGGAAGGATACATCTGAGCCTAAGTTTGGTGACTTAGATTACTAAGAATTTGTCATGGAAAGAATTTTTATTTTTGAGAACTTTTTTTTTTTTTTTAAGTAAGCTCCACATCCAATGTAGGGATTGAACTCAGGACTCCAAGATCAAGAGTTGCATGCTCAGGGCACCTTGGTGGCTCAGATGGTTGAGCACCTGCCTTTGGCTCAGGTTGTGATCTCCAGGTCCTGTCCATGTCAAGCTCCCAGCTCAGCAGGGAGTTTGCTTCTCCCTCCCCGTCTACCTCTCCCCCTGCTTGTGTTCTTTCTGTGTCTCTTTCTCTCTCAATAAAATCTTTAAAAAAAACGAGTTGCATGCTCTATGAACTGAGCCAGGTGCCCCCACAAGTTTTAATTTTTTATGTGCAAAATTCCTTTGTATATTTATATTTTACATATTATGAATCACTGACAGTTTCCCACGTTGCAAAGTGTGCATCTTTCACCTCTAATTTTTTGCATCATATTTTAATTAATATGTTATACATTTAATATAATGATTTCTCAATCTTTATCCCATCATTGGAAAGGTAGCTTTTTTTACATTATTTATCCCAGTTTCTATTCAACAATTATTTATGTTGTATGTTCCAGTGGTCTTCTTGGCAATATGAATACAGTGGTAAGACAAAAATCTCTACTTTCACTGATAAGTGCTGCATAAAATTTTTGTACATGTAAGAAATTAGGGCTCTTGTATCTGATTTTCTGAGTTGTAAGTTTACTTAATGTGTCTTACTCGAGCAAGACATTTCACATGACAAAACATCAGTTTTCTCTTCCATGAGATGAGGATAATAACACAAACTTCATGTGTTTCCTGTGAGGATTCCTGGAGCTAATAAGCTTAGAGCACTTAATATGCAGCAAATAGTAAAAAAATTGTTAAAAGAATTATTGGGTCCAAAGGACTTCCATTATCTACTACCACTGTACTTACTATGCCCACTGGTCACCAACATACACTACAACTTTCTTCCACTGGACCTTCAATGGGTTCTCCTCAGTCTATCGTCTTAAAGACTTTATTTATTTAGAGAGAAAGAAAACATCAGCATGGGGAGGGGCAGAGGGAGAGTGAGAAGCAGACTCCTCACTGGTCAGGAAGCTCGATGAAGGGCTCCATCCCAGGACCCTGAGCAGAAGGCAGGGGTTTAATTCACTGAGCCACCAGGTGCCCCGATCTGATCTATCATCTTAACCCATCCTGAATACCTTGGGATCCCAATGAGTTCATATTTTTAAAAATGGGGGCAGCCTCTGGTATGAGGTGTTACTTCACCCTATATTTACAGAAGTAAGGATCTTCTTCAACCTTTCTAATAAAATTCAGTTGATAGACTTCAAGGTAAAAGTTTTCTCAACCAATTTATGATAAGAAATATTTAGTCATTTAGCCACACAGAAAAAAAAATATATGTGTGTATTTGTGTTTTCATGTCCTAGTAGATACATTGTTGAATAGCAAATGATTTGCTATGATTTTAATATTATCCCCTTTCCTGGTTCTATATAATTTCCTATACAGTCTCTATTATGTTTAAATACATTGATTTATATGATTTATGGGAAAGTATTATAAACTATAATGAAGAATTTACCTGACTCTCTCTCTCTTTCCTTCTCACATGCCCATCTCTCATATATATGCCATCCTTTCAGTAATGGCATTGCTTCTAATTATTTACCACCAATTGCCCATTTTAACATCTCCTTCAGATACTAGTTAATATCAAAACACAGTACTTAAGCTTTATGTTTCATTTTTTCCTTTATTTTTATTTTTAGAGCAGAGGCTTAAGTGCCATTTAGTTTCCATTCCGTGTAATAAGAATGCTAAAAGGCATTTTAGAACTAAAACAACTATTTCATTTTCCTTACATTTATTATTATAGATTCCCTTAAACTCAGCAGTTTTAAAGCTTTATTTTTAGAGGCAAGTCACTCTAGATGGCAAAGGACTATTATTTGGCATTGAAACAATGAACTGTGTCCCATTCTTCTTTGGGACCTTTCTATGTTTCTTTTTTTTTTTTTTTTTTTTGTCAGCAAATAGCCAATTGTGAAGAGTCTATTTTTCTCGGATTTTAGTTCCAAAGTTCCATCAATCATACCAGACCTGCAGGGAGACGGCATCATGTGTTCACTACATTTTCAAGCCCAAAGCCGTGTTCCTGCTCTCTCTAGCAGTACCATCTGTTCTGAGCCAAGTTTAAAGCCAAGGGACTCCAGAAATCCAATACGTCAAAAACTTCCCACTATGCAAGGAAATCATTCTAAAGGATCTGTGTGAAAAGTGAACCAGACACTTCAAAAGAAGGAAATAATACTTGGGATAACACCATAGAATTCAGAGTGCCTGTTACAGAGCTCGCAAAGAAGCAGCTACGCCAGGAGGTGGCGCACTCCAAAGTACAAAAAATTAAAGTGATATAAAAAAGAAAAAAAAAAGCTGAACAAAACAGCATCATTAAATACATATATGCATAGGGGCGCCTGGGTGGCTCAGTGGGTTAAGGCCTCTGCCTTCGGCTCAGGTCATGATCTCGGGGTCCTGGGATCGAGCCCTGAATCGGGCTCTCTGCCCAGCAGGGAGCCTGCTTCCTCCTCTCTCTGTCTGCCTCTGCCTACTTGTGATCTCTCTCTCTGTCAAATAAATAAAATCTTTTAAAAAAAAATACATATATGCATACGTTAGTGACACTGAGGGGGAAAGAGGACTTCCTAAAGTTTTGAAAGTACTTGAAGATCTTTTTGTGAAAAAAAGTTGTATCTTTTTTTGTTTTTTTACTTAGAATGGTATTTTAAAGTAACATTTAGTGATGCTCAATATTTAAAATATTTTAAACCATAAGATGATATTAATTTAAAAAACTAACAGGGCATTCAAAGGTGTTTAGGAAGTCCTAAAACTATGAGATAATCGTGTTGTAGGTGAAGAATTTTTAAATGAAATAATAAAAATCTTATTTTTATGCAGTTATTTAGAGCTAAAAATGTTTTTATTTTAATGATTTAAGTGGTCTTAAGTTCATTATGTCTAAATATATTTTCCTCTAGAAAAGATGAAATAATAGAATTTATATTCCTAGTCAGAGCTTAATATATACCAAATTATATAAACGAGTATATACATCATATTTAATTTTGACACGTTTTTCTCCTGGAAGTTTAACATGGTAATGCAACAGCCAGAAAAAAGTACAGTTCTTAATTTTCTTACAACTGTTAGGTTTTAGCTTCACTTATGGAGTATTACCTTATGTTGAAAGCCTGTAGTGCAGCCTGGGGTTAAAAAAGGAAAATAGAGTTTTTGGTAGAGGAGAGAAGAATACGAAATCTTGATCAAAATGACAATGTGGAAATTATGAGCTTGAAAGACCTCCAGAAAGGAAAATTTGAAGGGAGAAAAGTCTCCTAAGTGTCAAGAATGAAGGGATATTTTATTATACGCAAATATATTGACTAAGGATGTCAGGCTTTGGGTTTTTGTTTTTGTTTTCTGTTATGAATGTTAAACATTGCCTCAGTTACCATTTTGCAGTAGAAGAAATCACTCCAATATTTAGTGGCTTAAGGCAACATTTATGATTATCCCACAGTTCTAGGTGTTGACAGGGATTGGCAAGGAGATTTTCTCTCAGTTGTCTTTCATGCAGATGTAGTTCAGATGACTAAAATATTCTTTTGATAGTGTCACTACTCTAAAACAAATATAGGTGCTATATTTCCTTTTGTTTTTTTCCCCCCAAATATGTTTATTTTATTTTTTCAGTGTTACAAGATTAATTGTTCATGCACCACACCCAGTGCTCCACGCAATACGTGCCCTCCTCAATACCCACCACCAGGCTAGCCCAACCCCCCATGTGGGTGCTATATTTTCTATGAAACAAAGTTTAACTTTCTTAATGAAACACAAGATTTTTTTGAATTATGTCTTTACCTTCTGTTCTAAACTGCTTAGCAAAATGGTTTCTCCATTCATTAGCACCTACACACTTGCAACGTTTTAACATCTGCTCTTGAAGTTATTCACAGAGATGTACATCTTTCTAAAACCAGTCATCAGTTCAATCAAATTTCCTGCAAATATGACAAAAATTAGTCATTCCTTTATTCTTGAAATACTTTAATGTCTTAGCTGATTTCTCTCCTAATTCTTTGGGGGAATTTCCTGTTAATCATTTTGTATTTCTTCCCCCTTTTCCAAGATCCCTTTCTTAAATTTCATGTAATATCTAGGCACTTACCAGTTTCCATTGTATATTTTCAGACCAGAACTCTCACTTGGCTCCAGGCTTGATAGTCCACAGAAAATCACAACCATTCCATGGCCAAAGTGAAATGAATGACCATTACATGCCCTCACCAAGTCAGCTTTCCTCTGAAATTTTTCCTTATGCATAATCTCTAATTTTTCTCATTTTTATACATTTCATTTATAATCCATTAGCAATTTTTGTTGGCACTATCTTCAAAATTACATGAGTCTAACCACATTCCCATTATCAAAATTCTAGTCCAAATTCCTTCATCTCTCTTCCAGATTGTGCAATAATCTAATTGGTTTCCTTGCCTCCACTTATGCTTGTCTACAAGTTCATCTCCCCCACAAGAACAAAGTGATCCCTCTAAAACATAAATCAGATCACATCAGTCCCCTGCTTAAATTACACAAGAGGCTACCATTTACACATGTGATAAAAACCAATGTTGTTAATGTAGTTTATAAAACTTTACATAATCTAGTCCCTCCATACATACTTGATGTAATCTACTCTCTACAGTGTTCTGTGTATTCTAGTAAAACAGGCTTTTTCTCTACATTTCAGACATACAAACTATGTTCTTATTTCACTGTTTTGGTGTTAGAAAGGCTATTTTCCTATATATTTTCTTAAAATAATTACACACAAACTACCAAAACTGAACCAGGAAGAAATAGAAAACCTGAACCGACCCATAAGCAGTAAGGAGATTGAAGCAGTCATCAAAAATCTCCCAACAAACAAAAGCCCAGGGCCAGACGGCTTCCCAGGGGAATTCTACCAAACATTTAAAGAAGAATTAATATCTATTCTTCAGAAATTATTCCAAAAAATAGAAATGGAAGGGGAACTTCCAAACTCATTTTATGAGGCCAGCATCACCTTGATCCCAAAACCAAACAAAGACCCCATCAAAAAG
>CM053608.1:57106582-57118753 GCA_028646535.1 Procyon lotor | reverse complement strand
GATTTCTGGGGGAAAGAAGTACAAAATCAAGGAATTGATCCGTCTGATTTCTCTTGAGGCTTCTCTTTTTGGTTTACAGAACTTCTCACTGTATCCTCACATGGCCTTTCCTCAGTGCAAGCACACTTCAGGTGTTCCTTTTTTTGGGCAAACATCCTCATTTGATAAGGAGGACAAATTTCTACTTATCAGCTGCCTGTGACACAATTACCTCCGCGTTTGCCCTCCCCATGGTCCAACATCAATCTGTGACTTATTCTCTATAGTGATATTGCATATCCAGTCTTTGGGCCAATGAGAGGCTTGACTTTGTCCTGGAATCAAGGTTATTTATAAGTCTTCCTGTAAGGTGGAGCCACAGTAGGCTGGCTGCAATACCATCAGCCACATGACCAACAGCACTATTGCTTTTTTTTAGAAAAAGGTTCCACTCATGAACAGAAAGAATACATTCCCAATACCAGAATTTCTGAAGTAAGCTAGGCTCTGAGCCTATCGACTTGCCTTAAACAGACTCAGTCCCTTTACCCACAGCAGTCAAACTCCTGGCCACCAGGAAACAAGAACCTGAAATTGAATGGCATTAGCTTTACATCTATGTTCTCTTTGTGCTCTACAATATTATCTCTGTTTTTGAGATCCATTTTTATTTTGTTTTGTTTTCTTATTGGATATATCATCGTCACGCACATGGGGCAGAAGCTATGGCAACACTAGGATATCTACCAGCTCTTCCTGTCACAGTTTATGATTCTGTATTTTAGTATATATAATTCTCCTTCAATAGCACAAATGTACATCCTCTTCAGTTTCCACGCATTATAAACTTTTAGTATGGTCAACATCTTACATCCTTCATAATTTTTAACATAATGACTTTTATAGAATAGACTAAATTAAATATCTGTTAATGATAATGAGTTAAAGGAAAGTCCCTACAGAGAAAGAAAACAGCAGAGAGATATACTTTGTAGGATCCCAAAAAGGTGAAATCAACCTTTAAGGTCCACTTTTCATTAATAGTTTATATCTAAGTTGCTCAATTAAATTCCATTGCATTGTTGTAGTGTAGTAATAAAATTATGGCACCCAACAATACAGAATAGGAATTTGCTAGATTTTATAAACAGCTCTTAATAAAGAGAAAAGCTATGACAAGAGACACATAAAGCGTTTGAAAAAGAGGATGCTAAAAAATATCTAAGCATGGAATGTTACCTAAAATAGAATTTCCAATGGGTTTCTTCTTTATTTATATTTGTGTGTATTGGCTTTAGGAAAGAGAGGCTTCCTTGGGTATCAGTAGCCAGTGCAAAAGTTCTGGGCACCTAAGGGAACACAGCAAGTAGGACTTCAAGCTATCAACACTGCCAATTTCTCAATTTATCTGAAAGCAACCTCGAGCTGATTGCAATTCTTATTTATTGGTTTATTTCCTTTGAATATCACAATTGTAATTTTTTTAAAAAATTGCATATATATTTATCTCTTTTAAGGATTAGTGGAGCACTTTAGATTCCATAATGGGAGAAGAAAGATAATATAACAAAACAGTGAAGAACAAGAAAAAAGATACTATCTAAATATTGCTTCTAATTTTTATAGTACCTAAAGCATTTTTGGCAAGAAATCTCAGTGTATGACCCATATCATTTTGATTTTGTTTCCATGGCGTGAAGAATTATATTACAGTATCATAATGTGAGCTTATTAAAACCATGGTTCTTCAGGAGACAAAGTGTTCATCCTGCTTTTTTTCTTTGAAATGTGGCTCAGTTATTTGTTAGGTATTATGGCTAACAAAAAATTGTTTATTTAAATATGGCATATCTAAAACGAAACTTTTAACTTACTGCAACTGTATTTTCATGCTTATTTTTTTTTATTGTCACCAATTTTTAGCAGTTCAATAATCTCACTGTGGTTTTTACCTTGAAATAAAAGAACTAAAAAGGAAAGCTTTGCAGCCCACTGCTTACCAGGGTAAGTTCTGCACCACTCCCATGCTCAGATCCTTATACTCTCAAGACCCGAAAATTATTTTGAGCTTTAAAAAAGTCATGACACTGAGATGAAAACAGAATCAATATGAGACAATATTCGAAAATACAATATTGGATTAAAATGTAGAGTATTTCTCTAAGGTAACAAATCAGATACACTCATTTTTATAAACCAAATTCAATTTATTACAAGTTAAGTTTTATAGATTTATAATATTTAATATATCAGCCTCCTGTCTAAACTGATATTAATTCAATTAATATGGAAAGACTTGTTTCATAATGCTTTTTGAAGAGAGAAATTAAAGAAAACATATTGAAAATCTTGTTAAACCTTAAGTTTGATAGTATAAACTTAAAGGTACAGTTGTCACAGGATATTTTGAAAAGCTCACATAATCTTAAATGTGTTGTATGTCAGTTTTGGCCTACATACTGAGTGAAGTGCCTCTTGATAGCATTCGGCAGAAAAATCTGGTACCAGTGCCAGTGGCCTTGAGGCAGAAACCACCAAAAGAGATAGGAAAGACATTAGAGCATGGCTGCACTGCCAGCGTTTGAATCTTGGCTCTGCTGCTACTAACTAGCTTCAGGAATTTGGATAAATTATTGAACTCAGTGCCTCAGTTTCTACACCTGTAAAGTCAGGATGTTGGTAATAATAGTACTCAGCTCATAAAAGACTTGTGAACATTAAAAAAGATAAGTTAATGTGTATAAAATATTTATAATAGTACCTGAAATATTGTGCACTCCCAATAAATGTTAGCTATGATAATTATTGTTTGTATAACTTATTAAAACTCAAAGTGTTAAAAAAAAAAGAGGAATTTGAAGTAAGTGCTTCGGAGGTCTTTACACTGTTGCTCACAACCTATCTGCAGGCCTTTCCTTGAAACTGCTTTCCAAGCCTCCAAAACAAAAACATTCAGTTCACATTGAATACTTGGATATACTATATGCAAATATTATTCTTGGTGTGGGGGACAAAGAAATGAGTGGGACACAGTTTCTGCCCTCAATAGGTTTATACTCCATTGGAAGAGCTAGAATACACAAACAAGCACCATGGCATAGCATCCTCTCAGTGTTTTAGTACTTAATTTTTGACATTGGGCCATAGTTGAGGATTTACATGCAATCTTGATTCTCACAGGACTGAAATATATAGAGTAGAGACTGCCCAGAACCAGCATTGGGACTAACACCATATAAGTATCCAAGAAATGGTTGCTAAAGAAAACAGTCAAAGCTTCATAAGAATGAGTAATGGTTTCATTAGGTTTTGAAGGCTACATAAGAGTTTATGAGGTAGGGAATCACGACATCATCTCATGTGTCCAGAGGATTGTAAAGCATTTGGTATTGGTATGGTGTTTAAAGAATATGAAACTATGGGGTGCCTGGGTGGCTCAGTGGGTTAAAGCCTCTGCTTTCTGCTCAGGTCATGATCTCGGGGTCATGGGATTGAGTCCCACATCAGGCTCTCTGCTCAGCAGGGAGTCTGCTTCCCCCGCTCTCTCTGCCTGCCTCTCTGCCTACTTGTGATCTCTCTCTGTCAAATAAATAAATAAAATCTTTAAAAAAAAAAAACAAGTATGAAACTATTCTAAGCCATCTCAAGGAGCAGAGCCCCCCTGAAGGGAGATTATCTGGACTGGAGAGTATATTTGAGACTCAGATCAAGACTGCAACAAATGAGAAGGATAAGACCGATTCTGAGCAAATTTAGAAATTAATATCTGCAAGATTTGGAGATGAATTGAATGGGGAGTGGTGTAAAAGGGAGGACAAGGGGTGTTTTTAGATTTCAGTCTAAGGTAAAACTGTGAATGACCACAGTGGTGACAACTCTGAATTTTGATGGCCAGTTTTAGAAACATCTAACATTCTTAAAGCCATTATTTTTTAATAAAGGGATTTTTACATTAAAATTCAGCAAAAAGATACAGTCCCTCCCCCCTCCAACATATCTGGTGATTATGTAGATATCATCAGAAGAGCTTCCAAACATTTTAACTAATGGAGACATATGAGAATTTCTGTAAAATCTATATGGAGTTAATTTTAAAGATGGAATTTAGTTAAATAAATAAGGTCTTTATTTAAGATTGTATTAAGATTATATTATCATATCTTATATTTGTTATTGCCCTATGGCCCTAGGAACTTATGACCATATTATAGGACCTTTCACTAACAAAGAATTACTCTTTATCCTCCTTGATCCAGAGTTGCAAGATGCTGATAGAAATTAAGGGGGGCAATATTTGTTGTCTGTGTTGGGGTATCCAGTTAGTCATTTAGATAATTGTGCCTGAGGAACTTAAGAACACTATAACCTGGGCGATCTCTCTGCTTAGCTAATCTATTTCAGGAGTAATAATATGACATCTGTGAGGCACCTAGTTATCTAACATCATTTTAAGTATTCATAAGTCCCTCTTTCCTTTTTCAAGCTTATCTCTTCTGATCTATAAACTGAAGAAAACGTCTTTAGAATATTTTTGTACTAAAGTTTTTTACCAAGTTTGTGCAACTTCCATTGTTGAATTGAACATCACAGCAGACTTTCTGGGGGTGATGGAAATGCTCCTAAAATTCAGGACAAGTCCAGAGGCTTATGTTTTTAAAAGTTTGAGGTGGCAAAAATTACATTATTATACATTTACTGTATGTATAAGAAGATCAATTTCAGATAAGAATCTAAGTTAAAGACTTAGACTGTTGACACTTTTATTCTAGATTTACATGTACTGTCTTTTTAAAAAATGAATGCCTATAGGTTCACCCAGTTATCACAGATATTTCTTTAAATCTCTTATGCATGCAAGGTATTTATATGCAGACCCTAGCAAAGCTACATATCAATGCCCACTGTGGTACAACTATATACAATACAATTATCACACACAGGTGTGTTCAGTATACTTAAAATTTCTGTATACACTTTGCATAAACAAGATACTTTCTGATAATTTTGGGTTGTAGATTAATTGCTCTCAAGTTACTTTTAACCCAAATCACATAACACAACCCTAAACTGGATCATGAATGACTCAGTCTGTTTCATATCCTTTTTACTTAAATTCAAGTGATTTTTTTTTTTTTTTACCATATTTTATGGAGCAGCTGCGGGGCCTGAGCTTCTTTTTGTCTTGAAAAAAGAATAAAGGCCTCATTTAGCTCCTGGTGGAGCTATGAGCTGCAATGTGTTTGTTAGTCTAATGCATCCATCCTTTGTATAGCCACTAACTCCAGACAGCATCGTGACTCCCTTCCCTGCTCAACTATGTGAGAAGACAGTAGGTCATTGCTGCAGTCTGCCATCCAACAAAAGAAAGAGAGGTGTGAAGAAAATGTTTGTGTACATTTGAGATGCAGTGACTATCGCGAAGTAATTAGCATAAGACAGAGGCTGGCCCATAACCACAGGAAGGATAAGAAATTTTACTGACAGCTAAATTGGAACTATGCTAATCTGGCAAAGATTGTGTAGAAAAAGGATGCTTGTATTTAGTTACTGGTGCCATACTATGCTCAGTTTTCTTTATCTTTAGGCGATATTCAAAATTCTTGGTGAAAGCAGTCAGTGTCCTGATTTGCACGGTGTGAAACCATGGTCAGTTGTAACCATGACTACCCTGTCACTGAGAAGTCTGACAGACAATGGAATTCACTAATTATAACATTATAACCCTCCCCTATCTCTAGTTTACCAAATTCTTCACAGGATTATTGCATTTAATTTGTCTCTTAGTGAACAACCTGGAAACCCCACAGTTCTCTTACAAATCTTATCAGAGGAGCTGTTTACCATTTCCAAAAACCTCCCTGAGCTCTAACTACAAGACAACCTTTAGACTTTCCTCTTCCCCAGATGTCTTTTCAAGCAGTACAAACTTCTTTCTATTTGGAAGATTTACTTCACCCATTAATCATGTGTAATTGTTTCCGTGTTACAGAGTTTTTAGTACATTCTCAATGATGTGATTTATTAAATTTTATGTTTTAAATGACTTAGTTATGTTCAGAAGAAGTAAAAGACATGCACGGTGCATTCAGGAAACACTACTCTGAGTTACAGGTGGTAATTACCTTAACATACTCGAGTGATTTCTCCCATTTCAGAGTCATAATTCATAACCATTTTATGACCTAATTTTTGGATACTTAGAATAAAAGAGATGAACTTTTAATAATCTTTATACTTTTCAAATGCCTATGCCTACATGTTTGTTGGTACTAAAAACAGTAGTGAGAGATTTAACATTCTTAAATGATAGAAAGTTCACACTATTTTTTCACATCATGACTTTTGCTTAGGTAGTTGGCAACTTCAATATCTCTAAAAGGAAGACTAATATGTCTGCATTATGAAGTAGTCATGAAACAAACTATGTTTGAAGTGTTTTGTATTTGAATTTTGAATTTTGTATTTAAAATACAAAATTATATTTTTGGAATGTTAGCAACAGACAGCAGTTGAGATAGTTAAACCATGAAATATCATTATAGCTACAATGAAAATAATCATAGCAGCAAAACCAGATACAAATAGAGACAAATTTAACTAAAAGACACACAGAAAAATACATGTTCTAGAATTGTACCTAAAAGAATGAAAATATAAAATAAAAATATTTTTTACTATATTATGTAATATAGTCACTATATTATGTCAGAAATCATTAGCCATAAATAAGTCATAAGTTTTCATTTTTGGTCTAAAGTTCCATATGATTTGCTATAGATGTAAGGTAAATTTTATTTTAATTTACTATATATATATAGCATTTATAATCCCTCCACTCTAATAGTTTGATGTTAATTGAGAATGATACCTTATAGATTTTTAGTGAGAGGGTTATGTTAGATATAATTAATTTAGATCAGTGGAGGTAATTAAATACCTGAAAGTAAATACTGAAAAATCTGGGGAGTGGTAACCTCAAAAAGAAGCATCTAAGGGTTGAATTGTATGCTTCCCAAATTCTTACGTTGTAGCCCTAAACTCTTTTCAGATAGGGCTTTTAGGTAATAAAGGTTAAATGAAGTCATGATGCTCCAGTCCTAATGCAGTAAGATTGATGGCCTTGTAAAAAGAGGAATAGAGAGAGATCTCTCTCTCCAAGCACATGCAGAGGAAAGACCATGTGAACACACAGTGAGAAGATGGACATCTGCCAGCCAAGGAGAGAGATCTTACCACTACCCGACCCTCGCAGCACCCTGATCTCAGACTTCTAGCCTCCAGAACTGTGAAAAATAATTTTCCGTTGTTTGATCCACCCCATCTATGATATTCTCTTATAGCACCCCAAGTTGACAATACATAAATTACTCATTTATGTCAGAATAATTTTTATGTCATGAAAACTATAAATTGCATCAATTGCACACTTAATTAAAGATGTTAATTTCATTATTAAGCACAGAGCAGAAATGTAAAGCTTTGTCACTAGTGGTTTTCATAAGTATTTCAATACCAGCCATCTTGAGATACAAGAAGATTTTTATCCACCATCTTTTTTATCTTGTTCAACCTTAATTTTACACAACTGAAAAATGAAATGGATATATATTGTATATTAAACATTCTTAGTTATATGATACTTCTTATTGAGAAGGACATTTATTAAGACAATGTTTTTGAAAATCACTGATAATTGTTTTCCTTATTCCTCCTTAAGTATACATAAAATCATGAGGTCTAAAAAGAAATAAGCACCAGTCTACATAAGTGACAAATAAGGGAAATAAGAGTTCCATAGGTAAGATAGAATATCACTAGTGTTTCACAAAAGAAAGCTGGTGTGTGTTCTTGAGTACATTTTCAAATAATAGCCTTCAATAAAATTTATCATTATGGATGATGTGAAGGTTCTCCTTCTCAAAGGAAGAAACTCATTCCCACAGCTTCCTCAAATGCTTGTTGCTGACAAAACTCACCTCACGGATTGCTGAGAATCCCCTTGCCTGAAGGGACTTGCCTCACCTGAGGTCTTTGTCCTCCTAAATGACAGTTCACATACAATGACTAACTGATGAATGGTAGAAAGGTGGGTAATTCTCAGAAAAAAAAAGCCCTCTAAATCACTGGCAGCCAGTACTCTAAGCAGCTGTGGGAATTAATTCCTGGTTTTGAAGGGGGAATCCAAGCAGAGCATCACAACATCCACTTCCCTCTGTCTAATCTTTCCCCTTCCTCTTCCTTTTGTACTGGTCCATGAGCACTCATTAATACATTTTACAAGCTAAAATTTGCCTAGACTTCTTTCAAGGAATCCAACCAGTGATGATATATATCTTTGTGTGTGAGTGGGTAGATGCACATTTTATCAGATGACTTCTAATTCTGTTACATATTTAATAGCTTAACTTTCAGAATTCATCTTTCTTTGCCTTTTGTCCACTTTACTAGGATTATATTTTGCAGAAGTCTAGATGGTATTTTGTACACTTTATATTGGTATAAATACTACTTCTTCCTTTTCTGTCCATCATGCACTTAGTTAACAAATAAACCCAATGCACTACAAGTAAGATGCATACTTGTAGAATGAATTATAATTCTGTGCCCAGTTTTGATATAAATAACTGAATAGTCTCTTCTCCCATAATTATGATGAACAGCATGGATTTAGTGAAATATTTTCTTCTTATTGGATCACTTAGTAAATGTATCTTGCTAATTTTTTATATTGCTAATTTTTATGATGATAATTGTAATGCAAACAAAGAAGACATCTTCAGTTTATAAAACTTTCAGCTCTTCCTAGCTTTGAAGTAGGAGTACCAGTGAAGATATTAAGTAGTATGTTTGGCATTTGTTGTTTTCTTTAACTGCACTACTAAACTGCTGATAGTTCCATGTGGTGAATTACTTTTGCAACTTATTTTTCAGTTTTCAAGTAGCCAATTTTAGGAAGTCTTATCTTAAATAAAAAGAAATATAACTCATATGTCAGATTGTCAAATACAGTTCAATGTTATATAGATATATAGGCTTATAGTGGATATAGTCAAGATGGAACTTAGTTTTGATGTAGTTATCAGAGATAGCAGATTATAGCTGGGTCCTCATACTTGGAACAGTGATTTTGATAGAAAGGGTTATGACGTGCATATATGTAACATATAATGTGGATGGTCTTGTCTTGTGGAGTACCCAGAAAGGCATCCTTGAGATGGACAGGTTCCTCACTTGAACATAATTAGGAAAAGTAGAATGGCCCTTCATGAAAATAAGAGTCTATACAGCAAGTTGATAACTAGCTAGTTTGTTGGTGCATAATATAGGAAAACTATAAAATTATAAATACAGGTGTCAATAAACTACAAAGTGAAGAAGTCGTGGAAAAATATGATCACTCTTACACAATGGAACAAAGAACAGATGAAAGCTACCTACAGTTGTTGATCTATTTTTCCAGATTCACAATTGACCGAATGATAACTTCAAAAGAAAAATATACCTTGTTATTTTATGGAATTTAGTAATGGTAGGTATAATTTTTAAATAACTTTATCATGGAGGCAAAATATGTAGGAAAACAATAGTAAAAAGGACATGAAAAAGAATAAAATTCTTAGAAATAAACTTAATCGAGGATGGGAGAGAATTACACTCTGAAAACTATAAAACACTGATGAAAGAAATTGAAAATGAAATAAACAAATGGAAAGATATTCCATTGTCATGGATTAAAATAATCAATAACTGTTAAAATGTCCATATTACCCAAAACAACCACATATTTAATGTAATCCCTATCAAGAGACCAATGGCATTTTCACAGAACTTGAACAAATAATACTAAACTAGGTATGGAACCACAAAAGACTCTGAATGGCCAAAGCAATCTAGAGAAAGAAGAATAAAGCTTGAGGTATCACAATCTCAGATTTTAAGCTATACTACAAACCTGTAATAATTAAAACTCTATAGTACTGGCACAAGAAAGACACATAAATCAATGCAGTAGAATAGATAGTCCAGAAATAAACCCACACTTATATTGTCAATCTATGACAAAGGAGGCAGGAATATGTAATGGGGAAAGACATTCTCTTCAGTAAATGGTGCTGGGAAAACTGGACAGCTACATGCAAAAGAAGAAAACTGGATTGTTTTCTTAACACCAAACACAAAAATTAACTCAAAATGGATTAAAGACCTAACTGTGAGGCCTGAAACCACAAAAGGCCTGGAAGAAAACAAAGCAGGAATTTCTCTGACTTTGGCCTTGGTAACTTCTTTCTAGATATGTCTCCTCAAGCAAGGGAAACAAAAGCAAAATGAACTGTTAGAACTGCATCAAAATAAAAAGTTCTTGCACAGCAAAGGACACCATCAACAGAACAAAAAGGCAACTTATGAATGGAAGAAGATATCTGCAAATGATATATTCCATAAGGGGCTAATATCCAAAATATATAAAGAACTTATATAACTTAACACCAAAAGAACAAAAACAAAAACAAACAAAACAAAACAAAAAATCCATTTAAAAATGGGCAGAAGGCCCATGAAAATGAATAGACATTTTCCAAAGGAGGCACACAGATGACCAACAGACACAGGGAAACATGCTCACCATCACTGCTCATCAGGGCAATGCACATCAAAACCACACCTTACACTTGTCAGAATGGCTAGAAACAAAAAATAAGAAATAAGAAGTGTTGGTGAGGATGTGAAAAAAGGGAACTCTTCATGCACTGTTGGTGGGAATGTAAATTGTTGCAGCCATTGTGGGAAATAGCATGGAGGGCCCTAAAGAAATAAAAGTAGAAATATTATATGATCCAGTCATTCTACCACTGAGTATTTATCCAAAGAAAATGAAAACACCAATTTTAAAAGATATACAGACTTGTATGCTTATTACAATATTCTTTATATTAATTGTATAAGTTGTGGAAGCAAGCCAACTATCCATGGATAGGTAAATGGGAAAAAAAAGATGATATATACATATGTACATATACATATGGGAAGGATGGTGGGGAGATGGACAAAATAGGTGAAGGGGAGTGGGAGATACAGGCTTCCAGTTATGGAAATGAATAAATCATAGGGATAAAAGGTAAAGCATAGAGAATATAGTCAATGTTTTTTTAATTGCGTTATGTGAGGACAGACAGTAACTACACTTGTGATGAGCAAAGCATGATGTATAAAGTTGTGGAATTACTATGTTATACACCTGACTCTTACAAAACATTGTGTTTCAACTCTGCTTGATTTAAAAAAAAAGAATTGCCAAATGAGTAGGATAAAATAGGGCTTTTTCTAATGGAGAGACAAAAATTTAGGAAAACATATAAAAGCAAAGGAATATTAATTGGACTCTATTAACACTGGGGATATTAAATAGGATGTATTTATTTTATGGAGAAAAGGAATGCTATGATATTAGAAATAGAAAAAAGTAAGGTAAGAGGCTTAAAATTGAGGATATCATATTTGGCATTTAAACTATAGACTAATTATAAATAGTATCAAGGGAGTAAACTATTAATATTTACATTTTTGTAACCAAATAATTTAAGAGGAGGCAAGAACACAATAGGAGTTTAACCAAGTAGAATCTAATAAAATGCAAAGGCCCTGAGACTAGACTACCCACATATAATGACAAACACCCCGTGGAAATGAAGTAACCAGAGCAAATAATCCAATCAAGAAATGGGCAGAAGATATGAACAGGCATTTCTGCAAAGAGGACATCCAAATGGCCAACAGACACATGAAAAAGTGCTTAACATCACTCAGCATCAGAGAAATACAAATCAAAACCACAGTGAGATACCACCTCACACCAGTCAGAATGGCTAAAATTAACAAGTCAGGAAATGACAGATGTTGGCGAGGATGTGGAGAAAGGGGAACCCTCCTACACTGTTGGTGGGAATGCAAGCTGGTACAGCCACTCTGGAAAACAGTATGGAGGTTCCTCAAAAAGTTGAAAATAGAGCTACCCTATGACCCAGCCATCACACTACTGGGTATTTACCCTAAAGATACAAACGTCGTGATCGGAAGGGGCACGTGCACCTGAATGTTTATAGCAGCAATGTCCACGATAGCCAAACTATGGAAAGACCCTAGATGCCCATCAACAGATGAACGGATAAAGAAGATTGGTATATATATATACAT
>CM053608.1:57084478-57106482 GCA_028646535.1 Procyon lotor | reverse complement strand
AAATAGGAAGGGATGGGGAGGGATACAGACCATAAGAGACTCCTAGACTCATGAAACGAACTAAGGGTGGCTGGGAGGCGGGGGGGAGGGATGTGGGGTAGGGATAGGGTGGCTGGGTTGTGGACATTGGGGAGGGTATGTGCTATGGTAAGTGCTGTGAAATGTGTAAGCCTGACGATTCACAGACATGTACCTTGGGGCAAATAATTCACTATATGTTAATAAAAAAAAAAGAAACTAGATGCTAAGTTATAGCTGGTCCATCTAGCTCTACTCAGAGGTCAGGAGGGAAAAAGAATCTGACTTTGTGAGATGATCAAAGCTTAAGTTAAAAAGAAGAGAATCTGAGTAATGCTTAAAGCATTGAATTTAATGTGCAAACTTGAGAGTGCTTTTGGACACAACTTGGTTGGTTGGTTTGATTGAACTTGGTTTTATCCTAGTGAATCTGGTCAAGTCGATGTAGTAACATATTCAATTAAACTCATGCTCTGTTTCCTGACAAGTAAGATTTATCAAGAAAGAAATTTCAGGGAATCAAGACTGGAAAATGCTGATGCTTCTTCTCCTGGTCCCTTGTGAGTTAACTTAGGGACCTGAATTGTGACAGTCAGTACTGAGTCTCACTGTCTTTCACATTTGCCCAGGTGCACTCAAGTGGGAGAACAACAGGGAGCAAAGACATTAAAGACCCAAATTTCTAGGCTTATTATGGTATGAAAGCTTTCTTCGAGGATTTTGTTGAGGCAATTCCTGATTAATTCCTCCAGGGTTCTGGACTCTCATGTCTCATGTTTTTAAATTAAAAAAAAAAAAAAGTACTAAACTGTGTTGTTTTATTTTCCTTGTATGAAGTCATATGATAATTTGGTAACACATGCCTTCTTAAACTTTCCATATGATTTCTCATAGTGTATATAACACATAGAATCATCTATTACAGTCATTTTCCTTATGCCTTATTTTTACAATTAGTATAAGAGATCCCTGAAAGCAGGAACTAGGATACTATTGAGCACTTTGTCTTTAAATTATATACATACAATAAGTGTATATTCAGGGATTGCATTAATATCACCAGTAAGAGGATAAAGATGTGGCTACCCAAGCCTGTAAGAAACAAAGCCTTTAACTCTTTGACAACTCCTGAATTTATAGGCCAACTCCTGAGGCCCATATTGGTCATAACGTCAAGTTGAATATACTGTTAATATACTTCACTGGATAAGTTTGAATGTTTTGCCTTTTATCATAAGTGTGAAGGGCCCATAATTCAAAACTGCAAACCCAGCTGAGTTATTAAAAAAAGTTCTCTTAGGGAAAAAAAAAAACAAAACTTGGTTTATAATTGGATCTTTGTTGGTGAACTGCTCTGTTTAAAAATAAAAAGCACAGGGGCGCCTGGGTGGCTCAGTGGGTTAAAGCCTCTGTCTTTGGCTCAGGTCATGATCTCAGGGTCCTGGGGTAGAGCCTCGCATCTGGCTCTCTCTCAGCAGGGAGCCTGCATCCCCCTCTCTCTCTCTGCCTGCCTCTCTGCCTACTTGTGATCTCTCTCTCTCTCTGTCAAATAAATAAAAATAAAAATCTTAAAAAAATAAAAAGCATAAATGAACCTAGCCTTAAAAAAAATGGAACGTTAACAAAGTACAATAGAAGTTCAAATAGAATTAGGCACAAAGCATTCACAAATTTTTACCAAGCCCACTGAGAAAGGCAGTGAATGATTTCATGAGGATTTGCTCTTATAATAGACTAGAAATTTATTTAACATTGTGCAGTTTATTATTTTAAATATCACGACATACATGTTCAGTTGTGTCTGACATGATTAATGTGGGCAACTGCTAAAGAGATGTTGAGTAATGACTCAGAAAGAAGCTAACTAATCTCCATGAAATTTGGTTCATCGCAGTGATCCAGTATCTCAACACTATCAGTATTAGCCTATTTGTCTTAGGAACCTATACAGAAAGAAGGCTCTGACTTGTCTTTACATTAGGTAGAAGGCCTAATATGTATGAAGAAATTTTAAAACAGTAAATATGAAGGGGCTTGTAGTTTAAAAATAAGTCACTCTTGGTAAAATATCTTTTAAATTTAAAGCAGAAGCTTTTCACGTGTAACAATTATCCCAAATCTCACCACTTGGAGCTGGTGACATTTCTACTTCAGTGTGATTTCATACAATATTTTATCCATGCATGTTTTGTTTTATTTTGTGTTTTTACTAAGTTGAAATCCTAGTATATAATTACCACTGGTGTTATTTTTCATTTCACATACCTTTACTGTTTTTCCGCATCTCAAACTGGACATTTAAAAAACTAAATGCATCATCTATCTTTTAATCGCAATCTCCTGCTGGTATTCCCCGTCACATAAGTGGCACCAGCCCTTCACTCTGTTCTTATGACAGATACTCGGGAGCCCTCCTTCACACTGCTTCTCCCTCTACTCCACTCTTGCCTTGGCATAGTCCCTCCTGCCCCTGCCAAGATCATTTTCACACAAGTCAGAATGAGTTTTTCAAAATTGAAATATGGTCCTGCTACTTCTCTGCTTAAAACATTTCAATGATGTCGGCTTGCTCTTAGTAAATTCCTTAACATTCCTTAACAAATTCCTTAGTAAATTCCTTAACGGATCAACCCTGGTGATCTGGTTATTGTATCTCTTCAGTCTCCTCTCTCTCACTCTGGTCTTCTTGCACTAATTCAGGTATTTGAAACTCCCTTATAGTTCTGTACGTCTCGTAGTCTGCTCCTTCTGCCTAGAATGTCTCCCTTTGCCTCTTTCACCTTGTTGATGTTCTCTAGGGCTCACCTGAAACATGTCACTTGTTCACGAAAATCCTTCGTGTTGTATAGTCTTAAAGTATTTCTTGTATTTCTGTTTAGTAGTACTCATCAACGTTTATCTTCTACAACTCCTTGTGTAGTATTTATTTACCTTGTGTCTCAAAAACGAAGATCTGCGAGTACAGGAGAATTTTCTTTTTTTCCAATACTATATGTTCACTATATCAACACTATATCTAGGCCAGCAACTGACACATCTGGGTACTCAATAAATGGTTGTTATTAGTTTGAATAAATGAAATTTGGCACTGACGCCAGTGAAGTTTTTCTGATCTATTTGTTATGAAAATTCTTCCACTTTAGTTTTGACTTATCACTACATAGTCCTATCTATAAAACATTTTAAATGTGATATATTCCATAGGTTTTAAGCTTGAGTGTCCTCATTATCTAGATATTTTATAAATATTCATTTCTATTTCCATCTGATTGTTGTTTTAAATTTTATATGAAATTAATGAATCTATATTGAATTATTTGGTATTTGTCATGCATCTTAAAATTGTTCTAAAGCAAATTATTGCAATGTGTTTCAATTTCTACTCTTGTCTCTGATGTCACATGTTATTATCTTCCTATCAAGACCAGAGTCTGACTCATTGACACAGGAGCAATTCTACACCTCAGAGGTTTTAGAATTTATTCGAAGTTTTTATTCTTATTTTATTGTTTAGTTGCACTGTAATTTTCTTCAGAAATGATAGATCCTCAATTTGGGTGGAAATTGCTCCCCCCCAAAATATATTGTGTGAGTTTTCCGTATTATGTGCATGTGTATGCATCACTGTTATGTGCATTGGGAAATGCTTATCTTAATGAAAATTTACCAGAGAATTTAACGGAGACTTCAGGGTGTTTCCACTTGAACTTGAGAACTTAAGGGTTTATTATTTATTATAACGAAATGGAAAGCTACCTTGAGCCTAGTCGAGTTTCCACTCAAACTTTCCTTTGAAGTTTGTGTTCAAGCAACTCTTCTTGACTACTTTTATGTAGTCCTCTTATTGGGACCGGATATGAGATATCTTATAAGTCATAGCATCGTTTCTATTTCTTGGCTTTGCCCAGACAGAATTAGAATGGTCTAGCACAGCTGATAAGCCCATCTAACCTCTCCTCTGAGTTTTAAATTTTTTATTACATGTAGTTGCTGGATGATTAAAGTATGCTATGAAAATATTAAAAATGAATTCCATTACCACACACCATAAAACATATAACTTTGAGCCTACTATATGCCATGATCAATGTTAGGCAGTTATTTTCATTAAAAAATGCATCATTATTATTCATAGATATAAAGCAAAATTTAGAATTGGAGGCATTAAATAATTTTCTAAAGCCTAATAAATTTTAGGCCAGAATTTAATCCAAATTTGATTTCAAATTATAATTTCTTTTTACTTAATCATATAGAAGTCACCTAATTATCCATACACTGCGGCACAAAATGATAAATGACATATGTTTGCCGATAAAGTAAATTAGGAGCACATTTTTTTGTATTTGATATTGAGTTTTGTTAGAATTAGAACGGATTATGAAAATCATGTAATACATAATGGTTGGCATATCAGAAAATATGCAACTATGTATTGGCTCTCATACTGTTCCATAGATATGGGCTTCAAAAAAAGATGAAAAAATGAATATGAGAAAATTCTGCAGCAAATAGAGCCTATGTTTGTGCTCAGTGATAGAATGAGTAAGGTATATCCTTCACTATTTATAATATTTCATATGTAGTATATAATCAATAAATATATTATATTATATATAATCTTATCTTATTTGATGAGTGTTAACTGTTAAAAATAAATGTATAGAGACCCACTAACATTTCAGAGGAGAAGGAAGATATTATTCAATATATCACAACAAAATGACTGCTTTGCAAAATGTAAAGAAAAATCAATACACCTATTATTTCACACCTTACATTAAAAAAAATCAAGTATTTAATATTTACGTATTTATAAAATCAGGAGAAGAAAAAAATGAATATGTATTAAATCTGGGTACAAGTAACAGGAAGCAGATGTTCTAGGTTCAGATACAATGGAGAAAAAACACAAAGAGATGATCGATAAATTTAAGCACACTGTAATAGAAAACATTTGAGTATTTAATATGCAGTAAAATTAACATATACAAAAATATTTGGTATGAAAATAAAGTAGATAGTTAAAACATAAATCATTCAAATTTATAATCAAACCCAAAATTTTAAAATGTAAATGGTGAAAAAATAGTCATCGTAACTAATAACTAACTTGAAAAATCATACTTATCAGTAAGTAAAGAAAAACCAGTTAAGCCATCAGTGAGACATATTTTCTCTTTCAATTTAGGAAATACTAAAAAAAACTTTAAGTTGATAAAAGAGGATTAAAATTTTATTTTCTTTGGGAGTATAAGTGCAATTTTTATAAACAATCTTAAAAATAATTTTGCAATATTTGTAAAGTGACTCACGCATTCCATTTCCTGGGTTCTTGTATAAAGAAATTATCCTAGGCCAGGGTGGAAAACATTAGGCAAATATATGTTCAGTGAGGCATTACTCACAATGTTAACATTTGGAAATAATTTGAATATCTAACAATTAGGAGTATGTGTATACTGTGGAATATCCATTCAATATTACCCAGTTCTTAAAATGATATAATTATTTATTTTATTTATTTTTAAGATTTTGGGGCACCTGGGTGGCTCAGTCGTTAAGCGTCTGCCTTCGGCTCAGGTCATGATCCCAGGGTCCTGGGATGGAACCCGGCATTGGGCTCCCTGCTCGGTGGGGAGCCTGCTTCTCCCGCTACTATTCCCTCTGCTTGTGTTCCCTCTCTCTTTAAAGATTTTATTTATTTGACAGAGAGAACCACAGCGAGAGAGGGAACACAAGCAGAGGGAATGGTAGCGGGAGAAGCAGGCTTCCTGCAGAGCAGAGAGCCCGATGCGGGGCTCGATCCCAGAACCCTGGGATCATGACCTGAGCCGAAGGCAGACGCTTAACGACTGAGCCACCCAGGCGCCCCTAAAAAAAAAATTTATTTGACAGAGAGTAGAGACATCACAAGTAGGCAGAGAGACAGGCAGAGAGAGGGGGAAGCAGGCTCCCCGCTGAGCAGAAAGCCCAATGCGGGGCTCCATCCCAGGACCCTGAGATCATGACCTGAGCTGAAGGAAGAGGCTTTAACCCACTGAGCCACCTAGGTGCCCCAAAATGATATGTTTAAAAACAAGTACTGTCATCTTAATTTGCATGCAATTTTCCTTTATAATTTTAAGGAATCTAGTGCAATGCAAAATAATCTTGGACTACTTTAGGGTTTTACTAGAAAGATGGGTTGCCCTTTTTAATCAGTGAAATTGATGGAAAACTTTAAGAAATTATATTTTTGGTTGTTTCAATGTTGAAATGTTTATTTTTTTCCTAGTTCCTCTCTGTCTGTGTAAATTGCTGCCATTAGCATAACTTAAAACGTCTTGGATTGCTCTGCTACCTGCAAAAGTAGGAACTCAGTGTCCACTGCCCAACATATTGCAAGCCAAGATTTCAAGAATTTTGAAGTCCTCTGATTTCTACATGCACTTATGACTAAGCTCACTTTCACTGGGGCTGGTCTTCTCTCCTGAAGTCATTTTCTGAGAGGTGATGTTCGTACTAGTTGTTTCATGGTGTATATAATATAGGTCACTAATCTAGCCATCTACACTGGGAGGGTTTTACCATTGCTTTAGATTTAAGTGTTTTTTCCTTCCTGAGCCCATTTCTATTCCACTGAAACAGTTTCTATTGTTTTGTTTTGTTTTTATGATCTTCAAGACTGCCTTCATTAGGCCTGCTGCTTTCTGCTCTAGAGGGCATTCCCATGCACTTGAACTCCCTGATGCACTGCCAGAAAGTTCAACTTCTTTACCAAACAGCTGAAACATCTTCACCAGGTGCAAGGATGCTTTCACTACTCCTCCAGGTAAACACATCCGTGTCTTCTGTCTCGCACTTGTCCCTGCTGCCGTGCACTCATGGTGCCAAAACAGTGCCACAACTCTTATCAAAGGGAATGTAGTGAGGAAAAGAAGAAAGCTTTCCCCCCCATAATGTCAAATTTCACTAGAGGATCCCAAAGCAGTGTGGCTGGTGATCCAAGCTTTTATAAAATGTGCTTTCTATTTTTTTTTTTCTTACAACCATTTTCATTTCAAAGATTTAAATTCAAGTGACAGCCACTCTGCTCTATTCATAATCGCCAGTCTTTTTTGATGACGGAAATCTTTTTACTGCATTAAGATTCTCACATCTGGCTTTATGCCTTCCACATCTTACTAGGAATTCAGCTGTCCACTTCCAGTCCTTTACACCAATACCCAGCAACTTTCTTGAATAGAATCTAAATGCTAACCCTCTTTCTTGCACCTCCTACACGTATTCCATGAGAAGCATATGCACATTCTTTGCTCTGAGAAACTCTGGAGTCCAGGTAAAATCCAATACAGCAACAACTTCTGTAGGGCAGCATCGGAATATTCACTCGGTTCATTGTTCGCTTTCTAAATTTTGCAGCTGGGATTCAGGTGAGAGATTTAAAAACTAAACAAATAGTTCTCAAAACTCACTTTGGAAATGTACACCCTTATATCCCTTGTAGCTCCTATGTATCCCTTGTAGCTCTTATGTCCCAGCAAAACTTACCCTTAATATAAATTCTGAGTGTTTGTCAATAAAATCAGAACCCTAGAATTCAATCAAATCATGGGTTTTCTGTATATATAATAACTAATTTGATGTGTTTAATCATTGTTTATATTTTATTAATGGGGTTGTGCCTAAATAGTATCTAAAAAACTTACATGTCTTCCTGACACTTTCATAACTGTCCCCTGAAGTACATGAACAAATACACATGTTGATTTATGTCAAGTTCTAGACCAAGGAATTGAACTTCAACCTTTGGCAAGTGTTGCAGCAAAAAGACAAAGTAACTAGAAGATTTCTTGAAAAAATAGATTTCTTAAATTATCACAATATCATAATGTAAGTTCAAATTTAGAGTAGGTCATATATGTTTTCTTGAGTGCCATTTTTATACTTTACTTGGATTTACATTTAGAATCTTTCATAAATAATAACAAAATGCTAATAATACTTGAAAATGTCTCTATTAGCAGTTGTTACTATATAAAGTTTATTATGAAAAGTCTTATGGATCAAAGTGATATTGAGGTCTGCTCAACTTTTGAATATAGATCTAAAATAAATCAAATCTCCAATTTTTCCCCCTGGAAACATGCATATTGATTTGTCTTTCACATAACATGATTTAGCTCTCTAAAACAAGATATTTAGAAGAAGCACTTCACCTTTCCTCCCTAACAATTTCAAAGGCAATAGCTATGGATTTCCACTCCATTTTTATAAGCATATATACACGCACACATATATGGAATATAGAATATATGTATATACGTGTATGTATATATGTGTGTGCACAGAATGAATACATATAAATGAAATAAATAGGCGCACCTAAGTGGTTCAGTGGTTTAAAGCCTCTGCCTTCGGCTCCAGTCATGATCTCAGGGTTCTGGGATTGAGCCCCACCACAGGGTCTCTGCTTAGCGGAAAGCCTGCTTCCTCGTCTCTCTCTGCCTGCCTCTCTGCCTACTCTCTCAAATAAATAAATAAAATATTTAAAAATAAATAAATAAATGAAATAAATAGGTATGTGTACTATATCACATATTTATGTACATAAGGAATGCAAATTTTATATATGGATTACATACACATACCTATATAATGCATATGTGTACATATATAAATACATACACTCTAAATAAACATAAGCAAACTAAATAGTGGATTCATTTTAAATGTTCAAACATCCTTAAATTTCTGCCTATTGGTTTCTTAGCTAATTATTCCCTAGTTTCTCACCTGCATTCCTTAAAATGGTAAGTAAATTTCTGTTGCTATGGTTTAGAATTTTGAACAGAAGACTGACAATTACATGATTCAAAGTAGATGACAGTTTGCCTTTTTGGAGGTAGTATTTATAGTCTAAAATAATAATTATCTGTAAGATTGTCAAGGAGTTACGAAGTTATTACAATTATTAAACACTTTTATTCATCATAGTAATTTGGAATGCAGCATTAAATGGTTAGTCTCTACCTTTGTAGTAGAAATTATACATTTTTCATATAATGAGTGAGGTAAAAGATTGAAAAGAGAAAATCCAAATAAATTAGGCACTGACAATCAGATAATAGATATCTTAGTATAGAAGACTTGGCATACTGATCAGATTGATGGTACATCCTTTCAATTTCTTGGTAATTTTGGCCAACTAATATATAATGGCAAAGCTAGGATGGCAACATAAGTATACTTTTAATGACCTGTTTTTGTCTTTTGAGTAGGAATTTAACTTAATCCTTTATTCTATATAATATTTGGTGGTGTAGAAATCTGTAACCCTCCTATCCACTGTATAGAGAATCTTTCACTCAAATTACTTTTAAATAGCCTCTTTCATGATTCATAAGAAACAAATCTTTAGTGAATTCTGTGATTCCATCTATAAGTCCAAGTAAATAACGGCAATATCCCTCATAATTCTATAAACTTAACCCATCTCTCATTCAGCCTTCATATTTCTAAAATAAAGATCTTATATGATCTTGTTTAATAGAAGAATATAGTTATCCTTTTGATTGTCTTGTGCTTATAAATATGTTTCCTCTGTTTTGTTTTTACTTTGTTTTGTATTGTAATAAATGGTGATCCCACAGTATATTCAGGTATTCTTATTTTGAGGCTTTAATGTGGGAGAAGCCCAAGTCAGTGTGATTTAATGAAAAAAAAAATGTGTTCTTAATCAAAATCTTGGCTCCTCTCATCACCAGTCATGACCTCATGCAATTTACTCTGTCTCTGTGACCCTTACTTTTGTCATTTATAAAATATAATAATGCTTTCATCATTGAATTTTGTTCACATATATAACGGAGATAACATATAAATAATATTTAGACAGTGTCTGACATGTTGCATAGAAGCTTAATAAACAACAACCATTATTATAACCATTATTATTAGACCCAATTAAGGGCAAAGCATAGCTGCTCAACCTCCTCACCTTGGGGGTATGCAGTACTGTATTTGTTTTTATGTTCATCTTCTACTCTGCTCCCAAGGAAAAATGCTGATACAAGAGCCAGGACCATAATCCTACAAGCACCTTCTTTATTCATGGAAATCCATTCCTCAGAATGTTTCTATCTCCACAATTTGTAAATATAGAGTAATTGCTTACTTGGAAGATGACAAGGCCTAGAAAGACCAAGATTTCACTAATTCTTAGGGAAAGCACTTCTGTTTTTACATATGTGGATATAGTTTTTTTGGATTAACTTTCTCTTACCATTGAAGTAGTAAAGTAGATGTAGAACAGGAAAAAGTGGAAATAGGGTCTTTAAGTTTGTCTTCAACCTAGACAAAAGGGTGCCTCACCAGTCCAACTCAAAAAAAGAATCGCATTGGACTTTGGTGGCAAAGTATAATAGTAGGAAAAGTGTGTAGATTTGGACTTGAACTCTGCTTATATATTTCTTTGGGGGACTTTAAAAGGACTTGACGGTAATCAAACAAGGCTGTGTTTTTATATGACTTATGAAAATCCATGGTCAATTATTTAATAGAGTCCATATGATAGAGAATTTCATTTATTGTTTGTTATTTTTCACTGTGTCTCAAAGGTAGGCTGGCCAATTCTCAAAGAGTGTGGTTGACCAGCGGTTAGTAAAAATAGATGTAGAGTTACTTTCAGCATTAACTCTCACTTTCTGCTTATTTCCATCCTCAGCTTCTCTAATGTTGTGTTTGTCTCAATGACTGAATTTGTCTTCCTTAGCTTTGATCTTTGATACACACCCTAGGGTATAAGTTTCCTTTATTCATTTAGTCTTATAAACAAACAAAAGCTATAATATGATTAAAAGTTTGACCTTCTGGGTAACCACTGCCAGATCTCTGGGCTGCAACTCCCTTGGTCAATGACCCAGATGGACATAGAGTGGGCACCCTCACAGAGTGATCTAAATCTTGTTGCATTTTATAACCCCTTTTATTGTAAAATGCAACACACATACAGAAAAGTACACAAAACAAAAATGTAAGCTCATGAACTATCATAAAGTGAGCAAATTTACTAAGATGAAGATACAGAATATAGCTAACATCCTTGAAGCTCCCTTTTTGTCCATTTTTCCAAAGATAACCAATACCTTGGCTCCTTGTCTTATCTTATTTATGACATTATTACGTTTTTATGCATTCTTGACTATTAGAATTAAGTTTCCCAGGTTTTCAACTTTATTGCAAAGGAAACATACTTACACAGTATGTAAGTATTTTTATTTCACTTCTTTCACTATTTTGTGTCTCATCTATTATTGTCTGTGGGATTTGTTGATTACTTATCCATTGTGTGAATATTTCTTAATTTAAATGTTCATTTTAATTTCTTTGACATTCAAGTTATTTGCTAGTATTGATTAATATGAAAATCACTGCTCTAAGTATTCATATTCATATCTTTTCGTGCATAAAATTCCACAATTCTTTTGGATCTATTCCTAGGTGTGGACTTATTAAGTCAATAGGATAAAAGTATGTTCAGTATTAGCAGACAATGCCAAAAGTTTTCCAAAGGATTATGTCAACTTATATTCCAACCAGCAATGTCAGATTTTCCATTACTCTAAATCTTCTTCAACTCTGAATTTACTTTTTATTTTGCTATTTTAATGGGCATATTAAAATGACTTGTCTTAGTTTTAATTGATATTTCTGTGATAATAGTATTGAGTATCTTTTTGTATATTTATTGGCTATGTAAAATTGGCCTATTTTGTGAAATGTTTAAGTGTTTTGCCCAGACCCAACTGGATTCTTTATCTTTTCTTTTTTTTTTTAATATTTTATTTATTTATTTGACAGAGAGGAGAGAGATCACAAGTAGGCAGCGAGGCAGGCAGAGAGAGAGGGGGAAGCAGGTTCCCCGCTGAGCAGAGAGCCTGATGTTGGGCTCCATCCCAGGACTCTGAGATCATGACCTGAGCTGAAGGCAGAGACTTAACCCACTGAGCCACCCACGCACCCCAATCTTTTCTTTTTAGTATGAGGAATTCTTTATATATTTTGGATACCTTAGATTATAAGGTAGATGTTTAAAAATAAAATGTTATCATTTCATTTATTGAATATCCAAAAATTTCATTTATGGAATATTGTTCTCATTAAAAGTTTCATGGATTAAATTAATAATAAATAAATGGAATATATTTTAATTAAAATAACCATATACCAATAAAATATTAAATTTATCTTTTATGGTTATGATTCCTACTTAACATTTTACTTAAACACAGAATACCACTGCAAAAAAATTGAAAACCACTGCGCCTAGAAAAAGTGAACAAACAAAAGCCTCATGAATTTATCAGGCAGATATAAGCTTTTTCTGAACTGATGCTAAGAAATTCCAGTTCCCTCTTAAAGATACAAACTTTAGATCTTTTTGAAATATCTTTTAAAATTGGGCTTATTAACTTCTCAGTTTTGGAATCTGAGGGAAACCTCAGAATGGCTTTATGGTGTTCTAGATCCTCTGTAAAATTTCTGCAAGATTGTCTATCTATGTTGCTGGGGGGAGTTGCTAGAAAAATGTCGCCTTAATTACATTTCCATTATAAGTAACCAGGTAAAAGTGTATTACAGAATTAAAGGAATTTGGATTTCCCCAGTCCCAAGCAAAAGAGAACTCACTGGAAGAGGAGTTATGGTTTTTCTAACTTCGTGGTGCTTGTATAGGTTACAGAAACACACTCTATCTATTAAGGTGCTTTTCAGATTTTGATCTTTTTATTGTCATTGAAGGAGTCCAATATTGGTTGTCCTTCTGGGTTCTGTGTGGAATATTATACTTCTATCTTCAGGGAATGCAAAGACTCAAATAAGTGTTTAATATTTCAGAACCCACCATCTTTTCAGGTTAGGATAAATTACTCTAACTATGCCATCTTATACAAATGGACTTTGAAGATTTGGATTTTTTTTTTAAAGATTTATCTATTTTTTTTTCATAAGAAAAAGAAAGAGAGAGATCTCAGGAGGGAAAGGCAGAGTGAGAGAGAGAATCTTAAGCAGACTCCCGACTGAGCATGGAGCTAGTGGGGGCACAGTGGAGCTCTATCTTATGACCCTGAGATCGTGACCTGAGCCAAAATCAAGTGCTCAACTGGCTGAGCCACCCAGGTGCCCCTGAAAGTTTGCATTTTACTTTTTAAAGGCAGTTATAGAACTTATTAATGAATCTCTACCATGTTCACACTTCTCTGTTAGTCTTTATTCTTGTCTGGTCTCAGGATTAGTATGTTACTTCCTCTATCACAAAACCATCAGTTTTAATATTACTGGATAATGTTATTTAATAAAAATGGAAACAAAAATTAATCATTCTTATAAAAATTCATATTAGGTAGAATAACATGTATATGTTTCTGTTCTAGTTTTAATAAAGGTGTTTACTTAACTCTTATCCACATTTTTATGTAGTTTCTTAGATATCTTTTAGCTCAGTCAGTCATAATTCCCTCAAACAATAGAATTGTTTTTTCCTATATATATAAAACTAGATGAGTAGTTTGTGATGCTGCAAATTTTATATATTTTATAAACTTGGAATAAATATCACTAGCTTTTTAAAATAGGATTGCCTAGCAGAACGTTCTGCCAGGATGGCAATGGTCACCACATATAGCTATTGAGCATTTGAAATGTGATTGCTACATCTGAAGAATTGATTTTAATTTTATTTAATTAATTTAAATCTAAATAACTACATGTAACCAATGTGTACTACTTTGAATAATGCAGGGCTAGAAAATTATCTGCCTAGAAAAATTTCTGCGGGATTTCTTAATTTGCAGGAACTATGTTGACAAGTTGACATTCTTTAACCATAATGGCAGTTGCTGAAAAATCCCAAATTCTATACAACTTTTTGAAACTTTATGTTGATATTTCTCAAAATATCCTTGTCCTTTGATTTATTTATATCAGTTATGTTGATATCTTATTTCCTCATTAAGGGTAAGGGAATATCCTACACATTTACATGAGTTTATATGATCTTAATTTTCTTATTTATTGCCTTTTACAAAAGAATTACTAAAAAGAATTCACCAAAAGATCGGTGAAAATACTTCTTTGGGCTTTACTCCTATATCATGTCATTCTTTTTACACAGTGTTTAGTAAGTGGTCATAATTAAACATTCAAAAAAAAAAAAAAGGAAGCTTGCTTTAGAATTTGAATAGTTACATTTAAATAGGTATTTGTCTTTTGCTAAAATATTTCCCCAATTTTCTTTAGCATTTAGCCCATGACTGTTTGCGGTCTTATTTTTTTCATTTTCCCATTTTTTAAAAGTATGATTTCTAAAAAAAAGTAATGACACTTTATCTTGATAGCTGACAGTTTGATCTATAAGCAGTGGTTTTTCTCTTTCAACATTTAATCTTTTGATGCAAATAACATAAAAAAATGTTTTTTTTTAAATAAAGTATTCAATTGTCATTTTAAAAATAATATGGTTTTTAATATTTTCCTATTGTCTGTATTTTAAGATAGTCTGCTTTTCAAAAATTGGTAAACACATACATGGTTCTTTTTTAATTTTCATTTATTCTTCTGAATGTTGGCTTGTGTTCTTATCAATATTTTTAGAGCTAAATTTTATGTACTCATTTCTTCCCTTTACTCAAAGTCAAATTCAATGTCCTGGCTTGCTTTGTGGGTCTAAATAAATTTGATTAAAGAAGAAGCCCTAACTCTAATTTAAAACCTTACCTCAGCATTGCATCATAGTATTCTATGAATCTTTGTGTGGAAAAGATAATTGAAGTTTCCTCGTACTTTAACTACAGTTTTCCAAATCTCATTTACTTGTTGCCATAGTTCATTGAGAGAATAGCTACTTCTGCTGTTAGTACTGAAGACTACATAGTTCATAATTATTAAATTTTTGGAGTGTTTAAAATATCTTCAGAAATGGTCAGTTTGAATCTTAGAGAAGGGTTAAAACTATTCTCAAGCATGAGTTTTGAGAAAGAACAGAATACAACTAATTTCTTGGGAAACATAGTGCTGAAAACAATCAGAAAATAAGATTGAGAAATAAGTACAGAGGGATGGGGATATGAATTCCAAAGTATCACAGTATCACAGAGGAGTAAGAACAAGGATACACATTTTCTTTGTGAATGTTGATATTTTCCTGAAGTTTTTGTTTTATTTTGCACTGTGTATCCACTTCCTTTTTTTCTGACAACTCATCCATATTCAGAAAGTCAATGATATCTATTTATAAGTAAACTTTGCTATCCCATGTCTAAGACTTTGAGGAAATATTCCTAATGATCAGGAACTGCTTATCAAACCAATCAAACAACTAAAAACAATTATCTACCCTAATTTTGAAGGCCCCTTTTAGTTTACAGATTTTTCATATTTACTCATTTAGTTAAGATGCTTAGAATAAGAGAAATCATAATCATAGCTATTTCAGAGTAGAATACTTGAAAACTTAGAGAATGTACAACTTAAGTCATACAATTGAAAAACCTAGCAAGAGATAATTTCACTTCTCTGTGTTCATTCAGTAGCCTGATAAATCTTAGAACGTGGGTTTGCAAAATTCTACATTATGTTGACAAATGAGCCATGTTTATGCTTAACGCTCATGATTCACTGAAACTCCAACATGAATTTTAAACCTGTGATCTAGTTTGCTGCCTAATTTTAGTGATAAACTCTTACATACCTATTGTTAAAAGGAAAAAAGAAAGCAATAATTTCTATTGATCATAAAGTAGTTTTGCGTTTTTGACATTTCTCTTTAATCCTGAGATGGCAGTGTGGACTTTTTGCCCCCTTATTTTACCTCAATTTTTCTCCTGTTCTCCATTTTATGTACATTCTCAAGACATTAGTGAAATTGATAACAGAAATGAAATTATTAGAAGTCATTATGTGATACAAAAGACAAACAACATACCACAACATCACGTGAAGACTTTAAAAAATATTCTCTCATTGACATCATGACCATTTTTTCCCTAAGTCATCAGAACGCAGTGGTAAAATTATTTAAAAGTTAAGTACATTTTCAAAAACTGTACTAGGATTTTTTTGAGGGGTAGAACTTCTTAATGGATCTCAGAGAACTTAAGTAAATAGAACTGCCCATAACTTCACATCAACATTCTTTTTGTTGTTAAAGGCAACAATCAGTGATAATGTTGGCAGCTAATAGCATAACAGTGAAGATTTGACATCGACCTCTGACAGCAAATTTGAGCTTCCATTTATTACTAAGACATCAGCTAACAAAGATCGGAAGGGACAGTCTGCTCCTCCCACCCATACTTTGGTGTGTTACAGCAAAAGAAAATTGATTTAAGTGACAAAGTCTCAATTACCACTGTTCTTTTCATGCAGTATTTAATGGATTCTAAATCTGTGGAGAGAATCATACTCAGACAGTGTCTAATTCTAAATAGCATACTAACCATAAAAATGTGACTCTTCTGTCAGCAAAACATGGACCTCCCATGGAAGATTTTAAAAGAACCATGCACAGAGCTGCAAATATTTCATTTTAACTTCCATGCCATCCCATGCTGTGATGTTTTCCTTGTTCCTTATGTGCAGGTCAGTCTGCATATTTCCCACAGAATTCCCGCAGAGGACCTTTGACTTGTACACGAAGTTATAAAAACATTTAGTTGAGCTAGGCTAAGAAATAAGAAGACACATTCCAAAACTTTACCCTGTAAAATCCTATAAAAATAGTTACAAAGGGAAAGCTAATTACCCGAGTGAGAACTTGCCTTTATTCAGTTTCTTTATTATCACTTTTTAAATGACGTTTCCACAAATAACCATAGAAAACTACAATCAGTAACTTAAAATGAAAATACACATTTTTAAACATATTTTCTTTGCCTTCTTTGGTGGCCTGAAGATGGGGAAAACAGGAGAAAAGGTGTGCTTTGAGTGATCTCTAATATCAAAAAGAGTACTACATCATCTATGTGTGCAGTCAGGAGTATTCTTCTTACTTTCCAAAATGTACTTTTGAAGTAAGTAGAATTAAGTGTGAACACAGGTCAAAAGGGCAGCAGTTGGTGCTTATCACATGGCTATTTGGTTGGTTCATAATATTGAAACCAGCACCTCCTGTGAGTGAAAATATCAATTAATTAATTAATTAAAACAAGGTAAGTCGATGTCACAGTTGTAATCCGTGAAAACACAAGGACTTGAAAAAACACCTTACAAGTGGAAGAGACACAGAGTTGTTTAGGAATCTCAGCGACTGGCCTGGAAGTAAGATATTTGGATTACAACTGATTCTGCTAATTTTCTGTCATCACTTTAACAAGAACAATATTTGTAAAACATGTGAGTGATTCATTTTATCTATAGTAATGCTGAATATAAATACTTTTAAAAAATAGTCTTTGTATTTTAACATGGTTTTAGACCTCTCTCCTTCAGGACCTGCACTTCCTCGTATTTCAGACTCTCCACCAGCCCCTCTTAGCAGCAGGGTTCATGGGGGAGGTGGCCTCTATTATCTCTTATTATTATTATTATCTATTATCTCTTCTTTCTTCCCTTTCTCTTACCACCTTTTCCACTCTGCTTTAGACTTCTCGATTGTCAGTCTGTCACATTCAATGATTGGTTTGGTTTCTAATACCTTTCTACCTGCCCAAGGGGCTCAGAACCCCAATGTTCCTTTCTTTGCACTATCTTCTTTTTTGGGGATAAATGGAAGGGACTGAAATTGTGGGGGGAAGGTAGGAGTCACATCAATAAAGAGGAAACCCCTAAGCTGAAAAAAAAAAAAGAGAATTTAAGCTTTATGTCTTTCAGTTTCAAGAATCATTGCGTTCTTGTTTGGATTCAAGCAAATAGTTTGAAAGTTGAGTTTTCTGCAACTTGAATCATCCTCAATGTTCTCACATTCATCCCTACGTTATTTGAGAGCTATTTATTTATTTACTTATTTATTTTAGAAATTTTATTTATTTATTTGACAGAGAATATCATAAGTAGGCAGAGAGGCTGGCAGAGAGAGGGGGGGAAGCAGGCTCCCTGCTGAGCAGAGAGCCTGATGTGGGGCTTGATAGGGGGCTTGATCCCAGGACCCTGAGACCATGACCTGAGCTGAATGCAGAGGTTTTAACCCACTCAGCCACCCAGGGGCCCAGGAGCTATTTATTTTTTAGCTAAATTCTGGAGAGAAGAAAAAATAATAAACACAACAAGGATATTAATATTCTATTTCATTATTTTTCAGTAATACATTTATTTTTGGCCTTCTTAGAGAATTATATAATAAGCAAGTGATTTTCTGTTAATCTATTAGAAATTGAGAAGGATAATTGGAAAATAATTATGATATTTCAATTGCTGAGCATAAATATGCTGAGCTTATTTTTCTATATGGAATATAAAAATGAATAAAACAGATCTTGAACTATGAAAAGGTCTTGTCTAATAGGCAGAAATATAAAACACATAATTAAAACTTGATGTAGGCAAGTAATGAGAGAAATGTGCACATTTGGGACTTGAAGTATTATAGGAAAGCCACCTGAACTCAATTTTAATGGAAAAAAGAGCAGTTATTTGGGTGGAAATAGCCTGATAACTAAATGGAAAGGAAGGACAACTTTCAGGGAAAGGGGATAGCCAAAGCAAAGTCATGATGGGAATGAATGGCATGGTTTGTACAGCTTTGCAGTTGCTTGTATTTAAAGCATTTCCTCTCTGAAGTTATCCAAGATTACTGTTTGATTTCATGTCACTCCCCAGTCTACCTCAAGCATTGTCTACTATTCTCTTGAATTATTTTTGCTTCATGCACCCATTTTTTGCTATAGGCATTAAGCTCCTTCATAGCAGCAAAGTATATGCCAAAATTTAAGAATGAATACACACACACACATTAAATTCTATTGGTCTAATACTTAAAATAATTTCTTCCCTACTCATGCTTTTTGGTTTATAAAATATTTGAAGAATGACTGAATAGGTGATCAACAAATCCAGTACAAGGAAAATTAATAATCAGAGAGAAGAAATTGAGTATATGGTGCTTTTCATAGTAGGCAGAGAGACAGGCAGAGATAGAGGGGATGCAGGTTCCCCGCTGAGCAGAGAGCCCAATGCAGGGCTTGGTCCCAGGACCCTGAGATCATGACCTGAGCCAAAGGAAGAGGCTTTAACTCACTGAGCCATCCAGGTGTCCCGAGTATATGGTGGTTTTGACTTAGTTATCAAGATAATGATATTCCTGGGGATTGCTTAGAAGAGCTTTTATTGCTTATAAATGTTATTTATAATTAAGTCAAAGCTTCCCTAAATTTCATTTCTACTGATAACCTTTTTTAAAAAAAAGTTTTAAAGCAAAGAAATATGATTTCTTGGGAATAAAATAAAATTTTAATTCTTAACAGTAATATAGCTGCAGCTTATTAAGAAAATATCGACAATTTTTAGGATTCTACTAACTTTCCTACTTTCAGGACAAAGTAGCATGCTCAAGAATAATTTTTCAACTTGCCTTCTCCTCACATCCTTCTTGAAAATTCATAGGAGGAGTCACAAACATGAGGTCTCCAAAACATTCAAAATGTTAAGATTAGATAAAAATGATGTTCTGTCAGCCTCTTTTGAAAAAACAAAATGTTGCATTGATAAGCCATAGCATGCCTATTGCACATCTATGTGGCTGGCCCTTAGCAAAATATTGAATTGGGTAACAGCTTAAGAGTTCTCTCATTCAAAGCACCTGGGTGGCTCAGTTAAGTGTCTGCCTTCGGCTCAGGTCATGACGCCAGGGTCCTGGGATCAAGCCCCACATCGGGCTCCCTGCTTGGTGGGAGGCCTACTTCTCCCTCTCCCACTCCCCTTGCTTGTGTTCCCTCTCTCACTGTGTCTCTCTCTGTCAAATAAATAAAATCTTAAAAACAAAAGAGTTCTCTCATTCATCTTTTCAGATGCTTTATGGCTCTTTATGGCTTGGCTTGGGAGCATCATCCCTGCTGCCTTGGTGTGGCCCCATTTGCCTGTGCTTTGAGGACTCTGTGCTCTTAAAGCGGGCAGTATGTGGAGCTCCCAAGACAGACCTATTTCCTCTCCTATCCAGCAGATCTTATCTCTCCATCAGACTGTTCTCCTCAAACTCTGTGATTGTTGGTGCCAGAGGGAACAGTGAAGGTACATTTTTAATCCTGAAGAGAATGATGTATGTGTCAAAATCATAGCTAGCTAAAATACTTTAGACCTCTTAGACAACCCAATCCTTTGGCCCACTTAAAATATAAAATCTTATTGAGAAATAAGTGCCTGGAGGTATGATATTAATGGTGAATAATTTCAACATAAGGGCAAGCTAGCAGGATAACATAGAGTAGATATTTTTAGGTACGTTTTTGGTGTCACTTAAATCATATCAGTGAAATTATTTATTCCACTTCCATATAAAACTAGGCCTTCCCATGAGGTCAGAATTGAGCAGTGGAAGAGAACATGACAAGTATTAACCAGATAATTCAAACATCAAAATAAAGATTAGATTTGAGAGAGAAATTTCAACCATCTTTTTCTGTGTGAACAACTAACTGGTTACTTTTTGTAAACTAATAGTAATATTTTAATACACTGTTCTTATCAACTCTCACTATAAAAACAAAAAAAAAATAGTGACATGGTCCCCAACAAAATATGTACATATACAAATGAAATCTAAATTCTGTATCAAGTAGGGTTGGGTTGAGGGAGGAAATAGGATTGGGAGTAGTTGTTATTCAGAATTGAATATCTATAAGACTAAATTCACACCTAATTCTCAGGGAGTGAGACTTAAAAATAAGCCTTTCTAGTACATGCCACTTTATGGTCTTTCTTTTAGGCTGTGTCCCCCCCACCCCCACAAATTTATGTCATCCCTGTTGAAATTTTTTAATGTAATCAATCACAGTTTTATTATTTGATACATGTATATATAATATTACATCGATGTATTATGAGAAATAAATGGAGCAGATTAAGGACTTATAGAAAACAATATTTTACTCTGTATTTATTGCCTAAATAAACCTATATTTATTCTAAATAAGTTTACATCAGTTTTAAAATAACAAGACTGCATAATAATATAGAACATCAGACTGATGCCAAAGCTCAGTAAAAGGAAGTTTGCATAGTCCTCTTCATTAGTAAAGTAAACATGAATGTGACATAATTAGGGAATGAAAATATTCCAGTTATTCTCAAAAGATGGGAAAGCATTGTTATAATATGTGACTAGGACAATGTCTCTTAATCACTTGTTACTTATCCCTTCCATTATAAACGAAGAGAAGACAAGTGGTAGGTACTTTTCCCCTAGTTCTTAGTAATTCATAGAAAATAGTTCTACTCTTGACTGCCTAAGGAATGAGAAGTCCTAAACCAATACACAGGACACAATTCTATCAAGAAAAAGAAATATTTTCCCCTCATTGCTTGCCCCTGAACAACAGCTTGGGTAGATTATGATAGGGTATTAATTTCCCCTAAGGCCAGTTGCTAGACATTTGTCTTGAACAATAAGCAATGTGAAAGGATTTGACAGAATTGGCATTTTTAATAACATTACTTAAGCCAACTGTGTGTGATCTCTTATTCTGGGCTGCTTCTTCCTGATCTGACCTTTTTATGATTATAGGCTCCTATAGCCCTGATTGAAGCTAGTGATTTTCTATCAACTTTATTTTTTTTTTAATTTTTATTAACATATAATCTATTATTTGCCCCAGGGTACATGCCTGTGAATCGTCAGGCTTACACATTTCACAGCACTTAACAGCACATACCCTCCAATGTCCACAACCCAGCCACCCTATCCCTACCCTCCTGCCTCCCAGCTACCCTTAGTTCGTTTCGTGAGTCTAGGAGTCTCTTATGGTTTGTCTCCCTCCCCATCCCTTCCTGTTTCATTTCTCTCCCCCACCGCCCCC
>CM053608.1:57066482-57084378 GCA_028646535.1 Procyon lotor | reverse complement strand
GTGCCCCTTCGGATCACATTTGTATCTTTAGGGTAAATACTCAATCCCTGTTGAAATTTTAACAAGAATTTGACCACAAAGAACCTCAAGAGCATCTGGTCAACAATTCATAAAATCACCACTTGTATACTTCAAGGCAGTTATTAAACCATTCCTCATGCTTCTCCTTTATAATCACACATTTCAAATAATGTTATTGCTTCTTTGAAATTCCAATTTTCTAATCATTTAAGCTACTTCTGTCTTTTGGGCCCTCTACAGCTTTCAGCTGTCCAAAAATTGACACACTGCTTTAGCTTTAAACTGATCAATGTAAAATGTAGATGATGTTTTATCTTATATTTTTTATCAGAACTGTTCTGTTTTTTATAGTACATTTCAGTCTTATGTGTTCAAGCCTCTAAAATAATGCTGCTGAGCTGAATTATGTTCAATTCATGTCCCCTGTGATCTCTAGGTTCTTATCTGCCATGATCATGCCTAATTATTCATTCCCCATCTTGCATGGATCATGTTTTTCCCTACAGTAGTTCCTGCTTTGTATCTGACCTCGGGATTTTCATTATTTCCAACTACTCTTCCAAATTGTCAAGGTCAATTTGAATTATAATCTTCTTCTCTAAAGGGCTAGCCAACATATACATTTATTCTTCTAGGTCACTGACAAAATATGTAAAACTGTACTCAATTCAAAACCTATCAAATAGACTTTACTACTTCCGTATAGGAGATATGAACAGTACAGTGTTAATTGAAAATGTATCTGTGTAGTAGCCAATTAGGTAAAGAATGCTAGGGTTATAACTCTAATTTTACACCAACCCATCAGCTTTCCTATACTTCCTAATCACAGACAATACTTCTGATATTTGTCACAAGTGACACAAAGACATGCATATTCAACCTTTGAAAGATAAAATGAATGTCAAAGGACATTAAATATTATATTGTTATTTAAAGGCTATAACCCATTATAGGTTGATATACCTACCAGTATTGAGATATAAACTAACTATGAAGGCAAAATGTAGACAACCAAGGCCGGCAATTCAGGCTAATAATAGTCAACCAATTGTAAGTAAGAGAACTGCAATAAGAAGCATGGGTTGAATAGCTGAAAGGTAGAGATGATGCAATAATTTATTCATTTTATTCCCCTTATGATTCTCACCGTACATAGAGAGTGATCTTTATAAAGCTATGTTAAATATTTGTCTTGAATCTTTTAAGAAGATAAAATAATTTTATGAACCAAAGATTTTTGAAAATAGAAGTAATAAGTATTATAAGAAGCAGCCATTTTTTCCTTATAATAATTCTGAATAAAGTTTTATATGCATACAGTAAAAATACAAAGTCTAAGTAGAAATTTTTATACAAAGATTATTCATACATATGTTGGGTTGCCATTTCCCTTGACATATAAGACTTGCTTGTGGAAAAATAAACTTGTCTTCCAGATCAACACACCCAAGGGATGTTCTACTTATTGAATGGCAGCTAGTCTAGTCTCTAGTCTCCTTTGTGAAGCTTTCCTCATCTCCCTGGCCTTTTAAAGTTAGAGGAGTTCAGAGCTCAGCCTGTGGCTCATTTCTATTTTCTTTTTTTTTATTAAAGATTTTTATTTATTTATTTGACAGAGACAGAGAGATCACAAGTAGGCAGTCAGGCAGAGTGTCAGGCAGAGAGAGAGGGGGAAACAGGCTCCCCGCTGAGCAGAGAGTCCGATGCGATGCTCTATCCCAGGACCCTGAGATCATGACCTGAGCTGAAGGCAGAGGCTTTAACCCACTGAGGCACCCAGGCACCCCTCATTTCTATTTTCTATCAACCTTTACTTGCATAAACTTACCCAATCTCATAGGTTTATATCCTGTCTTCATATTAAACCCTGCATATAAATCTATGCATATATTCACCCAGTTTAAATGTTTTCCCTTAACTCCTCCTTAACCACAACTCTTATTATTCATTATATTGCACCCCACTTAAAGTGGCCTCCTTATAATTCTTTGATACAGGAATACAATACCTTAGGACATTTGCATTGGTTATCCTCTTCATCTCTCTTACCCCACATATGAACACATGTATTTTTTCTCCTTTTTCAGTACTTCGCTCAAAAATCATGTGAAGAGATCTTCCCTGATCACCCAGTTAAAATTCCTTATTCCCCTTACTTATTTTTCTCCTTAACAACATTTATATCTGAAATAAAACATTTTTTTTCTTAATTATTTTGATACCCTCACTAGACCAAAATGCAGGTTGCTTTTCTCACTTTTGTTTACTATTGGATTTCTAATGCTTAGAATGGTGCTTGGCATATAATGGCATTTCAATAAATATTGACTACAAAACAGGTATTAGGACAATGTATCAGCAGACAAAGAATATAAAGTAGTTAAAATGTATGCTCTTAAGTCAAATTGCCTCAGACTAGAAGCCCAGCTTCATCACTCTAATTGTGTGACTTCCAGAAAGTCATTAACTCCATTGGGCTTTGGATTCTTTATCTTTAAATGGAATGATAATAGCTGTTACTGATATTACTAGGGCTGCTGTAACAGATTACAGCAAGCTGCTTGGTTTAAACAACAGAAATGTATTCAGGAGGCAGGTCCAAGCTACCTCTCCAGGATCTGGGAGATAATTTATCTCATGCCTCACGCATCCTTAGTGTTCTTTGACTTCTAGTTGCATCACTCTACTCTTTGTCCCCTCCCACCCACCTCCCATTGCCAGATGGGCTCCTCACTTGTGTCTCTATGTCTCTAATCTCTCTTTATGAGGATATCCACCATAGATTTAGGGCAAACTCAATTAATACAGTTTGACCTCACCTTATCTCTACTCTATCTGCCAAGGACCCTATTTCTTTTTCTTTTTTTTTAAAGATTTTATTTATTTATTTGACAGAGAGAGAGAGATTACAAGCAGGCAGAGAGGCAGGCAGAGAGAGAGGGGGAAGCAGGCTCCCTGCCAAGCAGAGAGCCCGATGCGGGGCTCGGTCCCAGGACCCAAAGATCATGACCTGAGCTGAAGGCAGAGGCTTTAACCCACTGAGCCACCTAGGCGCCCCACCAAGGACCCTATTTCTAAATGAAATCTCATTCAGTCACTGTAATAAAAATGATAATGATGAAAAAATTAAAATAGCTATCTCATACTACATGCTCTATGCTATGCACTATTCAGTAATTTGCACGTGGTAAGTAGTTTGAACCTCATAACAACTCAGTTGGCTAAGAGTATTATTTTCTCCTGATTACCGACTGAAAATGAAGACACAGAGAGGTTAAATAAATTGCCTGAAGTCACACAGTTAATAAGTAGTAGAGCCAGGATTAGAGCAAAGGCTGTCTGGCCCTAGATCTTTGGTTCAGGATCTTAACTGCCTCTTGCTAATATAATCCCCGTTTATGTTCCACATTTCTCTTAAACTGAATTCCATCAGTGCTGAGCACCTGCTCTCTTTCTCATAGTGTATACTCAGGATTTGACATACTTTCTGGAGTCAAATAGGTACTTTAGTTCATTTAATAAATAACTGGCTATGCTATTAATAGTATGGGAGTTGATATGTTTATAAAAAAATATTGAGCAGAAACTTTGATCCTGATTTCTCTTTAAATTAGAAGAGCAGAAGCCTGAAAACAGCGGTCCTTGTCTAAATATTATGTGGATGTATTACCAATTGATTAGCTCTGAAACCATTTAAGTCATCTTATAATCAATAATCCATTTAGTAACCGGTGTGAAAACATTTCTCAAATAATGATTTCAGAATAATTACTATCACAAATGCAATACGCCTGTTTGATCAACTCTCCTCTCCTAAGAGATTTCAGACCCCTTCACTTAGCATCCCTTTACAGTAGAAACAATATGATTCTGATCATTAGGTATCACACATTTAAATTGCTCAAATATTTTTAGGCAATTTTCAAAAGACAAATGCATAAGATTCACTTGCTATAGACTATAGACAAAATGATCATTCATTATACCATTGTGCACTTTCTCTTATTTTACATCTAACAGTATAAATACGTGTAAAATATCCTCAATTTAAAGAACTTTCAAATAAGTAGAATGTTACCTCCAGAAAGGAAGTAAATTGCTTGTTAAAAACATTTAGTTGATAATTTATAATATTAGTATTGCAAGTTATATTTGAATATTACATATGTATGTAAGTATATATATACATACATGGCCTGCAACCACAAAATAACATATAAAAATACTCAAGATTCAATAGGGGATGATACATAAATATAAGAAGTGAAAAATGAATATGTCATAATATGCAGAAAACATGATTACATGTTATAGAAAAACAGACACATAGGACAGAATAAAGAGGTGAGACGCAAACCCTCACATATATGGAAACCAACATATGATAGAGGTGCTAAGAATTCGGTGGAGAAAGGATGGACTCTTTAACTCTGCTAGCAAAATTTGCTTATATAAAAAAATCCATTTCCATGCATTAAAATGGATTATATATACATGAACTAATTAAATGTTTAAAAAAAACTTTGAAATGTTAAGAGGGGATGAATGAAATCCATTTTTTTAAATTTTTTAACTGTTTTTTACTTTTTTTTAAATTTTTATTAACATATAATGCGCTATTTGCCCCAGGGTACATGTCTGTGAATCATCAGGCTTACACATTTCACAGCACTTACCATAGCACATACCCAAAACCATAAGCACAGTGGCAGATTTCTGAAACAAGATATAAAAACAGAAACCCTTAGAAATAAGTTTGATTTATTGAACTACATTAATATAAAAATTTCCATATTACAGGGGCACCTATGTGGCTCATTCGATTAAGCTTCCAATTATTGGTTTCGTCTCAGGTCATCATCTCATCAGCGTCATGAGATCGAGCACCATGTCAGGCTCTGTGCAGGACTTAGAGGTTGCTTAAGATTCTTTCTTCCTCTGCCCACACTCCCCATCTCTGCTCATATACACACTCTCTCTCTCAAAAAAATTAAAAAAAGATAAAAAAACAACTTCCACACTACAAAAGGAGCCTTGAACAAAGTTAAACACGCCAAAGAGTGCATAGAGGAGTTTACAACACATGCAAAAGGCAAAAGACAGCACCTAGATACAGGATTAAGTCTTTAATTCATTTATTATTTTAAAGCTTACATATTAAGTACCTGTTTTGTGTTAGGCACTTTTGTAAGCTCTTGGGATATATTGGTGAACAAAGGAAAAAGAGATCTCAGTTTTTTGGGAGTTCACATTTTAGCTAAGAGATACTATAGATAATAAATAAGTAACAAGCGTTATGTGGGTGAATATAAAAGCAAACTAGTAATGAGAATTGAGAGTACGGAGACAAGGAGATGAACTGTAATTTTCAGTCTAATGGTTAGGCTAGGCCATGTAGAGAACTTTACATTTAAGTAAAAACCTACCGAAGGGTGGAATTAGCTTTTTATGTATCCATTCTTTCAGCAGAAGAAGTTTTCAAAAGCTCTAATGTTGGAACTTGTCAGTATATACAAGGAAAAGAAAGAAACTAGTGTGGCTTGGAGTAAAATGAGGAAGGACGTGAATAGCAGTTGATGATGTCAGAGAAATAAGAAGATCCAAGTTATGTAGTCTCATAGGTCACTGTTAGGATGAGTGCTTTCACTCTGAGTGAATTCCTGCATAGGAATTTGCTCAGTATAGTGATAAAATATGAGTTGTGTTTTAAAAAGAACACAATTGGGGTGCCTGGGCGGCTTCGTCCGTTAAGCATCTGCCTTTGGTTTAGGTCATAATCCAAGAGTCCTGGGAATAAGCCCTGCATTGGGCTCCCTGCTCCGGAAGGAGTCTACTTCTTCCTCTGCCTCTGCTTGTGCTCTCTTTCTCTCTAATAAATCAATAAAATCTTTAAAAATAAATAAATAAATAAATAAATAAATAAATAAATAATATTTATATGGGAATTAAGGGCTGTCCTGTACACAGATTGTGGGAGTGTATAAATTGGTCCAAATAAATTGGGAAAACAATGTGAAACCAAACAGAAAAGATGGAGATATATACTGATGAACAACTCTCTTACATATTCTGGCTATATAAACTAGATGCTATCTAGATATTGTAATTGTTTGGAATTTTTGCCAATATAATAGATTAAAAAATAGTATTGCCTACTACTACTTCTACTACAAAAGAATTTGCACATTCTTTTTTTTATTTTTATTTTTTGCACATTCTTAATTATCAGTGAAGCCAAGCAATTTTCATAAGCTGATCTTCTACTATCTTTGCTTTAAAAAATATCATACTTTTTCTAAGAAAATTATAGGTGCTTCTTATATGCTGAGATAAATAATGTATTTGTAGGATATGAGACCTATATCTCAACATATTAAAAAAATATTGCAAATGTGAAGGAGTTCTTTCCCTGTTTTCTCCTAAGAGTATTATAGTTTGAGGTTTCACTTTAAAATTTTTACTCCACTTTGGGTTGATTTTTATATATGATGTAAGGTAAGGGTCTAATTTCATTCTTTTGCATATTGTTATCCAGTTTCCCCAAAACATTTATTGAATAGATTTCCTTTCCACATTGTGTATTCTTGGCATTCTTGTTGAAAATTAGTTTCCTGTGTATGCAAAGTTTAGTTCTGAACTCTTTATTTGTTCCATTGTCTATTTGATTATTTTCATGCTATAATGTTTTGATAACTATATCTTTGTAATAGGGTTTGAAATGAAAAGTGTGATACCTCCAAGTCTGTTCTTTCTCAAGACTGCTTTGTGGTGCCATGAAATTTTAATTTTTTTCCTATTTCTGTGAAAAATGCCACTAAGATTTTTGGTAGGGATTGCATTGAGTATCTTACAGTAATTGAATTGCATATTGCTTTGGATAATAAGGACATTTTAACAAAATTAACACTTCAAACCCATGAATGTGGGATATCTGTTCATTTATTTGTCTCTTCAATTTCTTTCATCAATGTTTTATAGGTTTTATGTACAAGCATTTCACCCTCTTGGTTAAATTTATTCTTAGTATTTTTTCCTTTTTGATGCTGTTATAAATAAGATTGCTTTCTTGATTTCATTTTTGGATAGATTGTTGTTAATATAAAGAAATGCAAATGATTTTTATTTTTATTTTATTTTTACTTTTTAAAATAAGCTCTACACCCAACGTGGGGCTTTAACTCATGACCCCAAAATCAAGAGTCACATGCTCCACTGAGTTAGCCAAATGCCCCTGAATTTTTAATTTTGATTTTGTCTCCTGAAACTTTACTGGATTTATGTATTAGTTGTAACATTTTTTAATGTAGTTTTTAGGGCTTTCTACATATGGGATCAAGTCACCTGTAAACAGGGACAACTTTGCTTTTTCCTCTTTGATTTGGATGCCTTCTATTTCTTTCTCTTGTGTGAATGCTCTTGCCAGAACTTCCAGTATTATGTCGAATAGAAGTGATGAAAGTGGCATCCCTAAATTGTACTAGATCTTAGAGAAAAAGTTGCAGTTCCTCCCCATTGATTATGTCAGCTATGAGCTTTTCAGAAATGATCTTTATTGTGTTAAGGACATTTCCTTTAAACATTGTATTGAGAGTGTTTATCATAAATGGATGTGGAGTTTTGTCAGTTGCCTGCATCTTTTGAGATAATCATGTGGTTTTTATCTTTCATACTGTTAATGTAATTTATCACATTGATTGATTTGTGTGTGTTAAACTTATCTTGCATCTCGGAGGTAAATCCCATTTGGTTATAGTATGTAATTGCTTTAATGTGTTGTTAAATTTGGTTTGTTATGATATCTGAGAATTTTTGCATTGCTGTTTATTAGGAATTTGGCCTGAGTTTTCTTTTCTTATACTATATTTATCTGACTTTAGTGTTAGAGTGATGCTGGCCTTATAAAATAAGTCTGAAATTACTTCCTCTATTTATATTTTTTGGAAGAGTTAAAAAAGGATTGATATTAATTCTTTTAATGTTTCTTAGAATTCAACCATGAAGCCATCTTCTCCTAGGCTTTCCTTTGTTGGGACGTTTGTATTACTACTTAAATCTCTATTTGTTATTAGTCTGTTTAGATTTTTTATTTCTTCTCGATTCAGTCTTGCTTGGTTGTATATTTCTAGGAATTTATCCAGTTCTTCCATGTGTATCATTTGTTTGTATATTCTTGTTTATCATTGTTTCTTAGGATCCTTTTCATTTCTGACGTTGGTGCTATAATGTCTCCTTTTCCATTTCTGATTTTATTTGAGTCTTCTCTCTTTTTTCTTAGTCTCTTAAGGTTTGGTTGATTTTGTTTATTTCTACAAAGAAGCCCACAATGCTTAGCTTTGTTGATTTTTTCTATTGTGTTCTATTTTCTATTTCTGTTCTGATTTTTAACATTTCCTTCCTCTTATTAATTTGGCTTTAGTTTTTTTCTTCTTTTTTGAATTCCTTGAAGTGAAAAGTTAGATTATTTATTGGACATCTTATGTTTTGAGGTAAGCATTTATTGTTATAAACTTCCCTATTACTACTTTTACTGCATTTCATAAGTTTGGGTAGGTTGTGTTTTCATTTTCATTTGTCTTGAGGTATTTTTACAATTCTCTTTTGATTTCTTTATTGATCTAGTGGTTATTCAAGAGTATGTTAGTTAGTTTCTACATATTTGTGAATTTTCCCATTTTCTTACTGTTATCAATTTCTAGTTTCATTCCATTGTAGTCAAAAAAGATACCTTGTATGACTTTGATATTAAATTTGTTGAGACTTATTCCATGACCTACCATATGATCTATACTAAAATATGTATTGTATGCACTTGAGAATAATGAGCATTCCTCGGCTGTTAGGTGAATGTATGTCTTTTCAATAGCATATAACAGGATTTTTTGTTCAGTGCTATTTTAAATATACTTTTCTTATATTTTAGTAGACATGTTATAACACATGTTCTTTTACTCTATATATTAGAATATAATATTAATTAATCCCTTTCCCATGATTGTAGGACACTTTTAATTATTTCTCATTATGAAAATACTATCTCCAAATATAAAAAGGCTTAAAAATATTTAAGTATATAAAAGGAGAAATAAAATAAAGGAAAAAGAAAAAATAAAGGAAAAGTAAAAATGTAAAAGGAAAAATAATCTTGTAAGTCACTGGTAATAACTATTATGATCTTTTTTTCTATGCAATTTGTGACTATTTATTGTCAATAGTTTCCTAGTTTGTAAAATAATTTTCTATGCTATATGGCAACATTTGGGTTTTATAAGTAAATTTTGATTGATATCCTTATTAATAAAGTCATGCACATACTTTTAGTATTTTAGATATTTTTAGATATTCAGTATTTGGGTAAAGATTTGAACATATCTAGAGATTCCTTAAGAATCTCTAAATTCTTAAACATATTGCAAATTTTTCTCTTGAAATGTATCAATTTATTTCCACTTCAAAAATATGAAAGGACTCATTTAAACCCTTCATTGCAAACAGGGGGTATTATAGTTCAATTTTTTACCAATTTATGGGCCATAAAATAGCATTTCATTGATTTAATTTGAATATATGCAAAATTTAGACTGTTTTTGAATGTGCTTCATGAGTATTTCAGCTTTTCCTTTTCAGTTTCTTCTATTTTATTCAATTTTTTTCTTTATTATCATAAGTAAAATAGTCTTAGCTGTAATAATCAATGCATCTCATTTTGTTTCCAATTTGATTTTATGCTTACTTCATTTTTTTTTCATCTCTGGTTTTATGCCAAATTGGACTAGGATCTTTCCACCTTTTTTCTCTCCATCAATTAAAAAGATATGCAGTTCTGCCTCCACCCCTAGCTGCTTTATCTTTATGTTCTCTACAATCATAAATTCATTTTCCTTTATTATTCAACTTGATGAAAGGAACTATAGACTGCATTAATATAAGGTGAAGACTAGAGTAATCCTTTATTTTCTGCATTCTCTTTCAACTTAGAGATTTCACAGCATGCAACTTCTATTTCAAATTTTACAATACATTTTTTGAAACTGATTTTATCTCCTTCCAGTTGGCTTTTCAGGTATTTCTGATACAATTGTCATTATACTGTAGTAGGACTTCCAGTCCATTACTTTTCATGAGTACTTTCAGTTCAATAGCTATTTTTTTCCTTCTTACTTCCTTTCTCCTCCGTTTCAAAACCCTACTTAATTATTGTAACATTTTTGCAACACACGAATTTCATTGACCTTCTCCTTCTGTTGCTTCAACAGTCAAAGATCTAACCCTGGGTGAATATAATTTTCTCTTTTGTTTTAGTTTTTATATTTGCCTGTATCACGGACAGTCAAACACAACTGAAAAAAAGTCACAGAGCAAGGAACCATACACCATAACCCTATAAAGTCTAATCAGCCTCAGTTTGCCCCCTAAGTTTGCCCCAAAGCAAACTTACTAAGTAAACAAACTTACTATGATTTCCTGCATAATTCACAGACTTAACCATCAATCGTACCATTTAGAACCATTTCCATTTTCCTTAAACATCTGAAACCCCCTGCCTCTTTTCTCATCTACTTTATACTTCTCAGTAAAAACAGAAGCTATTAGATCTTCCAACATGCAAATTCATCCGTGTCTGCACCTATCCTGTTCTTTCTTGCTAAAATAAAGGAACTGTCTTCCCTGACTGAGGACAAATCTCTCTTTGAATCTAATCCTTTAACTGCTTATTCACAAATAGAGGCTTTTCGTTAACTTTTAAACTGGCTTAGACTTTTTTTTTTTTTTAGAAAAATCTCATCCCTTTTCTTCTAGCTACTAGCTGGCGTTTTACCTCTCAGTCAATCTGTTTCTATTTCTGTTCTGTTCAATGTGTCTTTATTTCCTCAAGTCTAGTAACCTCAAGGTCACCAGGAACCTCTACATTGCTAAATACAATTGATATTCCTTAACTCGTATAGTGTGAAACCTGGTTTTCATCTGTTCAGTAACTTTCAGTTATTTCTTCTGACAAAGAACTTCTATTTACTATAAAGAGTTTTTGCTAGGAGATTTGGTTGGAGTTGACACTTTTTTTGAAATCATAATTGAGTAGGCCTACCAAATCAGAATGCTTTATTTGTATTACTCAATGCCAGGGCAAAGAGCAAACACAGGATTCAAGCAAAGTCAAACACAGAAACTATCACTGTCTGGCTCATCTGTGAGATTACTTACCACATCACTCCTTAGGAAAATCATGAGAACGACAATACCAAAAGTGGTTAAAACTTTTACTCCTGAACTTGGGTGTTGAATAGCTTGTCTCTTCCATTTCACAGATGGGATTAAATATGGAATATATATATTTTTACATTGACATAGTAAGGTTCTTACTGAGAGAAGAACACAATCTTATTTACTTCATAAAACATGTTGCCTGTGGTGAAAGGGTGCTCATTCACACAGGTTGTTGTATCTTGTACAGAACAATCCTTGCTCTGAGAATAGAAGTGAGTCTGATCTTGATCTTCCACTTTCACTTTTTGGTAATATGTTTTATGAACTTTAGTCATGACTTTATTGGTTCATCTGTCTCTCTGTTTATTGCAGATAGTAAAGTTCTTCATTGATTCCAGTAATATGGTTACCTTTTATTCTTTATTTCTGTTCTCACTGAAATTCTTTTACTTTCTGTATGTCTTTATATCTATTCAAATAAGAGAAGACCCCAGGCTCTGTTAACTCTTAGCCATCTAAATCTATATTTTTTATTGCATGTGTTACTTTTCATCTTTTGTATTAATAATTATATTATTATTATCTGTAATTGATCCCCAGATATGAGGGAAGCACAGTGTTAAGCACTTTGTACACATTTTATATTTTTATCCTGTCAACACTTCAAGATTACAATTGTTTTATCCATTCTACTAATAAAAAAACTGAACTTCAGCAAGGTTATATGAATGATAATGATCATAGAGCTGGTTAGTGGTGAAGAGGAACTTGAAGTCAGATTCTCTGCTCCAGAGTTTATGTAATTTATCACTATGCAGTGCCAATTCCTTTCTAATTATTTTAATACATATGCCCTAATCTGAAGTTATCACACTGTCTTTTCAGAACTTATATTTTTTAGACAAATCACTTTTATTCATGGATACTAGCAAATCAATACATTTAAATTTATACTATGGAAGTATCTATTTTTTGCTGAAAATAAAAATTAGTATTAAGTTTTAATTTATTTTGTATTTATTTTAATTTTTACTTATTATATTTATTTGCTACTCATTTTCAATAACAAAGAGAAAATGCCATTTTCTTAGTTTTAAATCATTTCAATAAATACTTGTATATCAATGTTTTTCTTATTACAGCTAAATTTTAAAATATCTCTAATTAATGTTTATTTCTAGGCATTTGTTTCATTTTTATTGAAATAAGTTTTTAATATAGCACATTTTATTTCCAGAAAAACAACTGGAAGCTAGTCACATTTCCAGAGACAGATTCATGTTGTATTGGTTGAGAATGAATGGGATATTTGATTACAAAATGATAAGTGACCTTTTGGAAACAGCAATTAACGTTAACTTGATATGGTTAATAAGCCAAACAGAGGAGGACAAATTGAGTGTAAATTACTCTTTTTCTAGTGATCAAACACAGGCATTATTATAAGTGATATTTATTAATTCTTAGAATTGAAATTATATATATATGAGAATTAGTCAAAATCTCTTAAATAAATGTTATATGTTCCTTTTTATTTACATGAGAGATTCGGTTATTTTTTTCACATAAATAAATATTCAAAAAAAATAGTTACTTTCACACAGTGCACTTATATTAGAATGGACTAGAGAGATTCTGTTTATAGAAACTAAAACTCAAATATTAGCTTATATTCTGTTTATTAATTGGATCTGGGAATAATAGAGACTTAGTTGATAAAGAACTTGTAATACTTATAAAAAATGATGTCTCTTTATTAGCTATCTGTCCTTTTTGGTGTGTATATAATTTGATAAGCCTGTTTGTTTATTTGCTTATTTTTGGTTGACAGATTTGAAGGATTTCAGGTAGGAAAATCACTGACTAAAAATAGAAGAAAAAGCAGTATCTTGAGGAAAGGAATCTTTCCCCTCCAGTTATGTAGATGCCAATTATGATAGCCCCATTAAACTTAGAAGGCCCCGCCCCCCAAAAAATGACAATCATGTTAGGCAATCATTAAAAGAAGCTCAATATGTGGGTGGAGGTGAGAACAGTAAGTCATATTATCCTTCCTGTTTCATAACTTAATCTTTTGGCACTTGAATTTGCTGAGAGAACATTTAATTGCTTTCTTGTGTTATGCAAAAATGCAGACTTGATTACATAATATCTTAGTAAAACAAAAGACTGAAGGCATTTTTTACAAATCTGTGGTCAGTGCTAATCGGTAAGCTGCTTTTTAAAAGTCACAGAGCACAGGGCAAAATTTAAGCCAAAGAGAATCAAGTTAGATATTACACTCAAAAACTGAGACAAGATATGAAGTTCCTATGTGCATTTGGCTAATACTTGTTAATTATTATGTATTGAGTTTAATAATACAACTTAATGAAGTCTAGATAAAATTTATTTTGAAGTAGATAGAATCAATTATCCCTAAACTTTTGCTGCTTGGAAGATGTTTAATGATGTGATACCTGATGTGCCAAGTGACCTCCCAACAGAAGGCCAACTTTCTTGGAAATTCGATGAGAAGTCTCTTTCCCCAACAAAGGGAGCAGACAATGCACCATGTTCGTCACTGCTACATGGAGATGATGTCAATTTCAATACAAAGCAAAGATTCCCCAGAAGTCCTCCATTAGAGAAAGGAGGTTTTTGCAAAAACAACACACAAAACATAAATATTTTCCACAGAGCATAAAGGAAGGGAGAGGACTTTATTAGGATGTTAAAAGTTTTACTTCAACTTAACTTTCAGGTATTCAGACAGAGACAGAACTATAATATCAGTGATCTTGGGTCCTTAGCTTGCCTTATGCGTATCTTGGAACTTCTCAGCCTCCATAATCACATGAGCCAATTCCTCATCATATATATTGAGGAAGACCATCAGCCGTATGGAAGGGCCCATATGGCAGACAACTGGGGTCTCCAATATGAGCATCCCTCTTAAACTCCTAACTGAAGCTAGAATCAGCTTCTTAGCCATGAGAATGAGCCATCTTAGTTGACCCTCCAGTTTCAACTGAGCATCCCCAACCAAGGTTATATCAGGCAGGGAGAAACTAAGTTATAAAACCAAAATTATGAGCATATTAGGGATGGTTATTCTATTTATTTCTGTATTTCTGTATTTCTGTGTTTATTTATTTAGGAAATGTGAGCAGAGTGGGTGGGGAGAGGGAGAGAGAGAATCTCAAGCAAACTTCATACCCAGCACCAAGCCCAACATAGGGCTCAATCTCACAACTCTGAGATCATGACCCAAACCAAAATCAAGAGTCAGATGCTTAACCAACTGAGCCACCCACTAAAATAACCTTAGTGACGGTTATTTTAGCATAAGTGCGCAGTCTCTAAAGAGATATCCTGGAGTGCTTTAGTAAACCTCCAGGTTTTCCATGGGTCAATATAAATTTTAGAGAGAAACACAATTTTTGATGCCTATTGGATAATATATGATTCACTAGGTTCATGTAATTCATTTCAACATCTTAAGATCGGCTATAATTTTTTCAGTGATGATGTACCTTTACAAAGCTGAGTTTTTGGCAGTTCTAGAAAAACAAGTACTGTGTGAAAATCAGTGTGGAGAAAAAATGAGACTGGTAGTGTCCAATATAATTCCAAGGTTTGAAGAACAGGCAGTGCCCGAAGGTGCAGACATCCCATCTGTGATTGTTTTTATTAGGAATACAGTTTTTTTCTGTATTTTATGTGCATTATTTTTCAAATGACATTAAGATATAAAGTCCTCTTAAGGACAATATTAAGGACATATATGCTTGTTAAAGATAATATTATTAGTTTATTAATGCCTATTAAATTGTTTGCTCTTAACTTTTTAATAAATGGAACTACTTTTTTTCCTAGAAGGGCTGTGAAGAACAAATACTCGGAAACCATGAGTTCTATGAACTGAGAAAATTTGGGAAACTCTGCTATAAATCCTTACAGAAAACTATTTGATCCGTAAAATAAACATTTAATTTCTTGTGAAAATGTTCCTGATAAAACCTTTGAGTGCAAATAGTTTGTAAAATAATATGTATATAACATAGAGCATATAGTATGACCTGAGTTTTATTGTTTTATTTTATTTACGTGTGTGTGTGTGTGTGTGTGTGTGTGTGTGTGTGATGTTTGTTTTAAATAAAGATTGAAAATAGATATGCCTGAATGTTGATATTGTTTGTTTCTGGTCAATGGATTATGAACTGTTGAGAGTTAAAGTTTCAAGTCCTGATATCAGATTCTACCTGTGGATTCTTTTTTTTTTTTTTTTTCTGAATTTTTTTTTTCAGACTCTATCTGTTGATTCTATTAATTACTACTTGTAAGACCATGAGAACTTGGGTACATTTTTGTCTTTTGTCTCAGTTTCTTTATAAATAAAATGGATGTAATTATAGGACCAAAATCATAAAGTTCTTGTGAAAATAAATTATTTTTTAGCAATGGGTAGCATAGAACTCAATAAATGTTAACAATAACTATTATGATGATATTTCTAATTCTTTATACTTCACAAAATGAACAACTTTCTAATGCTAAACGTTATTAGAAGTGTTATTAAAGCAGAGACATTTATGTTACTCTTCCCTGGGTTACATATAAATACCTTCTCCAATCTGTTCCATTTCTCCTTCTTATCTCCATTATTCAGCATTGTGGTTATGATCTTGCTTACAAAATCTGACAGAAATTATGGTGGGGATATCACAGTGTGGACTCAACTGAAATGCATATTCTAAAAGCAATGCTGAACCAAAACTGTTTTAGCGAGGGATTTTCTAGGATAGCAAGTCAAGAAAGAAATTGAATAGAGATTCAAGATTGAGCCTGGAACGTAGCTAGGAACATTTAGTCCAAAGTACCGTTTTTAACAGTACACGGGAAAATTTACCAGGAGGGGTTCACAAGTAAGGCAGGCTCTGGTGCCACCAACAAGTCACAGCAAGGGGTCTAGGACTGAGAGCGGCTAGAGAGTGGACACAGGTGTCTGGTTCATATTGGTTTCATTTGTGTTTAAGTGTGCGTGTGTGCATATGTGCACATATGTGTGGGTTTGTGTGTGTTCACACATGCTTGTGTAAGTAATGAAGAGAATGTCCAGTTTAAAGAAGTTGGGCAATTCTTCCCATCCTTACTGTCATTATGTCGTGGGGTTCCTGTACCCGTGAATAAGAATAGGTATAGGTATAATGAGATTATAAGTTCAGCGAACTTGAGAAAATGTATTTTAATATTTCCCCCAAATAAATAAATGCCTTTCTGCCTTGTTACAGGGCCTAAGAGTAATGACTTTCAAAGTCTGGCATGTGTGACTTCAGACTCTACGTGTTAAACATGTCTTTTTAAAAAATTCAAGGTATATTAATATATTTGAAAAAAATAAACTATTGGCCTTACTTTAACACGAAATGATACTGCAATTTTACCTATAATAATGATATCAATTTTAAATCATTCATTTAAGTAAAAATGGAACTTAGTTTAAAACTATATGCAGTGCTTAAGTATGACATAAATCATGAAGTTGATACATGACTAACACAAGTTTGGAAAAACATTGCAATAAGAGACTGAGTTTGACAAATTAGAGAAATGGGAACAGCAGTATGACAAAAAATACTGTGTTCTGCATATTTTGATAGAAGGCTAAAATAGCTTTGTTCTTCTCCCTGTAACTTTGCTTCCCTAATTTACCGAAAATACCTATTGTTCCTTGCCTTTGACACATGGTATTGTGAATGTGTCACAGTAAAGGCCAGTTCTTGACTGGTGATCTTTTCCAGATGACTGGCAAGGGCGCCGGGGGGTTCCACCACGGCTTGCATCAGTCACCCAAGAGGGCACACATTCTTGCCGCTCATCTGATAAATGTTCTACAAGCTGATAAAAATGCTCCTTTCCGTGAAGGATATATTTTCCAACCCAAACTTTTAATTGTCCTAGGAAGGGCAGCACTCAAAATATATAATTTCTATCATTGTGGAGCTAGAGTCATATAGGGAAAATTAGAGTCCTTCCCAAACCAAGAGCTAATTTCAGTAAACACCTGTTCTATTATTCTTGACGATGTTAACAGTATATATTTTTTGAAACAGGAAGTTATTTCATGCATAACTAAAAGTACTGAGTTTAAAAAAAATAAAAATAAAAGTACTGAGTTTTATATAAGTAAAAGGAATAATGAAAATGTAGAAATAACTTTTCTCTAAATGAATTGTAATTAATACAAATATTTATGGACATGTCTGAAAATCAGAAGTGTTCACCTTTCTAGAATAGAATCATGACATTCCAGTGTCACAATATTAGACATTTCTAGTAGGTCTAACGTTTATTCCAACTTCAAATGTTATTACTTACCAAATAGCATTAGCAAAAAAAAAAAAAAAAGTAGCATTGGCATCTGTTTAATAGGCACCCATGAAACCTTCAAGGTAATTGGAGAACTATATATATCTCAAGTTCTTAGAGTAAATATGAAACTTTCAAGATAACAGGAAATCTGTGTTGGCTAAAATAAAATAGTGCATGCTGTACTTCTTTAGATGTGTCTTAACAATATGTTAGTTTCTACAGGGGGAATGGTCGCAGTAAAGTTTTTCCACAGGTAGATGTTCTTTCCTTAGTGCTTTACATAACATCTTCATGTTAATAAGAGGAATAATGTATT
>CM053608.1:57037289-57066382 GCA_028646535.1 Procyon lotor | reverse complement strand
TTTTATTTATTTGACAGAGAGATCACAAGCAGGCAAAGAGACAGGCAGAGAAAGAGGAGGAAGCAGGCTCCCTGATGAGCAGAGAGCCCAATACAGGGCTCCATCCCAAGACCCTGAGATCATGACCTGAGCCGAAGGCAGAGGCTTTAACCCACTGAGCCACCCAGGCACCCAGGAATAATGTATTTCAATAGTGACCGTCCATTATCCTCTTTCCCTCTCCTCTACCATATAGAAGTAACATGCTTGTAAAAAAGAGCAGACAGAAATTATGATAGTGAACACAACTTTTGTTCCTTAGTGTAACTTATGACAATCATAAAATATCCTTATGCTATTTATGAAGATTGAAAGACAGCAGAATAAAATCATGTATCTTTTTTCATTCTGTTAATTTAGTAATTTTCCTAATAATTATCTTAGTAAAGAAAAAGGAAAGCATTCATACTGACAAATATTTACATGTTGGTTCAAAAGTGAAAGCATTTTTCAGTGTCTGATCAATATGATAAGACACAATCTACAGTAATGGTCTTGCATACGCCTAGTCCGTATCTTTAAACTGCATTACCAAGTAGTTTTGAAGTGTCATGAAATCATACAGGTTCTTGGGAAACAATGTACTTTTTATATCGGAAATACTCATAATAGTAATAGGAGAAATTTCATAAAAGACTGAAGCAGGCATTGGCATTTTGCTGTGTGATAGAACTGTTTTAAATATAGAGATATTGTCATCAATTTGTATAATCTTTTAAGCTCCACCCCCACTCCACCCAATGCTACTGGTTTCTTCAAAGGAATGAAATGCTTTATCTTCTTGACAGAACAAATTGACTGGAAAATTACATAAACCCCTCAGCAGATGTTCTTTTCCACTTTGTTTGGGAATTTGCACCGCTATACAGTGTTTCCAAGACCCATGTGGAGATGGGCTTGCAGGATGCAATCGACATATGCAGACTACCACTACAATGAATGCAAAGGCTACTAGTTATTCTTTGGTTGTATGACCAAGTACGATTTGGGCAATAAACCATAATACTATTTCCTAATTTTTAACGCAATTACTAAACAACCAAAAGATTTGAGCTATTCAAATTAGCCCTACAAACATTAAGCATTTTCTAATCCAAGTGAAATTCCAAGCCCTGAATTGCTAGAAATTTGTTTGCCATGACTGAGTCTTGGAATCAAGGATATCAGGCAGCAAAGAACAGGAAAAAAGAAACCAATTTTGACTTCCAATCCCCTGTATCATATCTCTATCAGTATAGCACACTAATCTGTATAAATAGGATGGCATCTTCAAAATTATAATGCACACCATTGAGTTAAGCATCTGTATAACAATCTGAATTGTCATTCATCTCTCTGTGAACAGTATACTGCAACTTAGTGTCACTTAATGCTAAATGACATCCATCTACATAGTCTGCTTCTCTGTGTAGCATGGTGAACTTATAATTGTATTTCATCCCTTTATTTTTCAGGCTTTGCAAAAACACTTTTTCCCGTGCAGTTAAAAATAAGAGAAACTAATGCAACTAGCTCTCAATAAAAGTCTATGAAGCTGTTCAATAAATGGTATTTTGGAAATATCTCAAAGTAGATGTTTATATTCCCAAAACATTGCAAATTTTTAGCAATTCTATGGAATGCATTATATTTTCAGCTAAAGAGAATATTTTTAGAGGGAAAGAGGAGTGAGCAATTTGGAAGTGGAATAAATGTTTTAATGAAAATTCCAAAAGTCACAGTAAGTCAGAAAAAGAAAATCAAGATAATATTGGTGTAAACTATTGATTGCCATGGTAACCTGATTTGGAGATGGGCAACTGTTCTGTGCATGAGCCTTCATTAGGTAAGCTTGGTTTTTACCGAGGTGTTGATTACGAATCATAACAAGTCATACTTCATAGAAATTACCATCTTCTAAAAGAAAATTCTCAGTTAGAACTTGCTAGCTCAATTCAAATAACTAATAACTAATTAAGATTTAGTTAATAACTAATATACTTAATAACTAATTAAGATTTCATTTTGGTGAGTTTTATATAAATCTTAATCACAAGAAAAGGATATATATATCTATATATCTACATATTCATATATCTACGTATATATCTACATCTATACATATATCTATCTACATATATCTATGTAGATATATATAGATATGTATTTTTTAGTTAAATGATTCATTCGGTCTTGCATTGTTAAGGAGCTAGATGTGCCTTTAAAATACTTGAATTCTACTTCAGGCTTTCCCAGTAATTAAATGTGTTTCATTGTTCAAGCCATTCTCTGGATACCATGTTCCCTATCTGTAAAATTATAGAGGTTTCTTGTTCCTCCTTAAGATCCACTGGACACCATGGAAAAGAAGTCTGGAGAGATTGACAAAAGGGGTCTTTGGGAAGATTGGAATCTCACATCAAGTGATACAGGCTTTATCCTACAAGGGAAGGGGCTTGTTGATGTGTTTAATCATAGCACCAACATGAATTATCAGTGCTTCATAGCTAAAGGATTGAAAAAAAAACTTAACAAACTAAAAATCGACTTCCAAAGCTCATGTTTGCTAAGTAGTAACTTAGCAAAGTTACTCCCCCTCCCCCTCCCCCTTCTTCTTCTTCTTCTTTTTCTAAGTACACTCTCAGTAAATAAAAATATAGTATATAACTTTCTGAATAAAAAGTATTCTGCCAGGGCTGTTCTCTACTTTTTCCTTTGGTTACACTGAAAAATTATAATATGTAAATTTAAAGTTCTAACTAATATGGGTTTACTAAGCACCACCATTATTATTTATCACTGCAAGTGCCTCAAAACTTAGAAATATTTAAAGCAAGCATGGTTGTGATAAGTATTCAAACTCTTCATTGTTTTGGAAAATACCATCTGGACAAAACCAAATATAAGTGAAAAACTTTCCTCACCGCCCCTCCAAAAAAATGAATAACATTGTTTCAAGACGATAATACCATGCCAGAAAATATCTGTAAACACCTCCATGAAATCATAATTTTTATAAATCAAATAGGCAGATGCCCTATTTTTTCCTTATTCTTAAAATATTGTTTCTTTTTTACCACCAGGTAAAAATTATGCAATCTAACTTTATATATCTATAATCTGTCATATCAGGAATATCGTCATTGTATGAGATAATTATCTTACTTAAATTTTTTACAATTCATATAGAGTAGTAATTCTAAATTTGTAATCATTTTTAAAATGACAATGTGTGGGGCACCTGGGTGGCTCGTTGGTTAAGTGACTGATTCTTGATCTCAGCGCAGGTCTTGATCTCAAGGTCTTGAGTTCAGGCCCCACATGGGTCTCTATGCTGGGCATGGAGCCTACTTTAAAAAAAAAGATAAAATGACAGTGTGAGTGAGAGGTACTTTTATTTTATCTAAAAGTCAAACACTCTTAGCTGTGTGATAAATGTTCCAGGTAAAGGGCACAAAATCACCATGAAAAGGAATTTACAATCATGATAAAATAAAAACAAAACTTGCCTGAGTCTATCATGAGATAAAAATGCATATTTCTAATCACATGGCTCTTTAAGGCTCAATTTACTGCATATGTATCAGCAAAAGAAGTCCAGCTGATTTAGGGCTATATTCACTCAGAACCTTTATCTTTGATTCAGGTTGCCTTATAAGACTCTTTGACTTGAAATACATTATCCAACAAATCCTTTTCAAATCTTATCTGACTAGAATGAATATTATCTATTTTGTTATGTGCTCTCCCTGTTTTAATCCACCTCTATTTCCACACTCCTGCATATATGTTTGTTTAGCAAGCCTTGGTTTTGTCTGATCATCAGTCCAATTATTTACACATCATTTAAATTTTAATAACTTAAATCATAGGAATTTAAAGAATAATGGGGCTCAATCAAGGTTAGTAAATATTCTCTTGTTAGAAATGTTCACACATAATATAAATTAACTCTCCATAGACCAAAGTTTGTGTGATTATGGTGTATTTGGAAAATTCTGGAGGTGACAGCTTTCTGCTTATAGTTCATAGGCATCCAGAAAGTTAAGGCTGGAAGGTGGGCAGAATGGTTTCTTAGGAAAAACTATGATCAAAATGTAAGCAGAGATTCAATTCCTTAAAATAATTGAAATAAATAAATCAAAACTAAATCCTTTAAGCACTCAAAATAAGCACAGTACTATTGTCATTCCACATTTTACCCCCAATGAAGTTCATTCAACACTTGCAAAATATATAAACATTCCTAAGAATTGACTAAGTCATTTTCTTTTTTCTTTGGTTCTCTATAAAGTTTTCAACTTCAAAATTCAAGTTCCAGGAATATACTTGGGATTTCTTCAAACACAGTCAGAAGGGAATATAGTCAATAATAATTTTAGAATTTTGAATGGTGACAAATGGTAACTACATTTATCCTGGTAAGCATTTCATAGTGTATATAAATGTCAAATCACCATGTTATACACCTGAAACTAATATATTTTATGTAAGCTATACTCAATTAATAATGAAGTCAAAATTACTCCACAAATCACTACAGAGAATCCCTTTATTTTCATTTACTGCCACCATCCTCCCTGCAAATAATTTCACATGATAAGGGTCTGTGAGATGTAGAAGGGTTTAGGGTTTAAGAATGCATTTCAGGGGCTCCTGAGTGGCTCAATCGGTTAAGGATCTGACTCTTGATTTTGGTTCAGGTAATGATCTCAGTGATGTGAGATCAAGCCCCATGTGAGGCACTGGGCATGGAGACTACTTAAAATTATTTCTCCCTCTCCCTCTGCCTTCCTCCCACTCTCTTTCTCTTTCTCTCAAAAAAAAAAATGCATTTTATGAAAAGTGTGATCTGAGTATTGTGGGATCTTTAATAATCTGTAAGAGTAAAGAAGCCAATTGGAAATTTTTCTTACTCTTAGGTTTATTAAGTACCATCATTCTTTTATATATAAATATAGGAAGACAAATGGGCACAATACATTCAGAGCACACCAAAATGGTGTTCTAAGTGGGATGTCAAATGTATCATAACCCTCTAAAATAATAAAAGGCTCATTTGGTTTTAAGAATGATAGAGAAACTGTATTTTATTTTAGATCACAAATATTGTGGAGAAAATAAAATTTTAAAAACATTTCCAGTAATCATAGAAAATGCAGATGGTATTTATTTAAAATTTATAAAAATTTCCAAATGAGTATTAAATTGGTACCGAAAACACACAAAGGGTCTGGTGTGTGTGTCTATGTATGTACTTATGTGCAAGGGGCAATGGATTATAATGATATAGGATATATGAGGTAAAATACCAGACAGAAAAAAAAATTATATTCTGGTAAGTGATAGATATATCAAATTGTTGTTCAGAAAAAAATAGTTAGAAGTGCTATGATTCTAAATCATACTGTTGAGGGTATTCTATGGCCCATGGATATATTTTTTCCTCCTTCTTAAATATAAACTTAATAATTATGCTTAAAATTATTCCACCATGCAAAATATAAGCTCACAGGTGCATAAATAAATGGACAATGAATGGTCTTCTACAGATGAATACACTTTGGCAGTTTTATTCTCTAAAGACATTTTTCCCTCTCTGAACATAACTATTGTAAAAGCTCATTAATGTGAAAAATGGAATATTTTGGAAAAAATAATTGATTAAGTTATTATTATCTAAAATCCACACTTTGTGTTAACTAAGAAAAGTAACTTTCTTTTCTTTTTCATAAATAGAAATCATACTACAAATTACAGGTTCCAGTTCAAATAGATAAAAGTATAAAATGGAATACTGTCATTTTAAATGTTACATGATTGTAATTGTTGTTAATGTTATCAATTTCAGGTAGGTATTATTCCAGTAGAATAGTTATAATTATAAAATTATAAAATTTTATAAATAAATAAAATAGTTATAATTATAAAATTATAAAATAGTTATAATACTTCACAAGTATTACTGGATGATACTATAGATGCTCACATTTCTTTTTAATATTTATCTTTAATAGTATAATTTATTCTTCTGGATATAGATTATAGATTCTGTAAAACAAGTTAATATTTACAGAAAAGTTGGATCTCTATTAGGGAAAGAAAAATCTCTTTCTCCTTATATCTGCTTATCTGGATTTACACACACACACACACACACACACACACACACACACACACTTACATTTTGCAGAGCATTTTAACCTAGGAAATTGATTATGAAATTTAGAAAATACATATATGATATCAAATGTCAAATATTAGGTCACTAAGAATTTCTCTGGCTTCTATATTTTCTGGGTAATAACTTCCTCCATGAAAGAAAATTCCTTAGGTAATATGAATTCACACTTTCTTCTTGCTATGAAGCATAGATCTGCACTAAATTTTTCCAAATTTCTTAGACATGACATTTAGCATTTTCAAAAGAAGTCTACAGATATGAATGAAAAAATTTTATAAGTTAAAATACTTTACTCAATATTCTCAGCACTGAATATCATGACTTAAAAGATGAAACGAGTATTTTAATAGAATCAGTTTTTCATATCACAAAAGCAGGAAGAATTTTAGATTGAGTCTGAAATGTAAGAACTGGAAATTTTGTCATCGTTACCAATGTCCTAAATGTATGCAGCAGATACATTTAGGCACACTCTCTAAAGTTAACTCCAGAGAGCAAAGTTGCCAATGTTACTCTAGAAGAGTAACCTAGTCCTCTTATGTTTTATTCTTTCACTGGAAAATGGATGGGTAATTGTAAAATCAATGGGAGAGGACTGAAATATCCCTACCCTAGGAATTGAAAATGTAGAAAAACCATGGTAGTATATCCATGACTATGACATACAGCCTTGACTTTTTACTTAACTTACATAGGCTAATAAGATTTTAACAGTTTTCTGTGTACCAGATCCTCAAATTCTTTTCAGTCTTTCTTCATTTGCCAGTGTGGTAATAATAAATTTTATTAAGGGGCTTGATAGGGGCTCCTGGGTAGCTTAGTCCATTAAGCATCTGCCTTTGGCTCAGATCATAATCTCAGGGTCCTGGGATGGAACCCCACACTGGGCTCCTTACTTAACAGGGAGCATGGTTCTCCCTCTACCTGTCACTTCCCCTGTTTGCGCTCTCTCTCTCTCTCAAAAATAAATAAAATCTTAAAAAAATAATAAAGGGGCTTGATAAAGAAGGTTATTATTTACCAAAACACGTTCTGCTTGACACTGATACTTAAAATATTCTAGGAGAGGGGACACCTGGGTGGCTCCAATGGTTAAGCTTCGGCTTTGGCTCAGGTCATGATCTCCAGATCCTGGGATCAAGTCCCATGTCAGGCTCCCAGCTCAGCAGGGAGTCTGTTTGCTTCTTCCTTTGTCTCTCCCCCTGCTCCTACTCTCTCTCTGTCTCTCTCAAATGAATAAATAAAACATATAAATAAATAAACAAAATCTTTAAAAACTAAAAAATAAAAAAAAATAAAATATTCTAGGAGAAAAGGAGTTTTGTATTAAGGTAAGTTTATGTAAATCTGCATGTTATATCTCACTCCTAAGTGATTTCTAATACACAAATGTCATTTGATATTGTATCATGATTGTGTTTCTACTATATTCACTCATCTCTGAAAACACTTTTTAATGGCTGGATAATCAACCAATATATGATTTTATATAATTTGTCCATATCTCTACTGTTAACATAAGGATTTTCAATAGTCTGATTTTATTAACAATACTGTATGTAAAGCTTCATGTATATGAAGTTTTTATGGAATAAAACACTAGAATTAGAAATAATAATGGATCATATTGAGTGAGTATTATAATAGTCCTAATTAATATTGTCAAGTTGCCTTCCAGAAAGTTATACCACTATAAGTGTATTATTGCATATATTCCCCAAGTTACACACATGAGAGCTTTCACGAATCAATATAAAAGTCCCAAAAGAACATTGAGCAAAGCCCTTAAAAATGGGAAATTCAAATAGTTATAAATGGAAAAATAATGTGCAAACTCTTGAATAATTAAAATTATGCAAATTAAACCAATGGCTAAATACATTTAATCTGTTAGATTAGGCAAAGTAATTTGAGAATTAAAATAATATTGTAGTCATTCTTACTGCTAATAGGATGTCAAAGTGAACCAAAATTTCAGGAAAACAATTTAGCAATATTTATATAAAATAAATAAGTGCTTACAATAATACATTTCCTTGATATGTATTAGAAAATTAGAAATGTGCGTAGAAATATTCTGTTTTAGGGTGATCAAAACATCATCATTAATAGCAACTAATTTTTTTAAAATGTCTAAGAGAAGATAAGAATATTTATGTTGATACTGCTAATATTGTCTAATGATCCATTCTCTCCTACTTTCTTTATTAAAGCAACACTCAGATGTTAATATATGCCCACCTAGAAAAATACTGTAACTCTAAGCCTTTCCCTTTGCTAGAGTGATTTCGTGACTATATTCGCGCTAATTGGATGTAAGCAAAAAATGAATGTGCAACATCTGTGGCCTTAAAATGAAGGGTAGGCTTCTACTACTTCTCTCTTCTTGCTATAATATGGACTTGGTAGAATGAGCTGGAACAACAATATTTATCCATGACATGGGAGCATGGTTGACAGGGAAACCAAGTAAATGATTTTGGATCTGATGATTTGGTGCTGCAGGAAAATACTGGCCCACCTGCCTTTGAGGTTTCTATATGAAGGGTAAATAAAGGTCCATCTTGTTTAAACTATCTTTGTTTGGGCTTCTTTTGTTTCAGTAGTTCAAACTACATCTTAGGTACATGATCCATACATGTAGAGATGTTCTGCAGCAACTGAAAACCTCCTAATAGCATGGAAGAAACCAATAAAATAATGGTGCAGAGAGAAAACAAAATATATTATGTTAGTTTTTCAATTATGATATTAAAGAGAAATGATCTCCAAAATGTTAATGGCAGTAAAGTCTTGGTGGTTAAGATTAGTGATAATTTTAAGATGTGTTTCTCTTTCTAATCTAATTATGAGGAAAATATTGGGCAAATCCCAATTGACATTTTACAAAATACCTTGCCAGTACTTTTCAATGTCAAGATCATTAAAAACAAGGCAAGTTGAGAAAGTGTTATAGCCAAGAAGAGTCTAAGGAGTCATAATGACTAAATGTAATAGGGTGTCCTGGATAAGATCTTGAAATAGGAAAAAAAAAAGTAGGTAAAAACTAAGAAAATCTGAAAACGGACTTTAGTTAATAATATTTTAATATTAGTTCATTGATTGTGATAAATGTACTATAGTAACACAAGGAGTTAACAATAGAGGAAGCTGGATGTGGGCCATCTGGGAGGTACTAAGTAGCAAACAGTGCATGGTAACCAATGCCAAGGAAAGACTCCATCTACATGGAGGATAACAAAGATCAACACAGATCCAGACACCAGGAATGGAACTCCAAAGACTTCTGCCTACAGCATGTTGGTATCTGAATCACCAAGGAAAGCACAACACAACCAAGCACTGGATGGTAAAATGATTTTACTCCCATAGAGAAGAGACAGTGTAAGATCAGTTCCAATAGTGGGTGTTAGTCCCTCATGGCCAGTAGGTGTCCCTGGTGGCCAAAGCAGGGCAACTAGCCTCTGTGCTCTCCCCTAATGCCCCCGCATAATTACCCTGACCTCTCCCCTGCCAAATACTGAATGCCCTCAGCAAGACTCAAGGCCATTCTCTTGGTATGGCTTAAAACCCAAGGCCCATTTTTATGTGGCTGACAGAGACTCCAAAAACCATGTGCGTAAGACTCCCTTTCCCAACAGGAAGTCTTATACAATCTTCACAAGTTTTCTATAAACATAAATCTATTTTAAAATTAAATATAAATACACACACACACACACACACACACACACACACACACACACATATGTTCCAGACACTATTGTAGGCCACAGACTTTGCTACTGATCTCTTGCTCATTTTGCTGTGTGGGCAGAAGCCAAGCCTGCATTATCTCAAGCTTCTGCCAGATTCCCCTTTTAGCATCTCTGACTCCCTAAACCTCATGCATGTTTAGCTCCATGGTCAAAGACCTCAGCTTCCCATCAAGTTTCTGACATCATTGAACTTGGAGGTTTAGAAGTAGTGATAAATCAGTCTGGACCTCAGCCTCTTTTCAGGGATTCAAGTTTTCTCTTACTCTCCACTACTGTCATGTCCCTCTTACTTTCCCAGCTGCCTGCCCTGTTGACCTCAGATCTTGGGGCTGAGGCAACAGATGGGCATAAACTTTTTAAATAGCTTCCAAACAAGGTAAAAATTATATACTAAAATCCCATATATTATATCATCTCTCATGGTTATGAGTCTCTGATCAAATCTTGCCTGCTATTGCTATGTAATCTATTAGGACTACTTATTAAAAATCTTTTCTTTTTTTACTTTTTTTTAATTTGAGAGTGAGAGAGAGCATGAGAGGGGAGAAGGTTAGAGGGAGAAGCAGACTCCCCATGGAGCTGGGAACCCGATGTGGGACTCCATCCCAGGACACCAGGATCATGACTTGAGCTGAAGGCAGTCGTTCAACCAACTGAGCCACCCAGGCACCCCACTTATTAAGAATCTTATGTATTGAGCACTAATTGTCTTATTTCAAGGGCTAAGAGTCACAGAATCAATCAATCAATCACAAGGAGGCTGAAAATTAAAAGACACCATGCCCTTGAATTCTGATACAGTATCTTGGAACCACCTCAAATGCTGCCAATTTCCAAAATGAATCAAGATAAACAACCATTTTGTTGAGCTTTTCATTGAAGAATTAATACTATTAATGAAATCTACTATCTAACCACTATATATTTCAGCTCTTTTCTAATTTCAAATTCATTACATCTATAATGAAAATAAAAGATATTCTTAGTGGTCAAAAGACATAAAATGATTAATCACATATCTACTAATGACATTTTAAAAGTACCTCAGCCCAGAAATGTGACACTACAATCATTAAAAATCAGATTCAATTTTCAAAGATACTAATCTTAAACTTTATACTGCTGGCAGAAACATAAAATTATATCCAGTAAGCTCAGATGCTCTGGATAATGGAAAAGCTCAGTTCTATGGTGCTGCCAGAAAATAATATGCTTTTAGAAATTCTGCAAGTTGAGTAGGGAGATAACTGATCAGAATATGACAAAGTGATGTTACAAATTGTTCAGAACAGAAAAATTCCAGATCCAAAGAGACTTTTTTTTGAGACGCTGATTGAGGTCCAAGAGCAGCATAATGGTACCAAATGGATAAAAACAACAATAAAGTCACTTCTCATGCATAATGCATAGGCATTCTCTATTGGAGTTGATATCACCATCTGGTGTCTAATTATTCCCGCCTCATACCACACGGTGGTATGCACCTAATGGAATGACTGTACATTATAATAACTCAGTACACAGACTCTTTGCTGCTAATTATAAGGTGCTAGTTGTTGTTGTTACTGTTTTAAAGATCATGGAAATCCCAAGGAATTTGGCGTGCCTGCCTTAAAATAAGTATTTTGTGGGATGTCTCTAGGAAAAGAGAACTCCAGCTAACTTTTGTTTTTCCAAAAGATCTATTGTTCCTTTATATTTAGTTCATTTCTTCCAACATCTGTACCACAGAAATCAATTAAGGTCCTGATTCCATATTCTCTCCACATGATCATTTTTTCAAACGGCCTCTTTCTTCAAACTGAATACTTTTATTTTGATTTATTCATATATACCTTCAAGTTGTAGGAATCAGAGCTAACTGTTATTTGTTCTCTCTGAAAATAACAAAAAAGACAACAATTCTAATGAAACCAGACATTTATTCATCATTCATTCTTTCATTCCATAAGCATTTGTGGCATATTTGCTAAAAATTAGGAAGTTTAGGGTCTGGGGGAATAATTGATTACCACTTGAGAAGGATGAAGCCTAGTTAATGAAAGAAGATATGGGGAAATGATAACAATAAAGCTTTGTAAATGCTGCGGTAGAAGTATTTACAGGTTCTTCATAGAGAGGAGGGATTCTTCAGGATATCTTTTAACCCCTGCAGATACTCCTTCTTTTCTTGGTTGCAGTTTTAGTTATTTCCTGCTGCACAATAAACTTTCCCCCAATGTAGTGGTTTAAAACGAAGACTATTTACTGATGATTTTATAATTTAGTCAGGGCTTGGGAACAACTGCTCATGCTTGTTCCACGGGGTACCTTTAGGAAGGCATTACTGGAAAAACTAGAGGATCAACATGAAGGTGGCTCAGTCACGTGGAATAAAAATTGGTCTTGCTTTAGCTGGTAGTTCAGGTAGGATGGTCAGTTGGGGATCTCAATCGACTGCCACATGTGGTTGCTTGGGTTTCCTCACAGAATGACAGCCAAGTTACAAAAGGGCAGGAGAAGCTGCCAGCCTTTTTAGAGCATAGGCCCAGAACCAGCAGAGTATCAGTCTTCCACTACATTTTTCGTAAGAAGACAGAGGTTCAGTCCAGAGTCTATGGGTTGAAGAATCAGATTGCACTTCTCAGAGCTCTATTTCTGGCTATCTTTAATTTACCAGTTGGTATAAAATTTACCAGGTAAACATAATCCTGGAAAGTATGTTAGGGAGAAATGTAAAGGCTTACCTCTTTTAAGATCCCGAGTACCTATATATAAAATTTCATTTTAATACTATGGTTCTAAGAAGGAAACTATATTCCATGGAATATTGGAAAGATAGGGTTTAATTCTAGGTTTCCTGAAATAGTTGTGCTAATCAAGAGAAAAATTTATCTATATCAATATGTGTTAGATACATTTGATTTCAAATCAAATTCTATGTACATGGCAAACATTTAGAAAATATTTGTTATGTATCATAAGGTAACAAATATTTTATATGCTATTTCATTCAATCACCAGAATGAAAGTTTCATGCAAAATTAATATTCCCTTAAGAAAACTGAGGCTAAGGCCTTATCTGACCTTATACAGCTAATATGTGGAAGGTCTTGGATTCAAGTCCAGGATGCCCTACCCAAAGTTAAAGTGTATATCATATTGCTTAAGCACAGACAAATTGAATGTTAACTTTTACAAGATGTATTTTTACCTATTTTCCCTTCTGATATATTGTGTCCACTTGCAAATAAAATTTATTATTACTTACTACACACTCTATACAAAAATTTGACTTATAAAACTTTGCAATGAAAGTATATGTTACCAGCTATATGTGTATATCATAAATTAACGTTTAGAAGAGGTAAAACTGGGAGATAAAATTATTTATGCTCAGATATCAGATTTAGTTACCAGATTCTACATTGACTCATCTAGTTGCTTAAGTATTTACCTTTCTTAATTCCTTTTTCTATTCCATTAACTCCGTGATGGGCAGTAATAGGCCTCTTACTTTATACACACGGCTGACAGCTTAGTACATGTTGAATGTGGGGAATAATTTGTAAAAGTGCTATGAAAAATTTATGAAAACAATTAATTGGGTGAAAAGTCAATCAGAAAACCCAAATCCATAATACTAGGTCAACTGTAATCATATTGCAAAATTTCCCTGGGAGTCCTTTGCTCTACATTTTTCTGTTATGCTAAGAGAAAATTACATGAAAGTAGATTATAGTTATACTTTGAGACAATTATTTCAAGACCATTTGAGAGCAAAGAAGAAGTACTGAAGAGCTTTTTGAAAAATTACAGTTGTATTTTTTTAGAAGGTTTCTCCATTAACATTAATTATGTTCTCCCTAGTGTCATGAGCTTAGGAGCCTTATGAAAAGGAAAATTTATTCACCAACAGGTGAATAAATTTAAGTTTTCAATTCATTACCATTTGACCTGAAGCATTTAGAGTTGCTTCTTTTTCTTTAAAAAAAAAAAAAAGCAGCTTTATTGAGATATAATTCATGTACCAAAATGTTCCCCCGATTAACATTATAATTCATTGGGTTTTCGTTTGTCTACTGAATTTTGTGATCATCATCACGCTTTGAATATTTTCCTCACTCAAAAAGGAAATTAGAATATTTTCATCACTCTGAAAATAAACCTTTTACTGAATAGCAATTGCTCCCCATAGCCTCACCTTCCCACCCTCTATGTTGCCGTAGGCAACATAATCTATTTTGATTTGTCTTTCAGTTTGAATAGAGAAGTAGGAAAAGGAAAGTATTCTCAGATTATGAGTAATATAATCCTAATTCATAGATCTAGATTGTCTACATGTCAATCTCGTGTCAATAACCTTAAAGACCAGGCAATATAGCGCTAAGTGCATCCTATGAAGCAATCGAAATGGTTTTAATGAAATACAGAATTATAGCAATGGGGGCTGGCTCAATTCATTTCAAGAATCTTGAATTACAGTCACCTTCAGAGACTCCATTAGGAATGAGCGGAGAGAAAAGCACATATTTTAAATGTATAGGCTTCCTGCACATTTGTTTTGTGCCCTGATTTTTTTCATGTCCTTCTTTCCTAAAATATGTTTATGTATCTACACTCCTTTCCACTTCTTTATATATATATATATATATATGTATATATATATATATATATATATATATATGTATATATATATATATATATATATTTATTTATTTATTTTAGAGAGAGAAAGAAGCAGAGAGTGCATACTAGGGAGGAGAGGGACAGAGGAAAAGATTTTTCAAGTAGACTCTGGGCTCAGTGCAGGGGAGCTGGAGGCAGGCTCCATCTCAACCCTGAGGTCAAGACCTGAGCCCAAAACCAAGAGTTGGTTGCTTAACCCACCAGTCCACCAGGCACCCCTCCACTTCTTTTTTTAAAACTCTTTCCGCAATTGTCCCTGACAGTCAACACTTAAATTTCACTCACTTAGCGTTCCTGTGAGTCTCCTCTTCCTAATCCTGCCCCACCAAAAATACACATATATTTCTTTAAAGTTTTATTTTCTTTTTTCTTTTTGTTTTCTTTTTTTGTTTTCACAAACAATCTCTGGTTTACTTTTCTGAGACTCTTTTTCACCTTGCACCTTGGACAATTTTAATTTTCTCTCTTTTCACTGTTTTGGGAAATAACACCTTATTCCCTTAACTTAACCTTCCAGTTGGTCCTTGCTTTTTCAGTGAACTATTAAACACGTCTTGCACGACCTAATGTAAATGATGTTCTTAACAAATTTACCAGCAGCGTTATCTGTGCCTCTACCGCCAGCTTTTCTGTTGTTGAAATAAATAGGCATATGTGCATTTTCTCTGACATTCTTTTTTTTTTTTTTTAAGATTATTTATTTATTTATTTGACGGAGAGAGAGAGAGATCACGAGTAGGCAGAGAGGCAGACAGAGAGAGAGGGGGAAAGCAGGCTCCCTCCTGAGCAGAGAGCCCGATATGGGGTTCGATCCCTGGACGCTGGGATCGTGACCTGAGCCAAAGGCAGAGGCTTAACCCTCTGAGCCACTCAGGTGCCCCTGACATTCTTAATATAACCGTGCAACACAATATAATATAATGAAATGATTAAAGACATGGATTTGGAGTCATATGATAGACATAAATTCCCAATTCTGACTCTAAGTCCCAAGTCATTTGAATTATCTGAACTATAATCTTCTCACCTGTAAAATAGAAATGATAATATTGCTCTCATAGAATAGCAAAGGGAAAATAATGCATTCAAGCAGCAGAATGCCAAAACCAACCAGTAATATTAGACATCATATTATTTTTATCACTACTCTTCATACACATTAAGCCTTCACTAGACTTCTTTTGGGTGAATCTGGGTAAAATACTTTTAAAATATGATTTTTATGAAAAAGTAAATTCCAAATAACAAACCAAACTTAAACCAATTTTTTTCATAGCACAGTCTTGCTTGCTGAAGACTTGCTGTGGCTGTGTAAAAATAACATAACTGTTAGAAGATGATCTAGTTGATTCTCTGCTCGGTAGTCAGGAATATGTACAAATTCATCTGCTTCTTAAATTTCTCCCATGAATATGATGTCATTTAGCTGTTTCTTGATAAACTAAATGGAACCAAAACATTTTTCTAAGACATATGTTTACCATTAAAACTTGTAAGGTATAAGGGAAAAAAGAAAAAAATAAAGAAATACAATCTTGTCAGGTAATTATGGGACTATTTCTTATACATCTGAGAAAATAATATATACTTCTATTTCTCTGTGTAAATTCAATTTTATTAAAGATTTTTTCCCGCAAAACATGTTTGCTGTCAATTTACCTGATAATTAAGAAATAAGGAAATAAGACGTAAGGCAAAATCTGGAATCCATTTCTAAGTTGATTAACCCCCCTTGTCACTTTGATTGACTTCCCTAAACACATTTTTGCTTTGTTGTAATTCCTCTATACATGTTCTTTCTCAAATAAAACAATAAATTCTCATTTTTAAGGATTTTATTTATTTTAGAGAGAGAGAGAGAGCTTGGGCTGGGAGGAGGGCTGAGGGAGGGCAAGAAACAGACTCCCCTCTAAGAAGGGAGTTGGACTCTGGGCTCCATCCTGGGACCCTGGGATCATGACCTGAGCTGAAGGCAGACATTTAACTGACTGAGCCACCCAGCCACCTCCATAAATTCTTAATTGTCCATCCCCCGAATTCTAAAATTCCCCCAAAACAGGCACTTTGTCTCTATGTATCAGTAATCTCTATAATAAATTGCAGTTGAATGAATGAATAAAAGAGTGAATGCATTCAGAATGATTTTTTAGACCTATTCAACCTATTCAATAGGGAAATAATGTCCCATTTGAAATAGGTCCTTTGAGGAGAATAACAAGAAATTGGTATCTCAAATCACAAAATATCTTTTACTCAATATGTATATGTGCATGAAGCCATATATATTTTCTGTGGCCATGTTAAATCTGGTCACTTATATACATATAGCAAGGTTAAGTAGAGTGTGATTGATGGTTAAACTTTTTTTAACGCCCTGAGAAACCTAACTAGCTAAGTGGCACCCCTTATAGTATGTCTAAATAAGGTTTACCCCAGTCTTATAATTCTCTAGGGAACATAAGCATCGTGTTTCTGTGATCCACTCCAGAAATAAATGCATAAAATACATTCTGAATATTCACTGAAAACTTTAGTTAAACACAAAATACCAGGAGTTGTGGTTAATATGATTAAAAGTTTAATGGAAAATGTTGGAAAACAATTTTCTAATATAATATTAAAAGTATAAAGTGACTAAGAAATAAATGTAAAATTGGGGAACTAAAGAACACTGGCATTCTGCTAGCTTGATCAGGGCAAATTACATTATAAAATAACCTTCCAAATTGTTAAAAAAAATAGGAAGAAAGAAAAAATGAATAAAGTTTTCTCAATTTTAAGATTTTCTCTCAACTTTTCTTAAACTTTTGGCACCTGCCAGAAAGTATGAGCAGTTAAGAAAATGAGTGAATACGTAGCAAATGGATGCTAACAGAAGAACTTGGAAAATTAGATCATGGAAAGTGTGACTGTTCCTTTTCTTCTACTCATAGCATGATTTAGTTTGCATCCAAAATATCATAGTGATGATTATTTTCTAGCAGCAAAATTAGTTTTAAATTTATATTATGAAATTGCTATGCCAATATTTCATTGGGTAATGCAAGGAAAGGAAAGGAAAAGAAAAAGGAAAAAAAAGAACAATCTGACATTCATGATTCATGTAATCTACTACCTGGCCCTACCTGAGATTCCCTGGAGTATAAAATGAAACCACATATGTACTAATCCCAGACAACTGTCTTGAGAGTAGGGCCAACATTTCTATCTTCGTATCTCCTGCCACCACCACTTAGCAATGCTCATAGTCATTTCTGTTTTGTTTTTTCTTTAATAAATAAATAAAACACCACCTGATGTGCCCTGGAGAATATCTAAATAACCTAGAAAGTGGAAAAGTATTTACATTCGTGTGCATCTGTGTGTCTGTGTGTGAGTGAGAGGAAGAGAGAGAGTAAAAGAGAGGTTAAATAATCCGAACAAAAAATCTGAAGTGATACTTTGCCTAAAATATGTAAAAGATATAAAAATCAGTCTTGATTATTTTGGTCAATATGTTTTTAGCAGGCAAAATTTGATAGAAGAATATAAATTTTATTTTAAGAATGTGCCTCTATTTCTTTATCAGCAGTTTAAGAATGTGGGTGTTTACAGCAGTTGGCAAGAAACCCAAAGGAGATTTATCTATAGGCACCAACTGATGCCCACGCAAGCCCTCACAGGATGCTGTTCTGCTGGTGGCCATGATGGTTTAGGGCGTGAATTATTGCTTTTAAATTCAAAAACATTATTTGGTTGCTACACCAAATGCAGTAAGTTACTCAGACTGAACATGTTTATTAAATCATAAGAGATTCTCCGGGAAAAGTCAAATATTTGTGGTTTCTGCTAACTCAGGCACTCATTCCTCTTCACAAACTCTTGTCTCTCGCTGAAATACCCTCTCCCAACTGTTCTGACAAACTGTTCAATCCTTCCAGGTTCCGCTCAAACTCTACCTCAGGCACAAATGAACTCTGGCTTTGGCGTTCTTCCTCTATGTCAAACTGCATTCTAGATAAAACTCCTTTATCATCACCACCTCATTTGTTATTTGTCTGTCCGTTAGTTTGCCTGCCTCTTCTATAACGTAATTCTCCTTGGTGTCAAGAGTCAAATGGCAAAAAACATTTTTTAAAGGAATCAGGGAAAGAATGGAAAGATGAATGTGTAGAGGGTCTTATTAAACATATTTGCGTAGGAATCATATATACAAATTATGTGACAATATTTGCACTTATTAAACAGATCACTTTCTCTGCAGCTGTTTGCATGAAGAGTATGGAATCAGAGCTTAGGGAAGGGAATTTGGTCATCTTAACAAATAATGGGAACAACTGGGATAATGGGATAGCCTAATAAATAATTATATACGAGCACTGTAGAGCCACACCCTCTCACCAGACAGAACATTCCTGCTGGTCCATACCAGGGTGCATTTAATAAGACAGAAGACCAGTATATTCATTTTGTGGGTAGAGAGGAAGAGGTCAACTCTTCTCTGGATTTTAAAGGCCTTACCCACCTTTCACCTATCTTCTATCTCCAACTTATATTTTTAGTCAGAGTAATACTACTATTTACGTTACAAATTTATTATATTTAAAATCACCTTTTAATATTTTTTAAACCTAGTTTGGCTTTCAGTTTTATTGTAAGTTTAATGTGATATTTTTAAAGTGCCAAGTATTATATCTGGTTCCTAAGAAACACTAGATATTGGTAAATAAATAAAATGGAGTCATGCTAATTTTCAGGTGATTTCTCCATCTAATGTATTATCTATATAATGTGTTCATTTTTCCTAAGGTCACTGAGTCACACCACTAGTAATCATTACATCTTTGTTTCATTGCAAGTTTATGCTACCAGAAATGTTAAAGTATATGAGAGAAACCATCAACATGTTTAGAATTAATCTTCTATAATATATTTTAGCTCATTTAGTTGTTTCTTATTTGATTAGCTTACAAACTCAAAAAAAACCCCAGTATTTATGTTCAAATATTCAATAAAAGTAGAATCAACGTATACGAAAGAACTATGAGGTCATGCCTTTAATTTATTCCAGTGAATTCATTCATTTTTATATCTACAATTATTCAGCCTTTCAGAAATGATTGTGAGCTATAAATTATATTTAACTTGGTGTATGAAGAATGACTCTACTTTTAGCTGTGCCACCAAGAAGTTCTGTGATCATGTCCAGCAAATACGACCTCTGAATCTAATTTTTCTTTTCTGTGAAATAAGTGAATTATATTAATTAATCTTTGAATTTCTTTCCAGGTATAAGATTTTATTGTTCTATTTGGTGATGGAATACTACCAGGGATCCAGAAGACTTCAGAGTAACCATAAAATGTCCATAACAACATGGCAACATTGTTTCAGAATTTCCCCCTTGATGGATACTCCCCACTGCAGCAACATTCAATCATTTAAATTGGCATCTGCTAGCTCAAAGCTCAATTAAAAGTGATTAGTAGCACATTAGAAAAAAATATAAGGTTATATGTAGACACATCTGAAAAAAAATAATCCTCCAAGACTGGATTAAGTCTGCATTGCAAAAGTCTGTTTATTTTTCCAGATCTACCACAAGAATTAAAACATTTTGAGGAAAGGGAGCACTTATTAATCATTTTTCTTTCTTCATTTCCTCATAAGAAGTACGACTATATTATCTGTTAAATGAATAAGTGAATAAACAAAAAGAAAGGGGGGTGCCTGGATGGCTCAGTCAGTTGTGTCTAAATCTTGGTTTTGGCTCAGGTCTTGGTCTCATGGGTCCTGAGATCATGAGTCCTGAGATAGAGCCCTGCGTGGGGCCCCACGCTCAGTGGAAGTCCATTTGGATACCCTCTACTTCTACTCCTTCTCCTTTGCTCATGCGCGTGCACATGCTCGCTCTCTCTCTCTAAAATAAATAATCTTTAAAAAAATAAAAAGAAAATTTACATAATTTACATATCTCATATTTCTTCTCGCTATCACTTGGAAATATATAAGCAGCTTACATTATTATAATATTCTCTATATAAGTACCCAAAGTCTAAATGACTCTGGGAACAGTTGTGAAGTAGACCAAAACTGTATTTAGTATCTCCAGGAATCTTTTTGTCCTGAATTATTTGGCTTGATTCCCAGATACCAGTGCTATATCTTATATCTTCCTTCCTCCCATTCATGGTTAACTTCACATAAAAAATGTGTGTGTGTGTGTGTGTGTGTGTGTGTGTGTGTGTGTGTGTAGTATGTTGAGGGTGATGGGTGGATATGAACATAACCAATAAAGAATGTTTATCAAAAACATTTGATTCAGTTACTTACTTATATTTGAGTGTCCCAAGCTTCACATGATAATATGGTATGTACTGTAAGGATTAAAAAAATAATGACCAACTATCCCTCAGTTTCAGATCTGATGTTTAAATAGGAAAACTGCCAGAGGAACAAAGAATCTCCTTCATCGTAACATCTAAAAAAATAAAAATTTTAAAAAATTAAATAAATAAATAATAAACAAATAGAAAAACTTCTATAACAGTAAACATATAGACATGTGGCTGATAATTCTCATCACATCAATGTTTGCCTACTCAGCTTTTACAGATAACGAGATAATTCTTGTCTAATATCTACCTCTCAGATGAAAGCAGGCTGCCTTGCCACAGTTCTTCCACTGGGTTCTTCACAGCAGAATCCACAGAAGCCTACCAGTTATGCTGCCTCTGTCAGTTCTTATAGACATCAGAAAGAATTCAGACAGTAAAAAAGCCTTTGCTATCAGAATGTTTGAATCAGAACAGCTAGGCAAATGCTAATTTTTTGGAGAATTATCCATTCTGTTTTCAAGTGCTAATTTATTTTGAATTAGACAAAAGTGATAGATATTTGCAAATTTTATCATGCCAGTGATATAATCTATATACCATTTTGGAGGTTTCTAATGTAAGAGTGTTATAAAACTATCCTTAGGCATCAATTTGATTTGGATTTTGAAAAATAATAGAGATCTCTTAAAGAAAGAATTACCATGCTTGTAATTTCAATTTAAAAAAGAACTGCGGAGTTTCTCAGACTAGGATAAACCACTATTATTTTAATATGGGTATGTCCCACTAGTGCTCTGCACATTTATAAAATCAAAATAGGAACCAACCTGCTTCTACACACAATCCACTTTCTCTTCTTCTCCTCTTCCCAAAAAAGTATTTCATTGAACGTGATTGTCCTGAGAATTAGACCTACTGTTATATAAAGAAACTAATTCAGGAATAACATAAAAATCCTATAGCCTCCAGCAATTGCCTTTGATGTCGAATAGTTTGTTCTCTAACTCCTCCTTTGCCAATCCAGAAGAACCTCGGGTGCAAAATTTCTGTTTTGTTTTGTTTTTTCTTTTTCCTTTTGCTGTGGGACTACCTATAACCCTCCTAAGGCTGAGGTCAGACCAGGGGAACATCTGTAAAAATGCAGATCAGGTTTGCCGTGCTCTGAGAAATGAGTGGTTTTAAAATAAGCATTTTCTCATCAGTATTCTGTGCCACCATCTTAGCATGAAGGCGAAAAATACAACGATGAACCTAAGAAGAGAAGATAAAAGGCAATGACTCAGAGGGGGAAAAAAAAGTTTCTTCTTAATTGAGTTCAAAAGTAAGAAAAGAGGGGAAAATAGTCCCACAGCCTTCTCTTAGTGAGATATCTTCGGATCATTTTGAAGTATATGTATTTGTATGACATCCACATTTAGTGCACCAGATGGAATATAGTTAGAAGTAGAAAAAAGGCTTATGGGTATTGTGGACACAGAAGTTGAGCGCCACCTGAGGGACAGAGCAGGCAACACTCCTCAGAGAAACAGGCTGGGACCTCCTTGTGATCATCAAATTCATCAGCGGGTGCCCCATTACAATCCAGAAATACCGAAGTTATTTTGACTCCTCTCTCGCTTGTCTCCATATAGATATATTTTTATTTTCTTTTATTTTCCATATGGATACATTCTTAAATGTGGAAGTTCTTTTGTTTGTTTTTGTAAGATTATTTTCTTATGGACTACGTCCTCAAGTTGAATTCTTTATAACATGTACTCAAACCCAAACTTAGTAATTTCACTCAATTAAGTTGTACTTAACCTGCAGTTCCAGTTATCTAACATCCTTTTGGCCCTGTAGTTGCAATCAATCAATGACGCCTTCATGATACTATCAAGGTCTTGTCTTCCCCAAACATTATTTTCTTCATGCCGTTTTCCAATTTAGGACTTTCCAAAGTTTTGTATGGCATATCTATCATGAAAAGGACAAATGTTATATCATAAACACCTATAGTTCTTCATTGTGCTCCTTTTGAAAATAGTCATCTTGAGGAAAATCTGAACTTTTCCCAGAGCTGATCATTTATGTAATTGAGGCAGAAGGGAGAAGCATGAAGGGAAATAAAACACCTTACAAGAGATTTTCCATTAATCATCCAGAGCCCTAAAACCCCATCATGTTTTCCTCCCCTTAACTCCCACAATCTGATTCATTCTTTGCCTCTGGACAACCCATTTTTCAAAGAGCTCTGGACAGAGGGTAGGAAGTTGTAATCTGATGGTGGTAAGTGTCATGATCAGCTAAGCAGGGAGCCTGATGTGAGACTCTATCTCAGGACCCTGACATCATGACCTGAGCCAAAGGTAGAAGCTTAATCAACTGAGCTGGCCTGGCACCCTGGACAGTCTTTTCTGTGGTCTTCCCCAAGGCATGATAGAAACTGATCTCCAAACGGGGCTTGGGTGATAGCACAGCTGGCCCAAGGGAATCTAGTAACACTCATGTAATATTCATATTAGATTTTGAGATCTATCATCAAGGACTTTTGAACCTTGGGTGCAGTATTTAGTTACTCTTTCGATTAATGCATCATACAGGAAATCAAGCAGCGCAATTCACTGTGGTGGGTAAGTCGTTAGACTTACGACGCAAACAATAGGAGAATGGCCTGACAGTGGATTTCATGATTCTTGATAAATAATTTAAAAGTCATAGGTAAATTATGTCAACTATTCTTGAGATCAAAATTGAGGAGAGGCACTATTCGAAATGAATGGGATGTCTACCATGAGAAACTAGGTATATACCATATTATATATTTTCAATAAATTGAGAAAGTTTAAGAAACACCATCTCATATTCCCATATAAATTCTTAAGGTGGAGTGGCTGGGTGGCTCAGTGGGTTAAAGCCTCTGCTTTCAGCTCAGGTCATGGTCTCAGGGTCCTAGGATCGAGCCCCGTGTCAGGCTCTCTGCTCAGCAGGGAGCCTGCTTCCCCCTCTCTCTCTCTGCCTGCCTCTCTGCCTACTTGTGATCTCTCTCTGTCAAATAAATAAATGATCTTTAAAAAAAATTCTTAAGGCAAGGAGATCTTTCCTCAGTGGAGCAAGAGACATGGAAAATATTGTGATTAATTTGAGATACTTGCTAGGCTTCCTAGTCTGGTGCTGGTCTTCAAGGTTCTGAGCCAAAGCCAATAGGCACCAGATTTAGCCTACATGTTCCCAAAAGAAAGTTGCAGAGTGCAGGAGCAAAGCTAGAAAGGATATACTTGAACGTCAGGTATAAATGCTGCTGAAATATTATTGGAGTTAATGAGGAACAGGGAGGTGGGGTTGAAGAAAGCCTTGAAGGTAGAGAAACAAAGGGGAATAAAAGACAGTATGAAAGACTTTATGCCTATATGAGGCATATTGAGATTGAGATTTCATGATTGAGATTCCACGATTCTCAATTCTAGTTGTATATTATTAACTCTTGGGTGATCAACTTTAAATTAAAAAAAAAAAAATTCAATGCCTGCCCTGATCCCAACTCAAACCTAAATCTAGAGGGATGCTGCTTAAGCATCTTCACCAATTTTTGAAAGTTCCCCGGGTCTTTTTAAGGTTCAATCAGAGCTGAGAATCACTGACTGAACTTGAAAGAGAATGTGACAATATTAAGTGTTGCCTTAATTTAAACAAGGCACTTAACTACAAGTTCCTATGGAGAAAAGGAGAAAAGAAGTCCTCTGCCCACGTATACAGATACCATTGGAAAATAGGTTGAGAAGGGGCAACAAGAAACAAGGGAAGCGTAGCACTAGCTACGCAATTTATACACAAATGTTATTGAACACACTTAGGCTTTACCAGAATTCTCCCTGTTGATAAATTTGAGGAGAAAAAGAAGTGAAGGATTTTTCCTCATTGTGCTGGAAAAAAGACCAAAGCGAGACATTGGAACAGAGGTGTTATGGCAGGTTTGAGAAGCTGGGAGCCAAGCAAGTACGACCCACCCTTAAGGTTAAGTTTCTAGTAACTTAGAGGTTGACATAGGCAGATTCCAGGTTCCAGATCAGAGAGCCATCCAGAAGCCTGCCAGGGTCTATCAGAAGCTCTTCTCCTAGAGGTGTGTGATGTTCTAGTTACATCACTGATATAAAACCCTCACTGTAAAAGTGAAAGCCGCCATCAGTATGTTCTTATCATTTACCAAACTACATGCTTGTTAGATCACAAAATCACTTCAGTTGAACCTGCCTTTTTTTCTGTTTTATCAATTTCTATGTTATTTTGAACTTTTTTTTTTTACCATTTTGATAATATGATTCTTCCCTTTTCCCAACCTGTCTTGCCATGACAAATTCATTAGATATTTTTAATCCTGGCTTGTTATCTGGCTCGATCCATTAATTGACTTCTTCATACGCCCGCTTTTCACCTTAGTGTTCATTCATTATTTACATTGTCAATTTATGCATTTCTCATGCATATTCCTGGGTAAATGAGTTCTTTATTTTCAAATGCCTTGCCTCATCTTCTATAAACTGAATATACTGGCTCCATCACTGCCTTTCCTAGTTCCCTCAAGCTGCTGAGCATTGTGACAAAAATCAAGGAGTGATTCCAATTGGTATTAATTGAAAGTCATGGTTTCCATTCAGCACCCGGATTCTCCTTCACTGTCCCCAGCATTCATTATTCTACTCCTTAATCAATTCTTCTAAATCTCTATCCCTCTTTTTAATCATTAGCTATAACAATTTCTCAGATTTTCCATTGTTTTTGATAACTTGGACAGTTTTGAGGCATTTTTCTCACTTCAACAGAGATTGTGAATTTTGGGGAGGATGGCCTCAGAGGTGAAATACCACTCTCATCACAACATATAAAGGGGTGCACACTATTCAGAAGGCTTATCAATGTCAATGTTAACCCTGATCATCTGGTTTAGGTAGTCTTTGCCGAGTACCACCACTGTAAATTGACTCATTTTCCCCTTCCTATATTTTACCCTTGGAAGTCACTGAGCACCATCCATACATAAGGGATAGCTAGTTAAACTCCACCTCTTTGAAGGGAGAGTATCTACATAAACTATTTAAAATTCTTCTTTATGAAAGAGTGTGCAGTAGCTTTTTATTTAGTATTCCTAATCTACTCATCTCCATGTCCTCTGTACCCCTTACTTCCATGCACAGGGATCATTTTAAAGTAGACATCTGTCCTCTGTTTAAAACCTTCCGATAGCAGCCGATAAATAGAAATATAAGATGCTAAGTCCTAAACTCAAGTCATAAAGCAAGACATACCCTCCATACTATAAACCAGTGGATCTCAACCTTGGTTCATCCAGGAACTACCAAGTTGCTTGAGAGCATGCAGATGCCTGGTCCTCACTCTAAAGCTCTCCAATTTATTAGTGAAACATGTCTTTGAAATACTTTAGTACATATTATCTTTTTATTATTATAAAATATGTATTCTCACACAATTATTTTATAAAAGCCATCATTCTAATAATTATATTTACTCATTATATTATTCATAAATATTCTAGGTTTTTTTTTCAGTTGATTATTTGGAGCCAGTGATTGCCTTTTGATATTTCAAGTACTTGGGTACATGTTAGAAGCATTTCAATTCGCTCTCATTTCTACATTTTTAGCAAAGTGTTTCCATGGTGCTGAAAAAATGTAATTACTTTATAATCAAGAAATGTATTTTAATGCCGTTACAGACCTCTAGAGCAATGAAAACTTCTAATCTAAGATATTCCCCAGATAAACTATGTTATGAAGTATCATCTGCACATAAGTTATTAATTTTCTCTTCATAATCTCTGACCTCATTTATCTATACTAAATTATATTTATCATTTATTTAAGTAATTATTGTAGAATATTCTCAGATTAGTTTATTAAAACAAAATATAGATTGCTCACAATGTGCTTATATGTAAAGAAACAATGAAATTAGAGGACATTTACTAAACATTAGGAAAAACATTTATTTAACCATGTCACCCTTTGATTTCAAAAGATTTTATTTCCAAATTAATACTTTAAAGTTTAAATCTGAATAATGCAGTGTTCACAGATCAACGTTTCACACCCAAAAGCCTCTATTTTACACTATAAGAAAGGACAATATTTTCTTGAGCCAAATATAACTATTTCAAATTTAAGGTACATCCGGAATGAAAGTTGTTATTTTGGAAATGGTTTGATAACTCCTTCTTTTCTTTCTCTCTCTGGAAATAATGTAGTATGTAATAATGTAATGTATGTATGCGTGTATATGTGTATGCATGTATGTATATAGTAGTAGAGTATATGTGTGTATATGTGTATACATATACACATATGTACCCATATATATAATAAAGGTAGGAAAAATTCTGGAAGTCAAACATGAGAAGAAAGCACAATAAGTGATCCCAGAGCTCAGAGAATAGTCATAGCTTCTATGCATCGTGTCAGGTCAGATCTAGGTATAACAGAAGTATGCTGATCAGAAGGCCATGCTGTTGCCATCTCCTCATTCCAGGAAGGTTCAGACAGTCAGAGGTCTGGGGAGATTTGGTGAAACCAGCAGGTCTGTGACAGGGTCATAGATTCACTGTTTAAAATACATGATAAAATTTCTACTTTATACTGCTAAAAAGAAGGCAGAACTCCAGTACTTCAAAACTGTTTCAAAACATATGAAGCAAATATTGACAGATTATGAAGAAAACGTATAAATCTATCATCATAGCTTGAGATTTTAGCAAACTTCTATAAGTAAGATAGGTCAAGTGGACAAACATTTCAGGAAAGATATGTAAGATTTGAACAACACAAAACCACAAACTGGATGTGCTGGGTATATACCTCCATTGAAAACCGGCATCACATTTGAAGTCTCTCACCTTCCTCCTACTATATAGCCAGACATTGACCTCCACTGACAGTCAAGTTCTATATTCCCTCTTTTATATAAGATGTCTTTCTGTTGTACCTAAAATCAATTCTCCAACTATACTCTTTCCCTCAGCCCCTTCTCAGACCATTCTTAATAATGTAAGGGAAGTCTTTTAAAAGAAAAATGCTGAATTTTTTTAGAGAGAGAATAAGGAAAGTACACACATTTTATGTACTCATATTAACTTTTTATATCCACTGCTCGTTATTTCTTTTAGATCTTTTCTGAAGCAATACTTATCATGCTGGAACGAAATTTCCCACCTCAAATAGTGAATATACTTGACTGAGCAAACTCTTCTTCTGAGATTTCTTCCTAGTGTCTTGCACACTAGCCAAAAGTTATCTAAAAAGAATACCTCGCATGCTCCCAAAGAAAGCTATAGAAAAATAAACAGATATAGACAAGTCAGCTTTAATTCAGTGACTTTTCATTTTAATACAATTATAATTAGAAAAGGTAAACAAATATCGATAGTTTTCTCACCTTCAGAAGACCATTCTGTTTTCTCACTCTTTAAATGGAAAATTTTCTATTATTGTAACTATTCAAATGAGGTAATAGACAAAGCAAAAGACATTTCTATTTGGCTTAGAGCCATAGATGAATTAATTAAGTCAACCTCTATTAAATACTTACTATGTGTCAAGCATTGCGATAAGTATTGGGAATATAAATTTAAATGAAAGACAGTATGAATCCATTATGTATCGAGTTTGGAGATCTGATTCATAGAGTTTAAACAGACACAAATGTTTATCCTCTCATATATAAGAAGGCCAGAAGAAGGCCCTGCAGTGCTGATACTATAGCTATACAAAATTTTCATGTTCCTCAGTTCCTTCTGCTTTTCTTCCCCGCTTCATGTGATTGTCATTCTCAAGGTTACCTCATGGATCAAGATGGCTGCTGAAGCTTCAGCTATTATAAACTTGGCCCAGGGGGCAGGAAGGCAGAAGGAGAAATAAAATTTAAAAGTAACCTGTCCTTGGGGCACCTGCGTGGCTCAGTGGGTTAAGCCTCTGCCTTCGGTTTAGGTCATGATCTCAGGGTCCTGGGATAGAGCGCCGCATCGGGCTCTCTGCTCAGTAGGGAGCCTGCTTTCTCCTCTCTCTCTGGGTGCCTACTTGTGATCTCTCTCTCTCTGTAAAATAAATAAATAAAATCTTAAAAAAAAAAAAAAAAGAAACTTTAATTAAAAAAAAAAGGTAG
>CM053608.1:56995218-57037189 GCA_028646535.1 Procyon lotor | reverse complement strand
CCTGCCTCTCTGCCTGCTTGCGATCTCTCTCTCTCTGTCAAATAAATAAATAAAATCTTTAAAAAAAAAAAAGTAACCTGTCCTTTTAACATGCTTTTCCAGCAGTTCCATACAATGTTTCTCAGAACTTGGTCACATAGCCCAGTATAACTTCACAAGGCTCTGTACTCCGTAGGCTTCCAGTGGGGCTCATTATCTCAATGAATAACATCAGGATTTTGTTAATAAGTAGGAAAGGTAAAAATGTGTGTAATGTGTGTTTTGGTAGGCAATCATGTGTCTTCATCTCACAGCTTCTTCTTGCCTTCAAGGTATATAGGATCTAGCAAAATAGATTGATACATTAAAAAATACAGAGCAATGAAAGGTAAGAACAAGACCTTTCTTTTGGTACGATGAGTCATAAAGGGTATAGGTAGTACTCAAGTCTTTTTTTTTAGAGAGATTTTATTTATTTGACAGAGAGAAACACAGCTAGAGAGGGAACATAAACAGAGGGAATGGTAGCCGGAGAAGCAGGCTCCCTGCCAAGCAAATGACTGAGCCACCCAGGCGCCCCCGAAGACTCAAGTCTTCTTTGGAAAGTCATGAACACAATAACTGGCATATTTTTGTTTATAAATGAAATTGGCTTTGAAGTGTTTCCAATATTTTGCAAAAATATTCCAAAAGGGATAGAGAAATTGGAGCTGGGTGTCAAGTGTTTCACTTGCACTTTTTCATTTAATCCTAATATAATTCTGTGAAGTAAGTATTTTTTCTGTTTCCCTGATAGAGACATGTCTTTTTGAACAGTAACAATGTTACCCAGGACTACTAGCAATGAATGAGAGTAGTATTGAAATCTAGGTCTTTCTCACACATTTGATTTGTTTTTCAATAATACCATAAATTCCCCAAATCATTCCAACCCAAGATCTTGCAAAACTGGAAAATAAATCCCTTGGTCCTTCATTGAAGTGTGTGGTTAAAAATCGTTTTAAGAGTGCTTCCTAATTACATATTCTTCATCTTACTGATATTCCAAGATTTCAAATGTCTGCCTGCATGAAAATCATCCTTCCCTAATCCCTTTCTGAACTCTTCATATTTTTCTGGTTTCCTAATATCTTTTAAACATAGTTGCCAAGTTTTGCTTGTTTTAGGAGTCCCACCTCCCCAGTGTAGAAGCCAGGAAATGTATATTCTTGCTCTCTTTTACAGTGCAACTCAAGATCATGACTCAGGATTCCAACAACTGCACTTGCCTAAGCGAAGTTTCATTTGGCAGTGGTCCTCTTGGGTGGTAAGTACACCCTTTGTGACCTTCATTTAATTGACATTGGATTTCCAGGAGTGGTAGTGGTTACAGTTCTGACTTCTGGCCCTAGAACTGTTATCAGGGTTGGCGGAGTTTTGGTTGCAGTCAGGATGTGTTCTTGGCAGCTAGTCTAAGCCATTTTTCCTTAGGTCAGTTTGGGGACTGTTTTGGGTCATTGTTCCTAGAACTTGAGCATTGAATCACATTTCTAGCAGTTCTATGAGCTTCTCAGTGTTTTTTCGATCAACTCTTTTTGACTTTATAGTACTAAAAATTGCTTCTGTTGCTTTCAACTACTAATTAAGAATAGTACAGTTCTTACACTAAATATAATTAGAGGAAAGCAAAATTACTGTGACTGGAAGGTAATGCTTCCTGAGAAAGAATGCCCAATTGAAAGTAGCATATTAGGTCTCTCACTATTTCTGTGACTAGAAAAAAAGACATTTAACTTCTCAGAAGTTTTTTTCTTTAATATGTGAATAAATGTAGTATTAAAATTCCATCTACCTAAAATGTTTCTTTTCTTCCCTCATGAAGAGATGCAGTGAGATTGAATAAAAAACATAAAGCCACTTAAGACTGCAGAGCTCAGTAACAGCAATGGTTAATTCTAGCTTGTCCACTCTCTGGCAATATGACTTGGTATCAACCCCCTAAACTCTGTTTCAGTTTACTCATCTGAAAAGTGCATATAGTACCTGAATTATGATATTGTTCTGAGGAACAAAATGAGTTAATGTTTAATAAATGGTTAGTATGTTTAGCCATTGACAATGGTTGACAGTTGATTTGAAAGCTTTATTAAATGATTATGTGTTATCATTAGTGCTATTGCTATTGTGTTATTGACAATACTTGGCACAATTCATTAAAATACAGATTCCAGGGCCTCAACCTAAACCAACTAATTTAGAAACTCCAAGGGTGATGCTTAACCGTGTACATTAGAATAATTATATACAGCGATTGATTTTTTTAGCACAACTAAGGTTGCGAACCACTGAACCATAAATATTTGGGGTCATTATTAATGGTAGCCGAATGGTAAAAGCTTTGCATTTTCACATCTCAGTAAAAACACACAAAAACACTTTAAACTGAATGGCAAAAATTTATGGTAAAGATACAGAAACAGCAAGATATAATGGAAAGTACCCTCAAGAAAGATCAGGAGACATGTCTGAGATTCTGGCTCTCACACCTACTCACTCATTGACCTTAGACTTGGGACCACTCACATCACCACAGATAAAGTCACTGCAGAATCTTTATACTTTTTAGCCAGCACCAATATTGGCTTCTGCAGTCCTCCTGACTTTCTTCATTCTGTTCTTGCATTCCTTTTGCTGTTTTCTTGAGGTCTATTTCTTCTTATACAGAACATGTGTTGCAAGTCTATGTTTGGGTTCATCTTTTTTTTCCTCTTTCATAATCCAAGGAATCCTAAATCATGCCAGCCAGTTGTCTTGTCACCACCAAAATGGGTTCTGAATCCAAATACAAAGAAGACATCTGGTGTGGTCTTATATATTTTGGCTAGTTTTTCCCAAATTTCTGTCTTAGGAACTGTTGTCTTTCCGGTGAAGAATATCAATGACCATTTGTTTCTACTGAAGTAGTTGGTTGGTCATGAACTTCCTGGTCCAGATAATTACTGTGTTGTTCATGATGGCGGCAGAACTTCAAGCAGTCAGAGGGAAAAAGAACTACTATTTGCCGACCAATCATATTTTTAAAATCTTAACATAATGAAAGCTTTAACTGAAAATACATTGTAGTTGATGATTTGCACATTTGCCCTTTCTGTTCTATGTTGGGGTTTACTGAGTGCTTTCATCCTATACCCTGTATCTTAGTTTATTTTATGCCACTTTAGAAGTGATTATTTTTTGTAGAATTGGATGATGTGATGGGTAACCACAAGAAAACACTAAAAGGTCAAAGGCAGTAAAGTGCTTTTTTTCCAAACAGAAGTAAAAATGACTTTACGCCACTGTAATGTTTCACTTTCATGCTTTTTATATTGGCTCGGTCAGGAAATACATCTCATTCACATTGATCATTATAGCACATGCCATCAGGATAGACATAGCGGAATGTTAGAAAATAAATCAGCTAGACACCAATGAACATCAAGAAATAATACTTTCGAGTTCCCTACAGTCTGTAACCCATACATTTATGTCATCTTGCAGGGAAATATATAGACAATAAGTCAACATTAATGCAATAGTATTAGAGAAAAGAACATAAGTATAGTTATTATATAAGAATTTCAGATGTCGACTTTTAAATTAGATCATTTTACTACCTAAGATTTTAAAATTAGATCATTTTATTGAATAATTGCTTATATACTCTCTTTCCTTTCAGTATGCAATTCTCATCATTCATCTCTTTATATAAATATTCTTACCTATGGTATTTACTTTCAGTATTTTACAGAATATAATACTGAGCATTGTTATCAAAAGATCTTTAACTGCATTAGCCTGAGTCCTTACATTTTTCCAAATAGCTCTTCTTAACTCTTGAGATTTTCTTATCATTTAAAAAATATTCTGTGCCCCTTGTTCATTTGCTATTGATTTAGCTTTTTTTTCAACCTTTCTTTCTAATGATTCATTATTCTTTGTTCAAGTTCAAATATTTAAGAATTAAAAGAATCAGTTATTTAGGAATTAAGTGCTACTTATTAGAATTATCTTTCTTTTTTCTCTAGATATCTATTCTTGAGATTATCTGCCTCTTGTAACTGATAATATAAGTTTCTAAAATATCAAGAGTCTGCAATAGCCAGGGCTCATTTGATTTTTCACATGAATTCAAACATGTGAAATCATTATTTGTCAAAAAACAAGTATTTGTCCATTATAACCCCACAGAATGAATTATAAAAATAGGAGTTCTTAAAAACTGTAATTCCCACACAAATAAATTACTGTTTTTTTAATGTCTCTTTTTAGCTTATGATATCCAGGGGTGTATGATTCTACATAAAATTTTCATTATAGTCTCAATGGAATGCATCTCTGTTTTTTGTTTTGCCAGATTTGTTGAAAAGCAGGGAGGGAAAAGGTAATCTTTTCAAGCTTAAAAAAATGTGTCTTGAAGAATCTAAAGAACAGAAAAGTCAAAAATATTAAATTTACCTAGTTTCTCTTTTTTTCCCAAGATATTTAGTTTTCAGTTGGAAAAAGAAAAAAAAATGATTATGATAAAGAGTTAAAAGGCAACAGATAGATAAGATCATTTTACCTAGCCCTTGGAGAGTGCAAATAAATTTATGTCTTCAAGTAGTCACTACTTATTTTTTTTTTAAGATTTTATTTATTTATTTGACAGAGAGACACAGCGAGAGAGGGAACACAAGCAAGGGGAGTGGGAGAAGGAGAAGCAGGCTTCCCGCAAAGCCGGGAGCCCAATGAGGGTCTCAATGCGGGGCTCAATACAGGGCTTGATCCCAGGACCCTGGGCTCATGACCTGAGCCAAAGACAGACACTTACGACTGAACCATGCAGGTGCCCCAATAATCACTACTTAGAATACTGAATTTCTATTTTTAGAATGTCCACTCCCCACCTATATCCCCTGTCTTTCTGATTCATGCTATTTCTTCAGTCTACATGTTGTCTTCTGTGAAGCCTTTCCCTTTTGTGCACTCCCCTGTGCTCTATACTTTTATCATCTATAGCTTTTAAAACACTGAATTTCTATATTAACAATGTGGGATATTTTTAAAAATCTTTCACCTGAATTTTAAGTTACCTGAAGACAAGTTTTGTGTTTTATATTTATTTTGATTAGAGGTACATTCTTTTTTTTTTTTTTTTTTTTTTTGGTGATTGGGGTGAAAACATGCGAGTGTCCATGGGGTTGAGGTGAAAGCATGCGAGTGTCCATGGGGTTGAGGTGGAGAGTGGCAAAGGAAGAAGGGGAGAGAATTCTAAGCAGGCTCCATGCCCAGTGCAGGAGCCCGACCTGGGGCTTGATCCCATGACCTTGAAATAATGACTAGAGCCAAAATCAAGTCAGCTGCCTAACCGACTGAACCACCCAGGTGCCCCAAGATTTGTGTTTTATTAATGTCAGTATCATTGCTAATAGCACATTGGTAAGGACCTGATGAGAGTTTTTAAATGATTTAATCATAAAATCAATTTATAAATCTTTAAGAAATCATAAAATATTACAGAGGCACTATAATATTTTTATCAATTACTTTCAAATGATGTTCTACAGTATCCCACTAATAGTAGTCTCTTACAGGACTGGAATGGAGTATAAGCAAAGAGAAGAGAAGTCAACTGCTGCCCTCCACTCTTACTGTAAAATCCAAGCATTCCCATCCTTTGTCATTTGACAAAGGCATCTTCACTTTTTTAATTTATATATTAACATTTTGCATAACATCTTATTTTAAGAAATGATTTTTCTACTAGGAAAACAAGATCTGAAATTCCAGTTTTAGGTGATCAAATGACTCCATTTGGAAAAGCAAAAAATTTATGTTCTAGAAGTACACTGTCCAATATGGAACCATTAGCCACATGTATTTTCTTAAATTTAAATTTAAATTAATTACAATTAAATAAAATTTTAAATTCAGTTCTTCAGTCATATCAGCTTGGTTTCAAGTGCACAAGAGCCACAGTGCCTGCTAGCTATCATTTTGGACACCATACAGCATATAATATTTCCATCATCATAGAAATTGGACCATTTTTTTCTGAAACTATTTTTGTTGAGGCTAATATTCATTATTGTAAAATCCTAGAAGAACCCTAGAAGAAGAATTCTAGTGTAAAATCCTAGAAGAAACAAAATTGGGATATATTATTAAGAAAGTGCATGAGATGTTTGCTTGAGTTGTATTAAGAGACCTGCTCCATCCTAATTCTCTAATGTTTTCTAAGTCATATTGTAGGATAGAAGATTAGCAGACTGGTTGAAAGTAAGAAGCGAAAGTTTTCAAGTTAGTAAAGCACTACCTGTAACTCTAATCAAGGTACTTAGCAATTCTAATTAATATATTTTCTGAAAAATGGGTAATAGTACTTAGTTTATAAGAATATTCTGAGGGTGAAACAAGACAAAGCACACATGGGTTTAGCATAGTCCCTGATACATTTTAGTAACCAAATTTATATCATTACCCAAATTAATGTTATTCTAAGTTACTACCATTAGTTGGGTTCTCCAAGCACTTATGGTTATGTCTATGGGCATTTGGATAGATTAACTTGATGCTTTGCAGCGCAACAAATTGTGTTACTTGAAGACAACTAAAGCAGCAGTGTGGGTGATCATATAAATATTTATTTAATTATTTAATGCGAAGTGAGGTCAGTCAAAATCTACCAAATACCTTACAGGCCCCAGATGTTCAGGACTTAGTACTCTCATTATAAGTTCTTGCAGTAGCCAATCATGGTTCAGAAAAGAGACTCTCAGGCAAAACAGTATGATATTGGTACAAAAATAGACACACAAATCAGTGGAATAGAATACAGAGCTTAGAAATAAACCCAAAATATATGGCCAATTAATGTATGACAAAGGAGGCAAGAATGTACAATGAGGACAAGACAGTCTCTTCAATAAATGGCGCTGGGAAAAGGTCAGCTTACACCATACACAAAAGTAACTCAAACTGGACTAAAGACCTAAATGTAAGACCTGAAACCATAAAATTCCAGAAGAAAACATATGTAGTAATCTCTTTAACATCAGCCTTAGCAACATTTTTCTAGCTATGTCTCCTTTGGAAAGGGAAACAAAAGCAAAATTAAACTATTGGGACTATACCAAAATAAAAAGCTTTTGCACAGTGAAGGAAACCATTAATCAAACAAAAGATAATCTACTGAATGGAAGAAGATATTTGCAAGTGATAAACCACTTACCAGTAAGGGGTTAGTCTATAAAATATATAAAGAACTTAATATAACTCAACACCAAAAGCCCCAAGTAATCCAACTGAAAGATGGGCAGAAGACATCGATAGACATTTTTCCAAAAAGAAATACAGATGATAGAAACATCAAAATATGTCCAACATCACTAATCTTCGGGGAAATGTACATAAAAACCTCAAAGATACCACCTTACCTTTGCTAGAGTGGCTAGAATCAAAAAGACAAAAAAATACAACTGCTGGCAAGAATGTGGAGGAAAGGGAACCCTTAGGCACTCTTAGTGGGAATGTAATTGGTACATCCCTTGTCTTATCAAGAAATTAAAAATAGATATACCATATGATCCAATAATTCCACTACTGGTTATCTACCACCCCCCTCCCAAAATGAAAACACTAATTTGAAAAGATATATGCACCCTTATGTTTATTGCAGCATAATTTACAATAGCCAAGATATGGAAGCAGCCCAAATGTCCATCGACAGATGAATGGATAAAGGTGTGCAATATTACTCAGCCATAAAGAAAGCATGAGATCTTGCCATTTGTGACAACAGGAATGCATCCACTATGCTAAGTGAAATAAATCCCCAGACAGAAAAAGACAAATATGATTTCACTTATATGTGGAATTTTAAAAACAAAACAAATGAATAAACAAACAAAAAGTGGAATCAGACTTATATATACAGAGTGCAAACTGATGGTTACCAGAGGAGAAGATGTGATAGGATGAGTGAAATGGGTGAAGGTGAATGGGAGATACCAGTTTCCAGTATGGAAAAATAAATCACATGAATAAAAGGTATACCATAGGGAATATTGTCAATGGTGCTGTAATATCATTGCATGGTGATGGACGGTAGGTATATTTGTAGTGAGCATAGCATAACATAAAGAGTTGTTGAACCACTATGCTGTCTACCTAAAACTAATGTTAACAATTTGTCAAATATATTTAAGAAAAAATAAAAAGAAAACAGACTCTCAGCTCTCATAAAAATCTTAAGAGGCATAATCCTGTTTCTTATTATATCCATAATGTATACAACAAAGCAAACTGTATTGAACATATATCAAACACAAATAAAATGTATTTGGCATTTCTAGTATTAATGGCAGATCTCAGAAGTTATTTGTTCCTTTATTCTCTCATTCAGATGTGCTTAGAAAAATCTATCGTTACCAGTCTGATAATGATTTATTAATAATAATTAAATGATGATTGATAATGAGTGCTTAAGGTGTTAGCGATTTTAAGTGCCCCTTTTTTACCTCTAATCTCTGGATTTCTTATTTGACAACTTTCCAAACAGACCACCTCCTTCCATTTCCACATTGAGATACTACTTATAGGCAGGTAACATGGGGATTTGAAAGTTTGCTCTTCTGTGACCTGTCACTCTAAGAGAACTATATTTCCACTGTGTGTTGCTATTATACAAAATCAAGTGTGCTTCTCTGTCACATTATTATTTATTATTAGTTATTTCCATAGGCCTGCAGAGGTTATCACAACAAAGTAATATCTCCTAGTTTCAGTATTTCCTAGTGTAATGTACAAATTTCATCCTTACCTGAATAATTCTCAACTTTTGGAACCAAACCATTATTTTCAGTGAAAATACTTTGGATAGATTAACTTGATCTAATCTATTGTGGATTAGATCTAATCTATTGTGGATTCCAATTGTAAAAATCAAATAAATACATCTTTTCCCATGTCTCTTTCTGTGACATCCCTAGCATGTATTTATGAAGATTTCCAATGAGATATATTTTCAAGTCATTTAATTTCTCTAACATATGCCTTTGAAAGGATCAAGAACAGATAAAAATATGGAATACCTTTTAAAAATTCTAAACTAGCCTCATTTACATTTTCCAAGGATTTCACAAGTATAGACACAACATCTAGGATTTTAATTCCTTCATGGCCTTTTCAAAGCCTTCTAAGATATCCCCATTTAAAATCTAGAAAAATAAACACTGACTTTAGTGAAGGGTTTGTAGTAGGTTAAGCAAATATGCTAGAAAAGCAACGATAAAGCAATTCAGTAAGTTTTTATTGTAATAAGAGACCGTACTTATAAGGCTTTTCCCCAGACTTCCAGAAGTATACATCACATAAATAGATTTGATATCAGCAAGGGGGAAGATATATTCTGATACCTGATGTCATGGGTCTTTAACCTCATTGAGTGTTTTTGAAGGAACACATCAATAGCTTTCTTATTAAATTTACAAGTGCAAAAAAATGGATAAGAGCTAGTGCACAATGAAATTGTGGTTTAAAACATTAAAATCTAAGTCCTATCTACAGAAATAGAAGTTAGGATATGCGGTCATATTCATAAAATTAACTGCATAAGTACAGTAAAAAAAACAGCCCTTGTTCTGTGGCTGTTTGTGTAAAAATATGTATTGGGAGTTTTAGTTACTATAAAAACATTGTTTCAAACATTAAGGGAATTTAAGTCATTAATAGTACTACACTAGTGAAAACAAGAAATATGCTATTGTATTCTGCATTGACAAAATATACTGGGCCCTATTGTTGAGTTCTTATTTTGGCGGGAGCATTGAAAATATGTGAGTATACTCTAAGGGTGAAGTCCAGAAGGAGTATTGCATGCAAATAATACCATTGAAAGAAAGCTTAATTAAATAATAAAGTTGAGAGCAGAGAAGAGAAGCCCTACCATGGTCACAATACCTCTTTTATTCATCTGAATGATTGCCTTGGTTTTATTTGTTTGTTTGTTTCTCCCACATCATATGGGCAAAAGTTAGATAAAATGCAACAAAATTGTAAGAAAATATATATGCTTAATTATCAGGATATGCTTCCTTATATTCAGTAGTGGTCAACAATGTGAATAGTATCTCAATTCCTCATTCGTGGAGACGTCCAAGGAAAGCAGGGATATTTTCTTTATTGGAATCTTTATTGGAAGAAGTGTTTCACTAAATGCTAAATTAGAGTATAGACAAATCAGAACAGAAAAAGATAATACCTCAAGATCACCTATGCCATGTCTAATAATTTCACCGCTGAGCTAAACCTTTAAACCATTATTAAATTACTAGATAAAATAACAAAGACAGCTATGATATCAACTGTCAGATAATATAAAATACTGTGAGTTAAGATACGGGTACTAGTGATTGCTGAATGTTAATCCAGAATACTGGTACTATGCATTTAATATATACACTAGAATTCACATGACACTTTTTTGGTCTGCTTATTTAAGGAGACTCTACATCCAACGTGGTGCTTGAACTCATGATCCAGAGATCAAGAGTCACATGTTCTACTGACTGAGCCAGCCAGGTGCCCCTCCTGTGACAGGTTTAAATAGTCGAGTCAAAAACCTCTCAAACCCATTGTGCTTTTTACCTAAAGAAGGTATACTCTGTAAACCATTAGGAACATTAACAATTAAGATAATCTCTAAACACTTTTATGGAAGATACAGCAGGTAAAGAAAGATTATAAATTCTAAGTCCAAAACAATTCCCTTCCCTGAGGCTTTAAGTATCAAATGATTTTAATGTAAGTTCTTTCTAAGCCTACCACATTGCAATCTTATTCGGCTCTTCTGTGCTAGGACTCACACATCTCTAAGTCATCTGTTTTCTCTGATGTGATCAAGTGGTCCAGGACAAGAGAACTACATTTATATGTATTATAGCCACCAACTCTGTTCCTACCAGCTTGCTACTAACTAGCGAGTGCCCTTAACTTAGCTGTGCTTCTTTGGCATATAACTTACTCTCCTGTGTTCAGTTTCCTATCTGTAAAATTATAGGGTTAGGTTGGCTGGCTTTTAAGTATAGTATATTTATCCTCTGAAATTATTTGATTCTCTGCCAACAAAATCTAAACAGACCCTACTTTCTCAGGGGAATTTTGATGACAGATGGCCTCTACCTTTTATCTACTCTGCAACACCAGAGAGGCTTATACTCGTCTCTCTTCATCCTGTTATGTATAGGAATCATAGCTTTTCATAGGTACTTACCAGAAAGCCTCTAGTCAGGGATTCTTCTGTTTTGCTTTCCAAGAATTCAAGGCATCTGAAATCCACAGACAAAAATGGTCCTTTCAACTCAGTTTTGCTTTTTAGCTTTTGCCGGAACCAAATAAGTAAAACTCAAAGGCTAACGCAGCAGTCTGGGTCCTGCCCTGGTTTGATGGCAGTTTTGCCTTATCAGAAAGCACCCAGAATGAGCTTCCTGCATGATCGCTTTGCGTTTTCAATTCTCCACCTGCTTCTTAGGACATGTGTAAAATATATTTTGCGTCTGCTATCTCCAGTTTTAGCATTTTCCCATTTCCCATTCTTAAGCTCATAGAATTTTAAAGTAGCCAATCCTTTTCCTTAATGAATATTTTTAAATAATTTGACTATTCAAAATAGAGCAAAATAGTTGAAAGAAAAGTTTTTCACATAAAAACAAGAACATGTTTTACAGACTTCACACTTGTTCCTTTTTTTACTTACTCTAGTCTAAAATGACTTTTGGGTACAGACAGAAACCTAGCTACCAGCTGTCCAGATTTCTTTCCCTAAATTGTCTAATTTGAATTGTTGTTTGATGTCATGAGGCTGACTTCTGATAATTTAGCATTCTGCAGCAATAATTTTCAAAATATTTTCTGAAGAGATTAGAAATTAGGATCACGTTGAAAAAGTCTACTATGCCCCAAGAAGTAACTTATACATCAAAGTCCAATCAAAAGACGGAAATCACACAGTAATTTCAACAAGGTAAATTTCATCTAAAGAATATGAAACTATGCTAGGTATGCAGAAAAATAGTTAACATAACAGGCATGAGACTATTATCCTTAGGAAAGCCTGCTTGTAAGGTTGGCTTTTGGGATCTGGGAACTTGTATTTTGGAAGGGTTTCACTATTCCCTGATCACAGTGCTCACTGTGCCTAAACTGTTGATGCAAACAGTATGTTTTCTATCGAACACCTGCTTTCCTTCTGGGAATCTGGAATTTTGGCACAAACTAGGCAGGCCGTGACTATGTGACCAGTCTCTAATGAAATCCCTGGCCACTGAGTTTCTACTGAGTACCTTGGTATAAAATACTTCATATTTGTTGTCATTATTTGATATTGAAGAAATTAAGTAATCAGTGTGACTCAACTCGGTAAAGGCTCTTGTACCCTTATGTGTGGTTCTGTGCAACTTTTCCCTTGGCAAGTTTTTCTGTGTATTTTTAAAATCATAACCATGAATACAACTATAATCTAATTCCTATGAATCCTTCTAGTGAATCATGGAAACTGGGGATGGTCTTGGGAACCCTGATACTCTGAGTCACTATAAGGTGAATTCTGAAAGATACCCTAGCACACAGAGAGCATCTCAGAGAAGACAAATTTGGAAGGGTGGCCCTGCTCCCAAGGCTGCAGTTCTGGGAACTCTTTGAAGAAGATACAGTTCCAGCCCAATGGGTGGCAGAAAATATTGCTGGGTTGCCAGAGCTAGATCTAGTCCAGTCACTGGACAAGCAAGAAAGGGTATCACAAAGCTCAGGTAAGACAGCGTTGGTGGGAGGATACACAGAGGGAGTCAGTGGGTCCCACAAAAGGCTTGGAGCTTTTTGCAAGACTCCATTCTGCAAGACTCAAGCTCTGAAGCTCCATCAAGCAAAAAATGGTGGGTAGGAATGCAGATGGAGTCTAGGCTACACAGGCTTGAGCTCTGGATCATAAAGTGCCTGCAATCAGGGGGCCCTGGCTGCAAGCTTATTGAGGGGACCTCCAGATCTAGGCTTGCAGTTGGGGAGAATGTCCCTCCTCCTCCCACCACAATGCATGACTGAAATTCTATACAGTAGGAGCAAGGAAAAGCAGAAGTATTATTTTGGAAGCAGGAAGATAACCACCACTTCTGCCTCCCTTTCTTCTTCCTGCAATGCCCCTCCAGCTCCCTCTACTGACAAAGTTTAACATGTTCACTGTAAAGGTGATAAACTGAAAGAGCCCAGTTCATTATCTCAAATCAGACACTGAAAGACAAACTTGCATCTAAGAGGCAAAATATGGATAACTGGCTGGTGCATACAGTGAAAGCATCTAAAAGACCACTAAACAAACTTCTTTTTTAAGTATTCTAGATTGCCAATTCATGTAAATTAGATGAAATCACATTATTTCTATTCCTTGCAAATAAATACAAAATAAATTTATATTTTCTCTTTGCCCCCAGGTTTAATATCTCAGTACATACTCTTCTTGAACTCTTCATTATTTTCCTAAAGATAGTATGCCTTTCACTTGTTCATGTAAATTTTAAATGGTAAATGAACCTGCAGGATAATAAATACACAAGCAATTTATATTTTAATATTGTCTGCAAGTCACTAGTCTCTCTTTGTTTCATTGTCTATAGTAAGCCAGTACTCAGTGAATGTACAAAAACGACTAATTTGGGGTAAAAAAAAGTACTATTTAATTTTTAATCTGTATTCTGCTTGTTTACTACTCATATTTTACTCAATTGAATTTTACTCAATTAGATTTCAGTATTTTTTCCCTCCATTTTGTTCTCCCAGGCTCTCCTGAATGTTTAAACCAAAAAAAAGTGCTATTGATTTTTTTCTTTTTATCATGAAAATGTTTCTGGTCTTATTAGGTTGGTGAACTTATTTCTTAATAGAACTTACATTTCCAACTTAAATTACTTTGTAGTACAACCTAATGTCCCATGCAATGATGTTATACCTGTATTTGTGTCAAATCTAATTATGAAGGCTTGATTTGCGTAATGTGCAAGAAATTATTTCCACTTTCCCTACCATGCAAACAGATCAATTTTCTCATTAGTCTTTTCCATCAGTTCTGATTGCTTTAAGCTTATGCTTTGTATATTACTTTGTTTTCTAGCCAAATTTGGTCCTCACCTCAAGTATGGACGGGTTGACTACATTTAAGAAGATTTATTCATGTTGCCATATTAACTATGTAAATCAGTAATAGTGCAATATTTTTCATTATTTCCTCTATTAATAATTACTTACATTGGCCCAACATAATCTTTCTACATCTTCTAGTAGGTTTCTTTTTGCCTTTTTCTTTATGTCAGAATTTAGAGAAGAACAAATAAAGGAGATGAACCGCAAAATAAGTGACAATAAAAGATGAAGAGGAAGTGGGAGGTATAACTCATTGTAGGAGCAAAGCTTTGGATAAAAGACTCTAAGGGGACTTCTTCAGGCTCTGTGCTCTGACAAAAGGAGCTATGTGGTGGTGCATAATTTTCCCACAGGTCTTTTGTTCTTTGATGTATTCGATGCACAAATAAAAATGTGGGTTGAAAGTTTGCAGACTGGAGTTTGTGTGTTTACAAAGGGGGATGTAAAGTGAATATGCTGATGCCTGTGAAGTCAAACCTGCTGTAGATAATGGACACTATTAGGAAGATACGCTAAAAAAAGAGTTTTCAGAATGCCACATACTTCTGTGAATGCCAGGTTTTGTTTGTTGTCTGCATGTAACAACCATTCGCCAAGTGCACATTCAAAGCATTTGCTAATAAAATGCTCTCCAACAAGAAGGTTGATTCTGTTTCATCAATAGAAAAATTGAAGTAGTATTTACATAATAAAAAATAGGAGTACCAGTTAGATGACCCCATCCTTTATAATTTTGATTCTTCAAGACCCTGGTACTCAAACAAGATGATTATGAAATATCTCTCTCCTCTTTGTAGCTTCACTAGAAACACTTGTGTAGTTTCTATCAAACTTTCCTTTCTTAGTCTGTTTCTCTGTGTATATACAGAAATTGTATAACCCTTCTTTATCTGTATGTATGGAGTTTGTAGAACCTAAACTTAAAAATCATTAGGGAAGAGACCAAAACTTCCTGTTTAAAGTCCTAAAGTACATAATTCCTAGAATTGCACTTCTCTACTCTTCCCTCCAATAAAATCCTTTAATTTTCCAGTGACCCATCAGGATCATGGTAAGATCAAAAATCTTTTGCGCTGACTGTTATATTTGAAGACCAGCATCGCCCAGTGTGTAGTAATATTTAATAAATAAATATTTATTGCATGAAAAAGCAAATAAGTGAAAGAATAAATAACCCTGCCGTTTCCACCTTAACGCTGACCCTATTGTTCTCAAATGTCAGCGTTCTGGTTTTCCAGAGCTTGACTGTCAGAAGCAAGTCTATATTTGAGATAAACTTTTTCCAGTCACCTAGTCTCTGCTGTCAAGTGGTATTCGGAGCCTGGATTTATTCCTATTAAGGCTCAAATGTGGCCAGGACAAGACAACTTTTCTGCTCCATGGGGGCACATCCAGGAATCAGTTCTGGACTTTTGACAGACGTACGTGAATGAGAAGCAGACTCCATCAGTAACCAGACGGCCAGACTGTCTCTGGGGCCCAAGAAAGTTCCATCTTTGTCTGATACACTGGTCAAAAACTGAAGGAGTGGACCCCAAAGGTTGCCCACAGCAGTGAGGCACTTTTTAGTCTCATCACAGGTATGAGGTTGAATTTCAAGTAACTCTATGATTTCCCATTCAAGGTGACGCTCTACCAAGAGCAGAAGTGTGCCGGTGATGCCAATACTGGAAAACAGGGGCAAGTCAGGGCTATGTATCCAAACAGGGATTTACAGTTACACTCTTCAGGAGAGTAAGTTTGTCCTAGTTCAAGTTTCCCAGGGAAGGCTCTTCCGTAGAGATAATAACATCTTCACTCTTTTTGAGATTCCTTATTTCACTTCCGAAGGGCCAAGAAGCTATTGACTTTTGAGGACATAGTTTGCTTTTGTTTCAAATCAAACAGAGATCACACAGTGATCAATAGATTGGGTCCTTTCCTTTTGTTTTGTTCTCTTTGTATTGCTAGATTTTTGTCTGTTTCATTCATGAAACTCTCCCAAACTCCTAGAACTGTGTACTGTACATAGCAATTGTTGGATGAATAAGTCATGTGCCTTATATATTTGTGTCATAATAATATTTCTATAAATAAGTACTGATTCCCCTTGTTTTTTAAAGTGTTGTTTTTCTTTAGTTTACATGAGGAAAGGAAGTTGTCTTACACTGGTTTTTGCATTACCACTGTTTGTTTCTACTCACATTCATGAAAGACTGAAGATTTCCAATCTCATCTTGATGAGATTGTGCCATATTTTCAGGGCTTCAGTGGAGAATGTTGGTGATATTGGAGCATGGTTCATTCCCTTTTTATGGCCTCATCTTTTGTTTTCCTTTCTCAATAACACAACACAAAGCTGCTCAGTGATATTAACATTACTGAAAATTTAGAGCAAACTAAAGTTAATCTTGTACATTATGTCATGTATCTTTTATTTGCTGCTCCTTATCTACATAACTTCTTAGTGGAAAGCATAAATAGCCACTTGTTAGGGCTCACATAAATTTTTCGGTAAGAATCCTCATAGTCTTCATTTTTAGTGAGATATATGTTGGGACATTAAGGAGTTGGAGAGGCAGAGGGCATTATACACAAAGAAGATGGAAAGATAGAAAGACTATGTCTTTCAGTTAAAAGTTACTATGTATAATACAGTGTCAAATCATATAATCCTATACAAACACACACACACACACACACACAAACACACACCAAATTTTCATGATTCTGTTTCTGGTTGGGAAGTGTGTTAAATACCAGTAAATGAAAATAATGACGTGAACAGTTTTCTTCTTATTGTTGGACAAAATTTATTTGGGATTACTATTGAGATATATAATTATTGGAACTCTAGACAAATCACTATACCAATACTGAATCCCTGTTACACATGGGTAAACACTAAACATTTACCACTGTAACTAATTTCATTTTTTAACCAAGAAATGGGTACTTTGAGACTAGAAGACACTTTTATTTTATTTTTTTTAAAGATTTTATTTATTTTTTTGACAGAGAGAGATCACAAGTAGGCAGAGTGGCAGGCAGAGAGAGGGGAAAGCAGGCTCCTTGCTGAGTAGAGAGCCCAATGCGGGGCTCAATCCCAGGACCCTGAGATCAGGACCTGAGCTGAAGGCAGAGGCTTTAACCCACTGAGCCACCCAGGTGCCTCGAGACTAGAAGACACTTTTAGAAGATAGGTGACTATACTGTGAATGTTCTAAAAATGAGAAATATAATTACTAATGCTGGCATTTGAAGTTCGATATTTTTGTTATGAAAATCATTCTGGGAAGGATATGTTTGGAAGGTGGCCCCTATGGCCATCAATGTCTCATCAATTGTTTTCTAAAATTTGTGTAAAGTATGTCATATGATCTCAATTTTGCTTAGGTAGGTAGCCCTATGGGTAGCCCTGTACCTATCTCCTGTTCATAGATCCCAGAAAATCCAGCATTCATATCCAAAAAAATGGAGAGTCAGTGCTCAGCAGCAAATGTGGATGACATTTTTTATTTCATGAAAAGATTTCCCAGGGCCTGGATGGAGGCAGCCAAAGGCAACTAGGGAGATCTCATCCTATTGGAAATGGTAGAATGGACACCTATTGACGAACAAAGAATGTCTTGTTGAGCAATAAGGAACTTGTGACTCTTACCAGAGTGTGAAATTTGACGACTCTTCAGGACTTCCTAGCAGTTGAGTTGTTTTTTGTTTTATGTTTTTTTCAGGAGGACTCTAACTTGAATGAGGTCTCATTCAGAATATTCTTCATTTGAACCAAAGACAAATGTCTGTTTACTAACAGACACACAGCAGATCGTGACAATTTGCTCTGTAAATTTGTTCCTGAACTTCTTGTGAAGGGGCATGTTTATTTGCTTTTCTACCTGTTTTCAGGTGGAGAGATCACCATCGGGTAATTCTACTGGCCCCCTTTGCATATTCTTTCCTTCTTTAGGGAATGAATGGTCAGTTTTAAGGAAGGAATTAAGCTTGTTTAGTTTAGACACTTGCCTTCTTGCTTTTGTCTTTGTAATATGTGTGAAGAAAACACACATGCCCCACTGCTTAGTGCAGTAGGTTTTATAGAAGTAGTGTTCTTAGGGAAGGCCAATGATTTTCTAGCCATGCCCATACCTGGATGGGAATATTCTTTCAGGGCTACATTTTGGGCAAGCTCATTTTATTAACAGAATCCTGTCATATGATGTGTCTTTTATTACTGTAAAGCTGTTGGCTGATCTCTTTGGCTGACTACTCTCAGTCTCTCAAAGGTTTACTAAAAATAATGATGACAATCATATATATCTGATCCCATAATTTATTAACACTTTTCAGTTTGTCCCTCTTCCATAATCCTTAAAGCTCTTTCCAAAATTTTGATAAAGTTTCTATTATCTAATACTTTAAGGAAATTTCACGTGAACTAATGTGATATTCTTTACCACAGAAGAGTACATTAAAACCTACTGCCTTATTTTTACATTAGTCAGAGTTCAGTAATTAGTCACAGCAAGCACACTGTATATATTTTGTGTGTGGATATAAACATAGGGTACTAATAAGACTTGTCTGTTCAGTCTTGATATTGTAATTTTTATGTCTAGAATCAACTAAATATATTAAACAAAAAAATTTTTGTGCATGACAACTTTACTGAAAGGTACAGGATGCCATTTTCAAACTTCCTTGAGCTAAACTACCAAGATACATTAAGAGGAAAAAAATCAAAACCGAATAAAAGCTTATGAAAGACAGAGAAAATCCTTTAGGATGATTAGTTCAGTGAAATGTTAAAAGAATATTTTGTGTGCATGTCAGGTCTCTTGCTATTCTCAAACTAGTAATTTGGATTCACTTCATTATAGCCACTGAAGTACCTTCGCAGAGTCTGGGAAGAGGAGTGAAGAGCCAGAAAGAAAGAGCAATAACACTTAAAGGATGGAGTTGCTCTCATAATTCAGCTCTAGATAACTCAAACAAGCGCCTTGCAAATGACAATGCAGGGCTGAGCTCCACTCGGTGTGAATGAAAATGCATAAGACACAGGAGCCCTCCAGGAGCTCCCTCAATGGGCCTCAAAATGAATATTCCAAAGATGTAATTCATTTCTCTTTATTTAAGAGCTGATTCCTCCATTTTAACTCAAGGATACTTTTCAAACCAATAATATTTGACACCATGGCTTACTTTTAGGTAATAAAAGTTGTCATATTTTCCTAAAAGCATATGGATTTTTACATATTGGTGGCTTGGTTAATGGAAAATTTTTTAATGTTCTACCTATTTAGTATAATTTTCCAATGGCAGTATCATAAAGTATGGTGTTTTCTGGATGACCTTATTATCTACTCTTCTGGATCTTTTCAAGGAAAATTTGATATTCAAAGAAATATTTTAATGATAGTAAATAGATTTGAATTGTTTGTAAGCAAAAAAAAAGGAAGGAAGTGTGTTGTACAGGCTCTGGAGTTTGACAGACGTGGACATAGGACTAAATTCTAGATCCATATCTTAGTAATTGTGTGATGGTTACAAATAAATTACCTTCTCTATGTTTCCATTTCCTGCTCTTTAAAATGGAAATCATATTAGTACTAACCTAAGTTTGTACTTTGTAAGTTTGTGTGCATATAAATATAATAACAACAACCCATTATTAAATAGTATTTAACTGCACACCAAACACTAAGCCAATTGCAGTTTGTGATTTAATTTAATCTTCACAATAAATACTTGAGAATACAGACTACATTTTCATATGTGGTAGCTGTGTCTCCCATGACCAAATACTCCCAAGTCTGACTTCTAGTTCAAAACATTCTTCTTAGCTCCAGACCTATTTATTTCCGCAGTGTCCCATCTGGCCAGCTGCCAAGCACCTTTATAACTACATAAGCCCAACTATACTCATCATCTTTAATCCTGTCCTATTCTTTTGCTTATCCTGTTTTCCCTGGTAAATGGCAATACCATCTAAACAGTACTCAAGCCAAAAATCTAGAAGTTATTCAATCACCCCATAATACATTGGGTGTATACATACATACACAGATCATAATACATTGATCTCTCTCAAACCCTTTGCAATCGTCCTAAGCATCTGATATCTCAGCCATTCTTACAGGCTCCTAACTGGCCTTCCTGGTAATAGACTTGTCTCCCTCCCATCCATCCTGCAGTCTATTATTTATATTGAAGCGGAGGTGATATTTTAGAGACTCATATGTGATTATGTTGCCCTATTGCACAATACCCTTACTTTTCCTTTAGATAAAGATGAAAATGTTTAACATGTCCTATAAGGTCCTACTGGGTCGAAGCTTTACTGGATTCTGCAGTTTTACTGTACTTCATTTGGCACTCAACGTCTATGCTGCAGTCACGCTAGTCATGTTTTGTTTCCTCCGATGTCTCTTACCTTATATTTTCTCAAGACTTTTGTTCATACTTTGCAACTGTCTGCAATACTTCCCTTTCCTGTCATGGCTGAGCTAATCGACAAATCTCAGGTTAGGAAGTAGGTTAGTCTTCATCCTATGCCTTCATAAGACCTTGTACTTTTTGAGCTCTCATGACATTTGAAAATACTGTAACTGTCCATATCATCTGCTAGATTGTAAGCTCCATGATGACAGGAAACATGTCTGTCTCCTCGCTGGAATTCCAACACACAACATTGTTCATTGTTCATTGTGGGTATGCAGTACTCTGTTGAATCAATTGAAAGTCTAAGTAAGCATTTGTCTGTTTCCTTTATCTTTTAGATTCTAGGAATTGGTTTTGAGCTAGAGAGAAATAGAATCAAGAGAGAGAGAGAGGTTGGGGGAGAAGGGGAGACAGAGAGAGATAGTTATATGGAATAAAATAATGAGAGATAATAATCATGAAAGTTCAGGGCAAGGGCAGCACTGCCTTGAGATCAATGTGCAGAAGGGACAGAGAAGGTTTTGGCTCATTCCAACTTGCCACTTTCCTTCTACAATGCTGAGCAGCCTTAACCCAGCAAGGGCATTGATACTATTATTTCTAGCTTCCATTTATTAAACACTTCCCATGTGTTTACACATATTACCTCATTTAATTCTAACAAGCCCATTTAATCCTAACAAGCCTCACAAGTAGACTCCTCTATTTTCCTCATTTTATATATATACTATGATAGAGACAAAAAGGTCTTAAGTAACCCACCCAATGTGGTAGAAGTAACAGAGATTCAAGTCCAGGAAATCTGACTCCAGAGCATCTGGATTTAAAAACTATGCCCTCTGCCATTGGAATGCCTCGCCAGTGCAGCAGTCAGGGAGCCCTGGTTAGTAATATATTCATGAGAAAATTGGCCTGGGTAATCCTAATAATGACGAACTGAAAGAGAATTCAAAGGAAGACTGAAACAAGGTGAATGATATAGAAGAGATATTTTGATCTCATTCTGAACAAGCCTTTCTGGTACCTTTCTGGCTTGTTCTGAGCGAGACTTTCTGGCTCTTTTTTGAAAGAATGGTCCTGGGGCGCCTGGGTGGCTCAGTCATTAAGCGTCTGCCTTCGGCCCAGGTCATGATCCCAGGGTCCTGGGATCGAGCACCGCATCGGGCTCCCTGCTCGGCAGGAAGCCCGCTTCTCCCGCTACCATTCCCTCTGCTTGTGTTCCCTCCCTCACTGTGTTTCTCACTGTCAAATAAATAAAATCTTAAAAAAAAAAAAAAAGAATGGTCCTATGTGTTTCTGTGTGTGTGTGTGTGTGTGTGTGTGTGTGTGTGTATCTGTTGTAAAAGATAAAATCCACCAAAAATCTGCAAACTATAGAATTTAGGTGACTTTCCTATGAGTTGTCAGTTAACTGCACATGGAAGGCACGAATCCTCGGTCACTCAGCTCCTGAAAGTAGGTATCTGTATTAGTCTGCTTGGACTACCATAACAAAATAGCAAAGCCTGGGTGGTTTAAACAATAAAAATTAATTTTCTTGCAGTTGTACAGGCTAAAAGTTTAAGATTAGAGTGTCAACATGTATGGCTTCTACTTAGGCTTCTCTCCTTGGCTTGCAGATGCCACCTTCTTATGTGTCTTCATATGTTCTTTCCTCTGTGCGTGTGCATCTCTTATCACCATCTCTTCTTATAAGTCCACCAGTCACACTGGATTAGGACTCAACCATACGACTCCATATCACCCCCTTTAAAGGCTCTATCTTTAAATACAGTCCCATTCTGTAGTACTAGGGATTGGAATTTCAATATGTGAATTTGGAACAAGGGTCACAACACTTAGCCCATAATACCATCTTTCCGTGAAAGTATAGAACTCTACTGAGGTCTAAGGAAATGATTAACTGGAACTGGTCAGTCTCAGCCTGTGAAATCTTTAGAGAGTAAAGGCAAAAACCAGTAGTATTTTGTTTCTTTGTTTTTCAACAATGGCAAAGGTGGAGACGGGAGCATCCATAGTGGTTGTTTCTGGACTAACTTCTGGTAGCCTCACCACTTGAAGCAACTGAGATAGCCAATGTAAGAATTTTAGATGTCATGACAATTTCTTAGGACTAATAAAGATTTGGTATTATAGTATCTACAGTTAAATTATGCAGCTGAAAGTATCATAAAAAGTATTGCTTTTTATGATAAAAATCAACAGGATTGAGTCTTTCACATTTGTAAAGAAGTCATTTTCCAACTCTTCCTTTGCCACAGATGTCTGTTTTTGGGGAAAAGAACACTAACTCTGTTCAGAAATGGGTAGTCATGTACTTTAGTGAAGACTAAACCCTTCAGCTTAATATATACTAACCATAGAAATTGTTTTTCCTCCTAGCTAATTAATGGTTTGGAAAGGGCAACCATTTCTTATGAATGAGACATGAAGGAATATATGCTGGGTGGAACCACTAGACATTACAGTTATTTCTTTATTCTGAAAATGAGAAAACAAGTAGAGATAGTCTTTCTTTCATGACTCTGCATCTAGTTATGCTGAGAAGGTGATATCGGCAACAGCAGTCAGTTTGTAAATATGAGGGAACTGGTGGAAGACCAAGTGTACTGTATGGAACAACATCCCCCCCCCGCTCAAATTCATGTCCATCCAGAACCTGTGAATGTGAACTTACTTGAACACAAAGTCTTTGCAGATATAATCATATTAAGATGAGGTCATATCTGTTGACAGCAGGATCTAATCCAATGATTGGTGTCATTATAAGAAGAGGGAAATGTAGACATAGGAGATACACAGGGACACTACCATGTAATGGATATAGCAGAAATTGGAGTTGCAAACCAAGAAACATCAAGGACTTCTGGCAAAAAGGTAAGGAGAGGCAGGGAAAGATTCTTACCTAGAGGGACCATTGCTCTTTGACACCATGATTTCAAACTTTCAGCCTCCAAAACAGTGAGAGGATAAACTCCCATATTTTAAAGCCACCTAGTCTGTGGTACATTGTTACAGCAGCCCTTGCAAAGTAGAGTACAAGACAGCCCTCATAATGTAAGGGTGAGCAGTGAAAACAAAATGGGTCCTTGATGATGCTAGTGAGCCCAAGATGAAACCACGCTACCTCTGGTCTTCTTGTTACTAAATGATACTTTTTTCTTCCTGTTTTAGGCAATTCTGGTTGTTGCTTTGTTGTTGTTGTTGTTATCTATTTTTGGGACATCTCAAAGTATACGCGATATTTGGGGTGTTGCAAATATTTGGGGAAGAAGAACACTTGGAATTGCCTTGAATTCCCTATGTTAGCCAAACAGGTGGAGGCTCCAAGTGTAGAGATTTGGGGGATTAATGTAAATGTGACCTCATGTGTTCTCACAGTCTGGTGAAGCTTTGCACTTATCACTTATGTTCTGTTACTTATTGTCACTCCACTGCTACCCCAGACTGTTGTGGCCTGGGAAAACGCTAGTGATATTTGCTTGGTGGCCAAGCCACATACAAGTAAATTGCACTTGCCTCATATCAAGATCCTAGTCTGAGTTTTGATTAAAGATAAAGAGATGCAAAAATACCCAAATCACATGCATGAAAACAAAATGTCTGCTTCTTCAGATAGTTCTATTTTTGTGTCTATAATTCTGTTCACCAACTGCATGTGTAACCTTTCTTTAAATTTGCAAAATAATTCAGAAGTTTTCATGCTGCCAATTGCTAATCAAACCTTCTTCATCAACATCCACGCCCTCTTCCCATTTGTCATCTTATTCATACATTGCAAACAGTGGCTCATGCAGCTCCCTCTTCTATTTGCCTCAGGAAAACAGGCTACAGATCCAAGGGGAAGCTTATTAGCAGCTAAAAGCTAATTTTTAATGCTACCTAATCAGGTTTCTGACACATTTAAATTATGAACTTTAAGAAAAAAATTCCTCATTTAATGATTCAGATATTAGTGTGGCTTGTCACACAGTGCCTTTAATATTATTCGCTTCCTCTTGAGGAGTTCAAGTCTTAATCCTTTGTGAGAAGAAATTGGTAAACCTGTTTCTTTCTCAGTACATATGGTGAAAACCTATGAGATCTGTTTGATTTATATAAGTGTATTTGGCTGCTATTTTATATTTATCCAAACTATATTATAAAGTACAAGTAAGGCTCAGCTCCAAGAATAAGATTTTTTTTACTATAAAGACTGGACATGTTAGTGAATATGGCACATGCAGACTTCCCATTTATGACTGGCTTACTAAATTGATTTCATTCATTCTACATCATGTTATTTGCTTTCAGTATTGATTTATCCTGTAAGCTAATGAATGAAAATGCAGGTGCTTGACATTTTCATATATTTTAAATATGTTTTTAAAGCTGCAACATTGTAAAAGTATTTTTATAGTGTTCAGATTTTTTTCTAACGAGGCGTGTTTTCATTTAAGAAGAGGAAAACCCTGTGGCAGCAGTTGAGACATCTTTCTGCTTCCTGTTGGCACTAGCAAGAAACTGATTTGAAATGGAATCACCAACTAAAGGGCATTATCCATTCCAACCTGAATTGGACATACAGGTAGGTCATGCAAATTTACATATAGTAATATCATGTGGCATGTAGTCCATGACTTTGCTCACTTAGAGGAAATTATTTCAGGAGCTACCACCAATGGATATCAATGAAGCATCCAGCAACATTTGTAGAAGCAGTATCTGACATCTACGAAGGAAGTTTTGCTCCTTTAGAAGTTTCAAATATTCCAAGTTTACTCTAGTATAGTTCAGTTGATATATTCTTAACATAGGAGCTATACAATTATTATTAGAGGAGACTTACAACCTGCTACCTGAAAACAAGGGACATTTAAACAACATGAAGATGATTATCTGGCCTCTGACAGAGGACTACAGAAAGAAAAATCTTACCGATCCCAATTCTCAGTTTGAAAGGCCCTTCCACTGAGACTTTCTTTTCTGCAACATAAAAAAACCCCAACCCCTCCCCAAAATCTTATACTATCTTCCTTCCCACATGATATTCTTTCAAATACTTGAAAACTGCTATGTCTTCATACACACATTTCAACGGCAAAAATAATCTCAGACTCTTCATCCACCTTGCTGTCCTCTTCTTCACACTCTTTAGCAGTGGTGTTTGGTATTAAATACAACATTCTGGCTCGATATGACACACATGGGATACAGGATTACTATACCCCATAGATTGTACAGAGACATGAAGAGATGCTTTTGAAGGGAAAAAATATCTAATTTTATTTATTTTATTTTTTTAAATATCTAATTTTAAAGAGAATAAGCCCTTTTTCCCTTTCTTCTCTCCCTCCTTGTCTTCCTACCTGCCTTTCTCTCTTCCTTCCTGAATAATTCAGTCTACAATCATTTATGTTGTGCTGATCAGGATAGGTTTTTTAACCCATAAGAGAACCGCAGACCATTGTGTGTTGTTGGATCTCTGTGTGTACAAGAGGACAGTGGACGCTGTCGACACTGGGGTGGCTGTTTCTGTAAAGGGAACAGAAGATAGCATTATAAATTTTTCTCCATTTCTTTAAACCTCCTTTTATTTATTTCAGCAATGTTTCATAATTTTCTCTAACTCCTTTTATTTCTTTTGTTAACTTTCCCCATTTCTTATGCTATTTTGAATAGAACTATTTTTATAAATTTTTGGATTGTTCATTTTAGTATATTGAAACACAACTTAGTTTTATATTTTGATCTTGTATTCTGCAACCTTACTAAACTCATTTTTTAGTTCTAACAGTGTGTGCATGTATGTGTATATTCCTTGGTTTTTCTATATACAGAATTATGTCATCTGTTATTACAGTTTTACTTTTTCCTTTCTAATCTCTATATGGTGTTAAGTTAGAAAAAAAATTTTGCCTTATTGCACTGGCTAGAACTAACAGAACATTGTTGAACAGAAGTGGTGAGAGCAGACGTTCTTGCCTTATTTTTAATCATAAAAAGTAAGCGTTCAATCTTTCAACACTAAGGATGATGTTAGCTATGGGTTTTTGCAGATGTGCAAAATGTGGTTTTTTTTAAAATTTTATTTATGTATTTTTTTCAGTGTTACAAGATTTATTGTTTTGCACTATTTTATTGTTTATTGTTTATTGTTTTGCACTACACCCGGTGCTCCATGCAATAATCCCTCCCTCCCCACAGGAGGGTCTTTGCAGATTTGTTTTATCAGTTCCTTTGTAGTTCTAGTTTTTTGAGAGTCATTATAATAAATGAATGTTGAATTCTGTCAAGTTTTTTTTTTTAATTATTATTTGTTGAGATGGCCATGTGATTTTTTTTTTGGTCTTTATTCTATTAATGTGGTATGATAGACTGAATAATGGCCCCCAAAATATGTCTGGATGTCACACCTTATTCTTGGAACCTGTGAATATATGTTATCATAAGTAGCAATAGAAAACTAATGCTGGGACGCCTGAGTGGCTCAGCCGGTAAGCCACTGCCTTTGGCTCAGGTCATGATCTCAGGATCCTGCGATCGAGTCCCATGTCGGGCTCCTTGCTCAGCGGGGAGCCTGCTTCTCTCTCTCTGCCTCTGCCTGCCACTCTGCCTGCTTGTGCTCTCTTTGACAAATGAATAAATAAAATTAAAAAAAAAAAAAAAGAAAACTAATGCTGATGTTGGTACTTGGAAATGGCGTACTACTCGAGCAAATACCTAAAAATATGGCAGTGGCTTTGGAATCGGGCAGTAGGCAAAGCCTGAAAGAATTATGAAGAATATATTAGAACATTGGGGAGGGTATGTGCTGTTAAGTGCTGTGAAATGTGTAAGCCCAACGATTCACAGACATGTACCCTGGGGCAAATAACACATTATATGTTAATAAAAATTAAAAAAAAATTAAGTAGAAGAGTTACAAACAAACAAAAAAAAGAATATATTAGAAAAATTCTATCTAGATTGCCTTCAATAAGCTGGCTGTTAAAGGGACCATCAGTGAGAACTCAGAAGGTAGGAACATAGTAGAATAAAATTTGTTTTCTTAGAGAATACTTAGTCATAAACAGACTATTGGCAGAAATATAAGTATTAAAGGAGCTTCAGATGAGGGCTCAAAAGGAAATCAAGAACATGTTTTTGGAGACTGGAGACAAGGAATCCTTGTTATATAATGGCAAGAAGCTTAGCTGAAGTGTGCCTTACAAGCTGTATGAAACCTAGAACTTGTAAGCAATGAACTTCAATGTTTAGCTGAGGTGTGAGTGTTGAAGGTGTGGACTGTTTTCTCCTTGCTATTTATAATAAGCCACAGAAGATTGTTTCTAGACCCTGAAACCAAATAGTTTGCTTGGTTGGATTTTAATTTTATCGGGCAGGTGATTCCTTTTTTCCTTTCATTTTCTCCATTTTTGAATGGGGATATTAATAACTATTTCTTATACCTATCCCAGTACCGAGTTTGGGGAGTGGTTAACTTATGTTCTAGTTTTACAGCAGCCCAGATGGAGAGGAATTTTGCCTCAGGATGAATTACCCCTGGAGCTTTACTCATAGCTAATTTCAATAATTTAGATGATGAAATTTGGGACTTGTGAACAGATAAGTCAAGGTAAGATTTGAGACTTGAATTGATATTATATTGAAGACCTTAGAATATGATGAATATATTTTCTGTGGAATGGCTCACTTTGGGACCAAAAGGAGCACCATGGTAGGCTGACTAATAGCTCTTAAAAGTTATCATCCCCAGGCCTTGTGAAAATGTTACCTTACATAGCAATAGAAAATCAAGACATGATATATTATGTTAACATGTGTTTGGATGTTGGATTATCTTTCCACCCCTTAATTAGATAATTCTTACTTGGTCATGAAGTTTAATGCTTTTTAAAAAAAATACATATAGCCTGATTTGTTTTACTAATATTTTGATAAGGATTTACTATTAATTTTAAACACTCACAGTGGTACTTTATTTTTATATCTGTTAAAATTTACCTTCTGTGTGCCTTTTCTAGACAATTGGAACTCTCATACTACAACTTGTTTCAGGGTAAGTTATTAAATATAATATTAGTACATTGATATTAACCTTCACTGTATGAACAATATGTAATACATTTCTATAGTTAAATTATTTCTCTTTAGTTCTACTTTAATCTTAAATACACGCATATTTTTATGTAAGTTTGGTACTTCTGAAAAATTTTACTTCCTTTTTTAACCATCTATGTTATTCATTTGGAACCGAGTATATCCTTGAAGTATCATAACCTATAATATGAATTATATTGATTCAATTGTGTTAAATATCAAATATCTTTAAGTATTCATTATTTTATCATTAATTTACAGGAATATTATTTTATACATTCCTCACAGTCCCATTAGGAATATCTCTTTGAAAAATAAGGAGGGATATCACTGGTTGAGCTGGGCTACTTCTTCAAAGTAGCTGGAGTCCCCAATAAAATGAAGGTAACTCAAACTCTGTTTCTTTTTCCAAGTTGCTCTAAGACAACTTTACTCAGATTTGACTTATCTTAATTTTTTCTCCTTCCTATGTGCTTTGATCTTTCATAATCTGGTTGTCTTCTTGGGTTCAATGATCCCAACAAACTTTTTCTTCATTCCTATGGGTGTATAATTGATTCTGTTCTTTGCCTGTGGTTAATTCCTCTTATGTTTATAGCTTCTCATTTCATGTACAAATACACACTGACAACTCTGGATTCATGGCTTCTGGACATAATACTTAAAGGGCAATTAGATCCACCTGGATCTTTAGTCTCTAGGACTTTCAATTTGACCACTCTCTCTTCAGCCCTCTCTAGCTCCAGCTGGTACTACCACCACCAACCTCTGAGTTGTTGAGAGGTCTTTATAATATTACTCCTTTCGTATCATAGATATTAGCCCAGAAATATTTAAAGATCATTTTAGCTGTGTTTTATTATTATTGTTTCTTAATATTCAATTTAAAGAATTCTTGATTATATCACTGAAATACATCAGAAGAATGCTTCATCTCTTTCAGTCAAATGTCATCGTTATTAAAGTACAAATGTCAAGGGTCATCATTATTAAAATACTAATGTTATTTGTTCAATACAACCAATTCAATATAATTATGTATTAAGTCACTATGCTAGGCATTGGAATATATAGGTAGTTGAGCCTGGTCAGAATTTCCAAGCCGTCCATGGTCTATTATAGGAGAGATGATGCTAAACTAATAGTTCCTATTGATGACAAGAAAAAAAGAGTAATTTTTTTAAAAAAATAATGACTATTTTAAGTTTGATAACATTTACCAAGTAAATATTCACAAACCATAATATAGGAGAATATGGGACTTTTTCATGTGAATCATGTGTAGACTAGGGATTTTAGAAAAGCATAGTGACATGTCCAAAAGCTCATGTGTGTGGCAGAGGCTTAGGTTGGGTTTCTCAGAAGTCAAACCTTACATACTGTCTTGAATACACGCATTTTATTTGGGGGAGTGAACCTAGTAAACAGGACTGACAGAAAGAGCACAGTGAGAAAGGAAAAGAAGTAAAAACAATAAAAGCTTTCATTCTGAGTTTTGCTCTAAGCGAAAAAGGCTCAGTCTGTCAGTGCCTCTGAAAATAAAGGGAAGGCCTGCATGCTGTTCCCCTAAAAGTCAGGATAATAGACTATTTATCCACCACTTCTTCCCACTACTGGCTGAGGATTCCCCCCAAGGGTACTTCAGCAAGACAGAGCTTATGGAGAACTCTCTAGCATGGCAGGTCTGAATTCAGTGGCAGACAGAGCTGTGACACGGGCAGCAGAGGCCCAGAGGCATGTTTTAACTGGGGACTTGAAAGTTATTTGATACAGAAAAGCATAGGATGTGCACCTGTATGTGTATGTATAGCTGGGTGTAGAGGACTGTAGACTGTGAAGGGCAGAACAGAGGACTGAAAAACCAGGTGGGAATAAGATGATTAGTGATTGAAGGGGCCAAAGTATGAAATTTGAACTCTCCCTGGGATAAGCCCTGGAGAACGGATGAAAATTCCTAAGTGGAAGTAACGTGGTGATATATGTCTTTGAGAAGTGTTCCTCTGAAAATAAGTTAGTTAATGACTTGAAAAGGAGCAAGACTGGAAGATAAAACCAGCAGAAGATGAAAGAAGTGGTTCCTTTTGGGGGATGAAGTAGTAATATTGAGATTGGAGATTAGGGACTGTTTAATGGAGAAGTTTGTCATGGACCAGAAACTAGTATTTAATTAGATATGGAAAGTAAAGGGAAAGACAGAAAAGAATAGTGACTCATATCTTTGCAGATGAACATGGGAGATGGTGATCCTAGCAATTAGAACTAGGGATGAAGTCCACATTTTCAGCTGGCTAAAGATACCAGGAGGCATATGGAGCTTGAGCAATAGAAAAGGGTCTGGGTTGGGGTATGGGTTTAGAGTTTTCTATAACTCCGTAGCAGTTATAGAATTGTGCTATTGTGCATGTGATCATCCACAAAGAATATACGCAAAACAAAGAGATAGGAGCTGCAGACTCTGAGTAACACCACTATCTAAGGAGTGGGTAGAAGAGAAACCACAAATGATAGTATAAGAAGTGAGTGGGAAAAGTTAAACCAGGAGAGACCATAGTCACAAAACCTAAGGGAGGCTAAAATGTAAAAGAGATTATGTTAAATTGCTTTAAATTGCAGGCATTTTAATAGTGCTAGCAGTGGTCAATCGTGTTAAATATCTCTTACATTCAAGTAATGAGAGAATGAGAAGTGGAAATTAGATTTTGCAGTTAAGCTATTAGTAGTGATCTTTACAAGAGCAATTTCTGTGTAGTGGTAAGAAAAGTCAGCTCACAATGAGTTAAGGAGAGAATAGAAGGAAAAGCAAAATGACCTGGCTAAGGATGGAAAGAGTGAAATTAACAAACAGAGGGGATGATGTAAGAATAAATTGGGCTTTTTTTTAATATGAGAGAAACGTGAACATCTTTACATGCTTAGGAGAAAGGAAATATAGGAGAAAAGAGCTCATATAGGAGAAAGAGAAAAAAATAATGGAGCAAGACATAAGGTGAGAGCAATCCTGAGAGTGTGATAGGTTAGTGTTAGATATAAAAAGGAATATATCTTTCTTTTAAGCAAAAAGAAAAAGAAAGAAACAGGAAACATAGTTAAGCTTAGGTGCTTTAAATTATGACATGTTAATAGTCCAGCTATTTACAATTTTAATGGTGGCAAAATCAGACAAAACAGGTTTTGGCTTCACAATGACACTGGTTATTAAGAAGAACTTCTCCTTAATAGAATTTAATGAATTGGGAGCGCTTCCCTAGGATATCTTTAAGGACAGCAGAGGTAGCCATCAATCAGGAGTGATTTAGGTGAAGCCTGGTGATGAGGCCCCTGTTGATACCTCCCAGCACTATTCATTCTGTCAGTAGACTACATCAGATAAAGCTCATTTTGGAAGTGGCAGATCATAGCTCGGTTGTAGGTAAATGGTACACAGTAAGTACTTAATAAATAGCTATTAACTTAATGACATAACATCCTCTACATTTTAAAAAGAAAGATATATCAGTAGTTTAATTGATTATTATCTTTGGACCAGAAAATACTAGCACTACTGGAGTTCTAATTAGGAAAATTATTAATAGAAAGACAGCTGCAAGATTTCCTTAATTTGTATTTATGAGATAGATTTTACACGTTTTTGTAGTAATGTGCTTTTGTGATTTTAATTCCTGTCTTTGAACACAAAAAAGTCCCTGTTTTTTAAACAATCAAAGAAAAGGCATTACATTTCAAGCCCTGTTTTTAGAAGTGCAATATCTAGGGCATCATTGGGTCAGTTTCTGATATTGCTTGAAGCCTCCGTGGAGTTGATCCAGAGATGACTATCTCATTTGTTCACAATAGGGCTCACACCGTCTCTTAGGTGGGGTCCCTTAAGAGGTAGGAAATCTGAAGAAAAATTGCCCAGTCTACAGTCAATAGGCAATTGTTTTCTCAACTGAGAATTATTCACTTGCCTTGACCCACCTTATGGGTTTCCTGGTCACTCTGTGGCTCTAAATACAACAGGGAAAACTACTGCAGAATGTGGTGGTTTGCCTGTTTTCTACTCAATTTAGACTGTTCTTTTCACGTCATGAGAGCAAATCTGCATTTGAAGTAGGAGAATCAGATTCACAGCTAGGTTGTCTAACCTCTGATACTGTGAAAACATAACCTGCAGTTTTTACTTCCATAATATTTGGCATTTCTATGATATTTTGACTGATATATTTCCTCAGATGTTAGCATTTTATTTCAAATTAGTTATTTGGAGAATATTCTCCTTTTAAATAAAACAATTATTTTAAACTTTTAACTTATGTAGATGGCATACAATATAAAATTATGCTTTCTACAGGAGCTATTATATAATGATCTTATTCTTTTTTCTCTCTCTTTTTTAATGTAAAGAGATAGATCCCTTTAAGTATATATTGTGAAGCATTAATGCATCCTTTGAAGGGAAACAAATAACTTTTCTTCTTGCAAGTTTCAGAGAGAACAAAAAGAATATGCACGGGTAAAGTGTATTTCACCTAGACAGAACTATGTTTTGGCTAAGATGTCTTTGTCCACTGAGTGCTATTTATTCAATATAATTAGTTTTCAGTTGGATTCTCCAAGTTCAGAAGTTCCTTAACTTTGGAATTATGAAAGGCACACCAAAGACATATTGAGAATATTGAGCCCACACTAAAATGAAAATGATTTACAGTTTTTAAAGCAGTCTACTCATATATAATTATCTATACCACAAATTATCCATGTTCTAATGTTGGATTGTGTCTTACAGATAATTACTGTGCTAAAAGTTAGTTCCAAATCATCACAGTCTTGGCTTATTTTTTTTATAATTGTAAATAATATTTTCAGTCACTTGTTCTTGTGGTGAAATACCAGGTAACTACTTCTTCAGGAAGTAGCAGATACATCTGAAACCCCTTGTTCAAAAGAGATAGGATGTTGTCTCAGAAATTAAAAAAAAAAAAGCCCATCACATTTGTTCTGGCCTCTAAATCATAATCATAAGATCAGCACTAAGTAACATAGAATATTAGCACTCCAGGTCTTCATCAGAGAATATAATTTCTCACTAGTAATTATTTTTCCAGAATTAAAAAAAAAAATCTTTTGACTCTAAATAACAAGAAGCATTTACTTGGGCTCACAGGCCACAAATTGGTATCCCATAGCCCAAATGAGCTTATGTATAAGTGTTTTACTCAGCTCATTGTGTCCAAAACTTATTTTTAAATTAAATGACATTTCAAAATCAAGAGATTTCACTTAAAATTAGACTATTTGACTTTTTGTGGGAAACTGGCAACCTATGTTGTTACAAGTTTACAACTTACACAGGTTTAAGCAGTCCTCATTATATCTTCTTTAGCCTCTTATTACTTTTGTAATCACTTGAGTTTGCTACCCCTGACCCGGTTCCAATTCTAGGTCCACTTATTAATTGTGTCAGCTTGGAAAAAAAGTTATATAACTTCACTACACCTCAGTTCTCTCATGTATCAAATGCAAATCACAATACCTGCTTTAGTGAATCATTCTTGTTAAAGTTCTAGATATCTCAGAGTACAGACAATCCTTATGATTAATGCGGTAATACAGGGGAAACTATAGCACGCTCAGTTTCACTTCAGATTCTTTGGATCATGAATTTACGAGGTGATTCAGAATCTGGCTTATTTTTTGCAGACTCCAAAACCTGATTGGTCAGGATCCAGTGTCAATTCATATTAACCAAATCTATGATTCTGATGTTAAACATTCAAATCTATGCTATTTTGTGGCATAGACTTTAATTGTTGAGGTATTAGACATTTGAGTCCTATAGCCAACATATTTTCCCTTTGGGAAATTTACATGACATGTCAAATTCCAACCAGGGGGCTGTTCATTCACATTCAGAAATACAACAGGCCAGGCTAGTATATACATTATTTAAGTCCTTGGACTGGGTATTCATTCTCTTCCTCTGATACTTCAGTGGGGAAAACACAATTCAATCAGAAGATGGCTTGGTGAATATAAAGTCACAAAAAACAGAATTAGTTATAAGATTTAAATAGTTGATGGAATTAGATGAAGCTGTACTGTGACACCTGGACAGGAAAAGCCTTTGGCCTATGTCACTCACTTCCTTGGGCTGTCCTTGGATGGATGGTGATTATGTTTGACATTGAACTCTGCTTATTTTATTTTTCATGCTTAACCTACGCTCCTGCTGATTGATATTGATATTTTTGTTGAGTGTGTGAATTCATGCAATCAGGATTCATTCACGGCTTGCTCTTCTCAGAGAATCTTTGTCTTTCAAAGATAGGTTGTCTATCCCCGTCCAGGTTGATTATGCCATGATCTTACTGTTTAATTCTCAAAAGATATCTTATTTGCAAATTCTTCGTAACCTTCTAGCTACAATTCTGACTGGTTCTTTTCCTTTCAGCTCCTTGTAAGGATTTGCTCCTCCAATTCTGCTAATTATCTTTTTAACACGTCTGTCTCTGGTGTGGTTTGTATTCTGTGTGTATGTTTGTGTGCCTTAGGAAGCATGTTTAGTGGAATCTGCCATTCACATCTTTTAGTTTTTAAAGAAAATAATTTATCCTCTGTCGTTTCCATTTTTTTAATCTGTCATATGTGGCAGTTACTAGAGGAAAGGTGAGTGGGGGGGTGGGTGAAATAGTGGATGGGATTAAAAAGCATGCTTATCAATATAGGAAAATAACCAGAAAAGAATATCTGAGATCCTTTCCATTTTAAGTTCTTCTGATCTCATGATTAATCTTAATATTAAAGAAGTAATGATATTAATTGATAAACAGCAGTTTGTAACAGTTTTTGCCTAAAAGTTTTAAATAACTGCAAAAAAAATCATATGCATTTGCTCTAAGTTATAAAATAAATAACTTGCATTCCTTCAGATTTTACTGGCAGATTTAAAAAGACAAAAATATTTACTACAAAAATGTGGTCCTCAATTTTACTTCAATGACTAATATATTTATTTAAAAAAAATAGCTTATTTTTTCTGTCCCTTTCCTGTGCTTAAGATGTCTGAGCAAGGACATGGTGGGTCCTCTGTTGTAAAATTCTGGATTTCCCTGGGTCTTCAGGTAGGACTTGTGATCAACTGTGCTGACAACACAGGAGTCAAAAATCTGTTTATCATCTCCATGAAGGGGATCAAGGGATGACTGAACAGACTTCCTGCTGTTGGTATGGGTGACAGGTGATGGCCCCAGTGAAGAAAGGCAAAGCAGATCTCAGAAAGAAGGTACATCCAGCAGTGGTAATTCCACAACAAAAGGCGTACTGGAGAAAAGATGGTGTGTTTATTTTGAAGATAACATGGGGGCCATGGTAAGCAATAAAGGTGAAATGAAATAAAGGTAACCAGTTGCAAAGGAGTGTGCAGACTTGTGGCCCAGTATCGCATCCAGTGCTGTCAGGATTGCATGATTCTGTGGTGTAATTGTCAAAATAAGTAAATAAAAATTATTTGCTCCTCCTCCCCAAAATACAAAAATAAGAATACATTTTTTAAAAGGGACAAAATTTATTGACTACACGAATACATTAACATGAAAATATCAGGCTTCATTTTCTGATCTGTAGATTTTAAGCCATTATTTGTGATGTTTTAACTTCATATTTTAAAGTGGTAGGAGACCACTTTTAGGTAGATATTCCATACTGTAATGACTCATATTCAAAAGCTCAAAATTATGTTCAAATATATTTTAATTACACTATTTTTATATTGTATAATGTTATAAAACTAGCACAATATATAACAAGTGCTCATTGTATTATGCCACAATTATTTAAAAACTATAATATAGAATAATAGTAGATTATGAAAATTCAATTTGATCCTAATTTAATTGAAAACAGTTGAGCTCTTAATTATTTACTTTGCTTCATAAAACTCTAAGTCTATTTGTTATAAGTCAGGTATGCCTTGAAATCTATATAATATTAGGTCATATAAAAAGGAGAAACTTGTCTAAAGGCTAAGAAAAATCTTAGTGGAAAAAAAAGGGAAGTGAACTAAGTTTATTGTACATAAACATTTTTCAGTCCTTTGTTTCCTGTGAACACAAGACAGTAAAGATTTAAAAGAGAGGGTGCCTGGGTGACTCAGTCGGTTAAGCAGCTGCCTTTGGCTCAGATCACCATCTCAGGGTTCTGGGATCAAGCCCCGCATTGTTGGGGTCCCTGCTCAGCGAGGAGTCTCCACCTCCCTCTCCTTCTGACTCTCCCCCTTGCTCATGTCCTCCCATGTTCATTCTCTCTCAAATGAATAAATTAAAAAATCTTAAAAATAAAAGATTTAAAAGAGAAAGAAACTAAATTGGCAGTGAAGTCAATAATATTAATTGCTAATAAACTGCTTAATTTAATTTTCAGAATACATGTAGTTTTAAAATAGTCACCAGTGAGAGGAAAGGCCTTTTTTGAGGGAGTTACTTTTTTGCCTGAATTTTGTAGTAATAGAAAAAAAAAGGAGTCAGAATTAAATAAAACTTTTACTGTTCCCCTGAGGCTTATTGTGGAATTTTTATTTTCCAGTATTATTGTTTTCTGTCAGTTGGTATGCAAGGATATCCAGTAACTGAATAGCTGAATTCAGTTATTTACCCAGATTTACCCAGCAGAAAGAGTTAAATATAAAGGACAGTTAATGAGGCTATCAAAGAGATATCTGCACTCCCGTGTTCATTGCAGCACTAGGCACAATAGTCAACATATGGATACAACCTAAGTGTCCATCAATGAATATATAAATAGATAAAGAAGTTGTGGTATATAAAATGGAATATTACTCAGCCACAAGAAAGAAGGAAGTCTTGTCATTGTGACACCATGCATGGAAGCTGGGGGCATTATGCTTAGTGAAATAAGCCAGACAGAAAAAGACAAATACAGTGTGGTATGTATGTGAAATCTAAATAAAAAGTTAAAATCATGGAAACAGAGTGTAGAAAAATGCCAGGGAATAGAGAGTTGGAAAGATAGGGAGCAGGTGGTAAAAGCGTAAAAGTTTTCAGCTGTAAGATAAATAAGGTCGGATTAGCTAATGTATAACATGTGTTGCATAATGGAAATTTGCTGAGAGAGTAGAACATAAATGTTCTTACACACTCAAAAGAGGTAAATATGCGAGGTGATAGATGTGTTTATATGTTTTAATTAAGAGATGGGAGGAATTTTTTCCCAATGTTCACACGTATCGAATTATCACTATGTACAGTTTAAATGTCTTATAATTTATTTATCAACTATACCTCAATGAAGCTGGAGGAAAAAAAATAGTGAATGGGGGTTGTGGACTAGGCAGAAAGAGGTTCATTAAGTGGGATGGGGGGTTAGCATGTGAAAGGAGAAACTGATGACTATGTTAAGATGAAGTACTAAGATACCTAGAGTAGTCAAATTCATAGAAAATAAAGTAGAATGGGAGTTGCCAGGGACTGGAAGAAGAGAGGAATGGGGAGTTAGTATTTAATGAGTAAAGAGTTACAATTTAGGAAGCTGGAAAAGTTCTGCAGATGGATGGTGCTAATGGTTGCACAGCAATGCAAATGTGCCTAATTCCACTAGATGGTACACTTAGTTACCATCTAAGATGGTTAAAATAGTGTGGTTCATGTTATGAAAAGTTTATCACAATTTTTGAAAATATTACATAAAATTTCAAAAAAAGATGAACTGTTAATCCAATAATTGGTGGTCCTATAACACAGATTAATATCATGTGATAAGAATGGCATTTACTCCTGCAATTTTCTTCCTAAAAAAATAAATAAATAAAAGTAACCCCAGCCAAATCAGGAGAAAAATATCAGAAACACACAAAGGATGTCATATGCTTCAAAATAGCTGACCACTCCTTAAAACTGTCATGAAAGATAAGATTGTCTGTGAAACCACTTCCACTGTACTTCTACAGACCTTTCTGGGTCCGACCAGAAAGCAAAGACAAATCCCACTGCTCAACAAAAAGAGTGCATTCCTTCTTCTAACTTCCATTCAACCCAAGGGGAAGGGAGAGCACAAAGCTGGGGTACAGGATCTAACATTCTTGTTCACTTTCAGTTCTCCTATTTCCATCTGCACTGGTCTAAGAGGTAGGAAAATTTGATTCTGCTTGATAATCTCTTATATTCTGTAAAATCTTTTTGTTCTTATACATAACATAAGCCACTTAAAAGTGTTTAAAAGTCCAGAATTGCATGGTTTTTATGTTTGTCTTAATCCTTTTCTCCTAAAATAACTTCCCTGAATGCCATGATTAACTCCAATATAGTAACCAGTTTGGAGGAAAATTACTGGAGGAAATAAAGCACCTCTGAACTAGAGGAAAACAAACTACAATAATCTCATCACATCAATAGCTTTCTATAGAATATATATAGTTTTTTCATTACCCTCAAGTAAAGTCCTCTTTTAATGTGATTCTCAAGACTTTCGATTTTTCTAAACTGATCTCTAATATATAGGATAAATATACAATAAAACCTCATGTCTGAAACTGAGTTATCCTCACAATATTACACCATATGTTTATCCCTTCCATTCTACCTCTACCTTTGCCAGTTCCACAACCTGAAATCTCATCTTTGATCTCATCTTTCTAAATTACATGCAGATTTTAATTTTCACTTTAGCCTTCTCTAACCATGCCAGCTCGTGGTGTACACTAAATCTTCCTTAGTAATACATTTGAAAAGCTTTCTTTCATCCAGTAATTTGTCATGTCTTTTCCAGGGACTCCTTTGTGGAAATATGTGATGTTTGGAAAGTATGGAATTTTGTTATTATGGTGTTTGTCTGTAATACAGTAACAAATGATTTTAGACTCTGAGAATTTGAGTGACTTGCTTAAGATTACTAAAAGGTAGGCAGCAAGATTAAGATGATTCACCGGTTAACCTGATTCATGAGTTTGAAGCTTTTTCTTACATAGCATTCTATATTGTTTTTTAGTCCTTCAAAATTTTGGTGATTTTTGAAGACCAGATGCTAGGAAACTTTCCAAAGCCACACAGTCTTTCTCATTACTCTCTCTCTGTCTCTCTCCCATCTCATCTCATGTGCTCTTGCTCTTGCTCTTTCACTCTTGCTCTCCTTTTTCTGGAATGATTTCTGTTGCTCTTGCATCTGTAGCTGCCTTTCTCACTACTGTATGCAGATAATAAACCAGGACAGTAAGTTATATTAATGTAAATCAAATGCCTATGTCATTAGACTTTTATAGAGTCTGATATGACCCAAGATGAACAAATTTGTTTCTAACCTGTTTGGTCTCAATCAGAAAGTCAACTCAATACATTATCCTAGCCTTTTCAGGTCCAAAGAAGCTTTTGGCTACCAAATGGAGATCTCAAATGTTTATTATAAAATTTATTATTTTAACTCTTGTAGTTCTATCTTACCAATGGAAAAATCGTATTTGTTTGTAATATAAAGATGCATAACAGTTAGTGTTTTGTGAACATAGGCATGTCAGAGTTTAAGGATTATGATCTGTGTCCATGTACTCCGGAAAATGTGTGATAGTTGTCAGTTTGTTAGTGCCAGCCCAGTGCAAGTTCTAATATTTTAATTCCAGCATTCTCAGTATCAGCTACCCTAGTGTCATGAATAGAGTAGGAGCTGAATTACTGACAGTTGATGAAACATTGTATGACCCACATGTCCAAGATAGCTCTGTTCAGTAAATGACACAGCAAGTAATAGAATTCAACGAAGTTACTTTCTCAATGATATATTTAGTATAATAAGATTACAATTTCTTACTCATAAGGCAGCAATGATATAAATATGATTTATGTCACTGTAGTTTCTTGCCCAATATCCTTTTTGTCCTCTAGCCTTACTAATATGATCTTAATTTAGTTAGGGGTTAAAAAAAAAAAAAAGGTATTGTTTTCCTGGCTCCTTTGCCTGTAAGGTTTGCCATGTGACAAAGTTCTAGCCAATGAAATGTAATCAGAAATTGAATTGGGGTGGAGAGAGTCATGAAATTTTTTTGGTTTTTGTTTTTTGAAATAAAGGGACAACCTCAGCTGGCATGAGCCTCATGACCTCCACTTTTTTCTCCTGCAGTTTTGACTCTGATGTGAGGCAGCAGGTTGTTAGTGGGAGAAGGAAGGAGCTTGGTTAATTTCCATTATTTAATAAGTAATCATTGACAGTTTATTGTGTGTACTAGACATCGCCTTAGCTAGAGTGGGTTTATACTAGCTCTTGAAAGCCTATTCTCATCCCTTCTCAATTCTTGCTTCAGTGGCAATCACATTTGGAGCTTGAAATCTGCCATACTGGGAATGCTTACACTGAAGAAATTGGCTAATGCTGCAAATCAATCGTGTGTGTGTCTGTGTGTGTGTTGGGGTGGGACTATAGTTACGAAGTACCACATGCATACCACTAAAAGGATATAAACCTAAGACACCACTGTTATTTCTTCAACAAATATTAATTTAGCCTAATTTATGTCATGTACATGTTAGTTTCCATGACTATTATGAAAATATTCTGCATGTTCTTTTCATTCATTCATGAAAAATTTTAAAATGTCCACTACAAGCAGACATGCTTTGCTGCTCTTTGGAGTTTACATTCTAGTGGGCATTGTCTTCAACTCAAGGTGTTTACAATATAGTAGGGGTTATTCCATCTTCTCACATACCACTGTAGTACAAAGCAGTGTGTGATAAGGACTGAGGCAAGGAAAAGTCAATGGGTAATGTAATTCTGAGCAGGAAAGAGAACTTGTGAGTGATCTGGTAAGCCTCACAATGCTTCACGGAAGTGACACCATTTGTCCTGAATCTCGACATTTGGAGAAGAAAATCATAGATTAGTAAGTGTGGGTAGTGGGCAGATAACTTCATTATATTTTGAACTTACTTCTGTTATTTCCTCATATTTTATTGTAATAATATCTATGTGTCTTTTTTCCCATTACGCTTTGAGAAATCTTCAGAAAGCAGAAGATTAATACTAGACTGTTTTGTCTCCTGCCACAGAAATGGTCACAGTGCAAATTCTCAACAAATGCCTCTGGACTGAATTCAGATGGGAGGAATAAAAGGAAAATGCAAGCTGTGTTTAGGAAATGGTGAGCACTATAATTTGGTTGAATGAAAGATTATGGGAAGTAAAGTGCATTAAGACAGATAAATAAGGGGAGCCCGGGTGGCTCAGTGGGTTAAAGCCTCTGCCTTCGGCTCAGGTCATGATCTCAGGGTCCTGGGATCAAGCCCTGCATCGGGTTCTCTGCTCAGCAGGGGGCCTGCTTCCCCCCCCCCCC
>CM053608.1:56977634-56994718 GCA_028646535.1 Procyon lotor | reverse complement strand
CTTAAATGTCTGCCTTCGGCTCAGGTCATGATCTGAGGGTCCTGAGATCGAGCCCTACATAGGGCTCTCTGCTCAGCAAGGAGCCTGCTTCTCCTTCTCCCTCTGCCTGCAGCTCTGCCTCCTTGTGCTTTCTCTCTGTATCAAATAAATAAATAAAATATTTTTTTAAAAAATGGGAGACACACAAAATAATATTGGACTATGGTTGAAACATAATGAAAATAGTAAATTGGAAGATATTTCAACTGCCTCTGTCTTGCCATGCTCATTTAGTAATGCACAAATGAGGAAACTTAGAATAGCACATAGAAAAGCACTCTAAGATTCTTTTAAATGTATAATGTATGATATAAGAGCAGTTTGGGAGTTAAAAACAGTTGTGTAAAAGTGAGTAGGGTATGTGTTTATCTCATTGAATATTTATTTCTGACCGATTAATAACCCTATAATTTTTATATAATACTCAAAATGAATATGCAAGTCACATTTTACTTAATCTTTTCCTCACAGAATAATGTTACTGCTTTTCGATGAAGTTAACAAAGATTCTGAGTTGGTAACATTGATAATTCACTTTCTCATCCTATGTGATTAATTGCCTTCTTTAGTTACGAGCTGATGGACAGAACATGAACTTTATTGAACAAACAATTAGAGGTTAATAAAATCTAGTTTTCCCTTCAGAAACAAATACCTTTAGGATAGCTGGGCAGAGTCACTGATGATGCAGTTTATGAATGGATAATGAATATGGATATGAATGGATAATATTATGCCCATTGTACGTAAGAGTACATGTCTAACTCCCTTATGCCCTTCAAATCACCTTTTCAAGGCTATCTAGACCACCTTATTTATTTTTTTAAAGATTTTATTTTATTATTAACAGAGAGAGATCATAAGTAGGCAGACAGGCAGGCGGGGGGGGGGAGGTGGAACAGGCTCCCTGCTGAGCAGAGAGCCCAATGCGGGCCTTGATCCCAGGACTCTGAGAACCTGAGCGGAAGGCAGAGGCTTTAACCCACTGAGCCACCCAGGCGCCCTTAGACCACCTTATTTAAAATAACACTTCCCAAACAATATTCATGGCCCTCCTAACCCTACATTACTTTACTTTTTGGCATTTATTGCCTTCTAACTTATACACAATTTACTTGCTTATTATGTTCATTGTCTGCTTCCCTATTGGAATTTTTTTTTCTTTAATCACTGATAAATCCCAAGACTTAAAAAAGTAAGATATACTAGATTCTCAACAAATATTTGTTGAATGAATGAAGACTTTACTACAATTAAAGGGTTGGGAAAAAACAGTCATCTCTTACTATTTCAAGAAAAAATAATTAGCCCAACAATAAAGCTTAGAATGCCAATTAGTCAGTGAGCATAAATAATTAAACTGCCTCTGAAAAACAAAACAGGTACTTATTAAATGTCTGCCTTCCTTTATATGATTTAAGTATCCGTTCCATTTCTAGGCAGATTAAAATGAAAGCTATAGAGCATTCATTGTGTACATAGAATTCTTGGTTGACCACAGTCAGAGAATTACTTAGAGGGAAAAACCACACCACTGTTTTCTTAAATGTTAAATTTACTGTAGTATCATGCCAGTATATTTTAAATAAATATAAACAGTATATATTTGACAAGAAAATAATCTGAACTCCAGGTATCTGAAAAATATGCTATCTCTTAAGGTTGTTTATTTATTGTAATGATTATAGGAACATGGTATATTCAGTGATATAGAAAAGGTAGAAAGTGGGCGGGGTTCCAATTTCCTTAAAGGGTCTTATACTGTCATGGAAAGTCAGTATTGGCTTAGATTTCAGATGTTCTATAAACTCATTCAGTTTAAGTGTCTTAACTTCTGTTGTTCAAAGATTATATTTTTTTTTCCTAGAGTAAGTAAGTCCTTTCAAAAAAATCCGGTTACCACTGAGAGTCCCTCTCTGTTAAGCAGAGCAGTTTGATGTACTCCTGTGCCAAACTCCACAGAAATGGATGGAAAAACTTTGTAACTTTAAAGTGTATCATTTTAATAAAAGCAAATGAAATTAAATAAAGGCTGCATTAGTTGAAGTATTGTTTCATTTTGAATATGAGATAAATTCATATCAGCTCTTTTAAGCAAGACAATTGTACATTTGGCCCAAGGTTAGCATGTAGCAACCTAGGTTTCCTTTGAGAAAAAAAAAATGTAGAAAATGTTTCAGTTCTTTTTTTAATTAAAAAAGAGAAGTAAAAACGTGAATATTGCTTTTCAAACTTTATCTAACTAAGCACAAAGCACATGGAAAGATGCATAAATGTAAAATTAACTTTTTGCTGTTCAGAAAAAGAATTTGGATTTGAGAGCAAGTGAGCTAAAATAAAAACATGCATAATTTACACTACAGATGGGTATATTCTCTGCATTAAATGATACCTAGCAATTTCAAGGAGAAAGAAAATAAAGTGACAATCAACATTAAGAAGGTGGCAGAAGTAATCAAACACATGCCATGTGTAAGAAAAGGCGTAATGAAGTTTCCATAAGAATCTTTTTTTCATGACTCAGACACCAAATAACTATTTCACAAGCTTCAGCAGAAGTTCCCAGTGCACTTATCAATAATGCATCCAGCCACAGCTTTAGATATTAAAACAAGAGGAAGTTGACTATATCAAAGATCCAAAGTTCAAACATATTATACTATGGAGCTTAAAACCAGACAAGGAAAATGTGGGGGTGAGGAAGGTGGATTGTGTGCAGATACAAAAAAAAAAATACTTTTGTTGAAGGTTGAAAATAAATTAGTAATGAGATACAGGGCCTTAAATCATACAAATCAAGAGTTATACCATAGATCCCATAGGTGTGAACAAAATGTTCACCATTAAAATAATACCTGTTAGGCAATGGAAAGATGGAGATCATTGTAATTTATAAAATATTTGTATTGCATGAGACAATCCCATTGGCAACTAAAATGTTTGCTGAAAATCTCAGCGGAAAACAAAGATCTATATTGTAGACCTTTACATTCAGGATTGAAGCACATTAGTAAAGCAACAAAGTGAAGTTTGCATTGCTAGGTTTGATAATTGTAGTTGCATAATTGCAGACAGAGATTCAATATGGCCTTAATCATAATTCATAAATAAAATGTTACGGGGAAAATCCTCATTATAAGAATAACAGAATATTGTTTGTTGTGCTTTAACAAATATTATAGTAAGTACATGGTACTTTAGTTTACTTAGACCTTACCATTTTGCATTGCTTTTTGTTTACTATTGTTACTGAAACTTTCTGAAAATATTTCAGTTTATTTAGGAGAGTAAGTCTGCAAAATACACATTTTATGGCACTATAGGCTTCTGATAAATATCTGAAAATTATCTCTTGATTAATTAATAGGCAAAGTAATTAATTAATAGGGCAAGTAAATAAAATAAGTATTCTTTGCTTTACACTTGGTTCTATGGATGCCAGCCAAATGAACTTAAGTCTAGATAGAGCTATTAGGTAGCAAAAATTCAGATTTAGCAGATGGCAATCACATATGTAAACTGCATGTTTTTAGAGTACCAAAAATTTTAGTTTGGGTAAATTTTAGAAACTTTCTTTTGAAGTTAAAGCAGTTAGGGCACTGTTTTCTAGCTTAGCATCTTAAAAGTTTTGCTTGAATCACAGCAGTAGCTTCTGGGCTTGGAAACCTAACTTAAAGATCTTAAATCTGATAGAGCCTATATCTGGATCATTCCCAGGCTTCATTGATTCGGATTATACTGTAGTTAAGTAGCAAGGAAGTCATGCGGATTTAGTTTACTTCTTCATTAGACCCACTTAGAAAACTTAACTCCAATAAAATTTAAGGAAGAAAAAATATATAAAGATAAAACTAAAAATATAAAGATGTCCATATCTTTGTGCCCAACTAAAAGTCATCCTTAAAATAAGACATGATGTCTTATTTGGTATATCCCCCATGAACTATCAATATAGTGTTTCTAGATGGAATGGTGATTTAGTTTTCCTATAGGAGAACAATTGAAACTCATAAATAATTCCTTGGTGTAAAGATGTTTTAACTGCTAAGTCAGCAGCAGTAGGCTTCCATTCTAGAGCTGAATAGCACATCATTTTAAGTTGCTGTATTTTTTAAAAAATACTCCTCTCAATTGACAACCTATCCGTTAAAAACTCAGGGGGAGGGCACCTGGGTGGTTCAGTCGTTAAGCGTCTGCCTTCAGCCCAGGTCAGATCCCAGGGGCCTGGGATCTAGCCCCGCATCAGGCTCCCTGCTCTGTGGGAAGCCTGCTTCTCCCGCTACCATTCCCTCTGCTTGTGTTCCCTCTCTCGCTGTGTTTCTCTCTGTCAAATAAATAAAATCTTTAAAAAAAAAAAAAACTCAGGGGGAACAGAATTGAGGAAATTATGTTCTGTTTGGCTTCACAGTGCTCAGGATACCTCAGTAACTTTAATATGTGGTTTAACTCTCTTTAGAAAGAATGTTTGGTGTCACTGACAAAGACAGAACTTGCGATGGGACTTTCTTAGAGACTATTTTCCCCTCAGATGGTCCCCCTGCAATCATGACCAAACATGCAGGGGTGCATCTGATTATGGACCTCAGGTTAGCAAGGCCACAGGCAGATATACGTGAAATTAAACAAAATATCACTGCCGAGTGTTTTAATTTTTATTTTTCTGTTAATTAAGCCAATTAACATGATTATAAGTTATTACTTTGGATTTGTATTGCAATCTAAAACTAAGTAAAAATTTGGAAATGAAGTAAACATTTAGGAAAGAAAATTCAGAAATATTGACTTGCATTACTCTTAAATATGATCTAACATCATTTGTTTTCACTTCAACTTCTGCTTCAAGCAATGAAGGATGCCCTAAACTTCTTCCCTCAAAATGTGACCAGTGTAAGCCACATGTATACAGTTAAAAGTAGTTATCTCACCCAGTTGTCCTCAAAAATGCTTTCTGAATTCTTGTGATCAGATTTCACAAATTATATTTATACACATTTTAATATTCTTCATAGATACTTACTACACTAACCTAAATATTTCTTTCAGTCAATACCAAGTTTTATTCTATTGGAAAGAAAAACTACAGTGTACTGGGTAAATACAAGGATACAAAAATCAGACTATCTTGTGTGGAATTCCAGAAATTCCAGTTATAAGCTATGTGATCTTGGGGAAATTATTTCCATATTTTGTGTCCCAGTTTCCTCTGAACAATAGAATAATAATGGCTCTATAAAAGCGTTGCATCAAATATAAAAAAAAAATTCATAAGCAAAGACCAGTAATAATATTGCTGGCATATGGTAAGCTATCAATAAATATTATTTACCACTACTTTTAAAAAGTATTTTTATTCTTCCTCAAATGCAAATTCTTAAGACAGCTGAGATGTTCTTTTACTGAAAGATTAAAGCATGTTTCAAGAAAGGTGCATTTTAAGTTTCTGAACGTAGCCACTGGGTACTTTTATTATTCTACAGACACATAAGTTATATGGGTCAAATAGATAAAAACATTGTCATCATTGTCATACCTTGTTACTAATATGCTGAACAATGTTCAGCTAATGAACTGTTGTGTTCAACAATGTCATGCTTTCAGGTTGGTTTTGCAACTTTTGTGTAAATTTTGTTTTCCAGAATAATGCTTAGCAGCAAGGCAAAACAATTGCATTAAGACAGAAGTTTTCAAAATGACAGGATAAATGCATAAATTATAACTCTGCTGTTAGATTACCAATAAACTGACACTAGGTATATGTAGTGAGCAGACTATTCAAACTTGCTATTTAATTATTTTTTCTTGTAGCCTATTTGATTAATGTGGGTGATATTAATGCAAACTGTGTCAGGTGTAAACAATGCTACTTAAATGCTCTTTTTAGCTAAATAAAAAAGTAAAGTTGCACTGATTGCCAGTAGCCTGCGTTGTCTTTTGCAACATGGTCATTTTTCTGATTACTACTATGAGTTAGCTTTTCTCTATAAGATTTCACCATTATCTAGAGTTCTTTGTGTACAGCTATCATCTCTTCCAAGTGATTAAATAGGTTCTTTGTATATAAGGAGTATTTCCCTAGTATCTAACAACTCTTTGTTTCAAAATTGAAGTGAGCGAAAGCAATCAAGTACCCAGGGAAAGAAAAAAGAAGAGTAAAATGGAACTCTTGAAGCCAGAAGTTCAGAAATCCTTGAAAAAATATCATTTCATTATAATCAGTAGAATTGTTCAAAAATAGATCTAATCTATTTTAAATTTGAACAATATGCCACAGTTCATTTTAATATAAACAAAAAAGGAGCATTCCACTAGGTTGAACAAAAAAAGGTTTCTGATTATTTTCAAAACGTTTATACTTTTACAACAGATGTTATTAGGCAACTTGAAAGATCTTGTATACTCATTTGGTTGCCTCTAATGATTTTACTCTCTCATTGTATATATATTTCCAAGCATGAAAACAAATGATTGTGCTAAAAGATAGTCTATGTAATAAAGTATGTGGTATTATTGCAGATTTCAAATGAAAGCAATTAGTAAACTGTAAACATAAAAAGAAAATAGCTGTCAAAATAATATTTAGCTTATCCATTAAAAGATAACTTTTATTTTCTCTGCATTCATGGTGAAATTCATGATCGATTATAACAGTACAATAATTGAGGGATTATTTTTTTTTAATTTCCATGATAGTGGATTTCTTAAAATGGAGTTGAATTATCAATGAGAGAAGAGAAAACACAAAAGTGGATACATACAATACTAGGCTACAGTAATCCAATTACTTTCTGTAGGCCAGAAATAACATGCAATTTCTACACATGGGGATGTGGCAGGATGTTACTTACACAGTTTGATTCTGAATATATAGTAAACTTATTTTTTCTGGGCCTATTTTTTTCTCCTTCTCTATCCCTAAGTTAAAAGTAATGTTTCTTTCAGCTTGCTGTTTGGCTTGACAAACAACATTGTTCCTTCTTCTCCTGGGATAGACTTGATTGAAGGAGATGCATCAGGTAGGAGAGTAAAAGTTTGTTTCCCTATTGCTCTAGTAGTGTCTGCTGCTGACTTCCCATGAGGGAGATGATAACAGTTTCATAAGATCTTTGCAATTTCACATTTGCCTGAAAGAGGACAAAAAATTTAAACCACTTATAGGAGCAATATACAATCTGGATTGGAAGGAGAAACAATTCTATTTAAACTTAATCCCCCCTTTCAATTTGGCAACCCTCCCACTGACAAATGTTAACATTTGAGACTTACCATTTGGGAAAGAACCTATGTCGATTTGATGAAGGAAGAAAGGTTTTCATATTTTACCATTTGCCTGCAACAAAAACACATTGACTTGGTGGTGGAATTCTTAGTCCTTAGAAACACTAAATTGACTTTATTTATTCAGATATCTATGCTCTTTTTAGTGTTTGTAGAAATGGAGAGATTATATTTGTTTCTGGAAAATGTTTATTGTGAATTCCATGAATTAAAAATACCAATAAAATAAAATAAATAAAATAAAACAGGTCAATTTTGAGAAAACACAGTGAAATGGTGTTTTGATAGGCAGAGATGTTTTTCTGTCAAATCACTTGATTCAAAGTATTTACCTTCACATCCATACAACTGAGATACTCTTATCTTAACTAAAGGAGTTTTAGCTCATTAAAGCAAACACTGATAAAGCAAGCCTGATTTTCCACAGCATTTCTTCCATTCTTGATTTCTAGAACTTTTTAATTTTGATTCATCATTTAAGCCAAAACAGGCATATTTATTAGATGCATTGTGATTTCTGTCATCTTCTTTTTAAGTGCCCTGATATTTTCCAAATGTGTTGTCTGGTCAACATATTGGCAAACACCAAGTAGGTGAACACTCCCACCTCAAGAGCACCAAAATATATCTTCCAATACTTGGGTTAATATAATGCTATATTTTAAACTAAGAGAAAGTCTTAAATCAACAACCTAAACTACTACTTTTAGACACTAAAGAAAAAGGAAGCTAAACCCAAGGTAAGCAAAAGAAAAGATATAGTAAAGATTAGATTGGAAATAAATGACACAGAAAACAGAAAGTCAGTAGAGAAAAGTCAACAAAACCAATTGTTATCTCTCTGAAAATATTTTTTGTTTTAAATGACTAAACCTTTAGCTAGACTCATCAGGAAAAAAGAGACCAAACTTAAGTTATTAAAAGCAGAGATTAATAAGAAATGTATAGATTATAATGGACTACATTAACAAATGTATGCAAACATGCTAAATAACCTAGATGAAATGGACAGAGAAACACAAAGTACTGAAACTGACTCAAGAAGAAGTAAATTATCTGAATAGATATGTAGAAGCTTAAGAGTTTGAATTACTAATAAAAGAATCTTCTACAAAGGAAATACCAAGAGCAAATGATTTGGCAGGTGAATTCCCAGAATGGCTATAATAAAAAAGATAATAATAAGTGTTGAGAGGGAGGTGTAAAAATTGGAGCCCTCATATACGAGTGGGATTATAAATGGTCACAATTGCTTTGGAAAACATGTTGGCAATTCTTCAAAATGGTATAAATTATCATAAAATCCAGCAATTGACTTGCTTTGGTAGGTAATATTTTAAGAGATGCAAGCAGAAGCCTAAAATGTACTTGTTAGTTGGGGTTGCTTACTTCTGGCTCCCTAATAAATATGCAACGTACTCAACCGAGTTCAGGGTCCCAGAAGGAAGAAGAGAGAAGTACGAAGTAGTACCATGCTAGCCAAGTCCTGCCTAGATTAAATGACCTAGAGTTTATATGCAGCCAACTGACATGGGAGGGTACTAAACAAATGCTGATTGTTATAAATCACTAATATTTTATAGTTAATTTCCAACAATAGTAAAATAATTCACCTCTACTTTTCTTTTCCTCTGGGCAGTCCATAAAGTTTGAAAGTAGCTGAATTAGTTGATCTAAAACACATTGGTCCAATTTAAAAATATTACTGATTATAGTACTGTATCATTGAAACAATCTTAAAAGAAAAAGAAGTAAAGGAAAATGACCCATAAATTCAGCTAGATCTAAATAACTTCTTGACACATGACATATTTTAGTATATAATGAAAAATAAATTTCTGTCCATCAGAAACTAAAGTTTAAAATTTGTCATTGATTCTATTTCAGTACCCAACTCAAAGTGTGTTGTCTTGTGAACTTCCTTACCAACTCTCGTCTTTCCAAATTCACACATATTTTTTGTCTTAAATTTAAGCTTATTTAAAATAATATCATCAAATTATATTTTATTTTTTTAAAGATTTGTATTTATTTATAAGAGAGAGAGAGAGAATGAGTGGCTTGAGAGAAAAGCAGAGGGAGAAGCAGGCTCCCAACTGAGCAGGGGAGCTCGATGCAGGGCTTAATCTCAGGACTCTGGGATCATGACCTAAACTGAAGGCAGATGCTTAACTGACTGAGCCACCTAGGTGCCCCACAAATTAGATTTTAAATTACCTTAAACATTATAGAAACATTCTCTAGTTCTTTATACATCTTACATATTATAGAAGACCAATTAATATCTGTTGATTTGTTTTCTTATTATTGGTACCACAACATTTCAACTAGTTATCTAAGGCTGGCCCCATATCTAAACCAGATTCAATAAATGTAATTTCTATTTTAAAAAATTTATGTAATTATACATATTCTAAGTCATTACATCAGTCATTAAGTTATATTTCCTTTCATACTAACTTACTTAGCAAATTTCTTTCTTTTTTTCCGTCTTTGGTAAATCACTTTAACCTCTAAATTAACATTTCTGTAAAAGGCTTTCTACAAAATATTCTGACAAATAAACCACTGTTCCTCTTAGGTAGAATATTCTGCTTCTAACTCTCTAAGATCTGCAGCTAATGCTCATTTTTGGTTCTTTATCTTTTAAACTGTACATTTTCTGTCTCACTAGATGAATCAGAGGGCTATCATAGGGTCCTTTGTGGAATCAGAAAGAATTGTGCATGGCACATTTTAATACTGAAGCTATATCCATGCACAAATGCACATGCCCAGATTGTACTTTTAAACACTTTTATTTTGAAATGTAAATCGTGGTTCTGTAGTGGAAGTCTCTGACAGCTTTCACTGTGTCTGAGACCCTGAAGCGAATTTAAGTTTATGTAATCTCATATTAAAGCAAAAGGAAATAAGATAGAAAAAAACATACTTTCTTCAAGACTTAGGTTTCTGAGGTTAGTTTGATGTCTCATCCTCAGTAACCTCAGGTGCCATAGTGACAAAATATTCTTTACGATTGAGAAAATTTGTCTTTCCCCTACTAGGTATGCTGCTGATTTAATGGATAATGGGTAGGGAAATGAAGCAAGGCAATCTCCTCACCATCTCCTCTAGGATCCATAAATCCTTGATCGCCGCCTGTTACCTTCCTTTGCATTCAACAACATATTTCTCAAACTTATTTTGATGTTTTCTGTGAGAGAAAGATGCCATGCCCTATTAGACGATTTTTGAAACTGAGCACCTACTGTGTGCCAGGCTGGGCCTGGAGCACAACACAAATATTTTGCTTCCTACTTAATCTTGATTTCCAGCTTGGAAAAGATTTAGGCAAGAGCAATAAAAAAAGAAACATTTTTTTTGCTTCTACAATATAGTACTAGTATATTCTACTACAATATAAACTTTATAGTTTCAAAATATCTTCAGTGATTCCCACAATGAAGTTAAAGTATCATGTATAAACTATTGTGTTTGGTAAAATAATAGTTCTAAAGGTCAAAATCACAGAATCTGTGAATACACTGCCTCACATGGCCAAAGGAACCTTGCAGATGTAGTAAGTTAAGGATATTAAGATGGTAATATCATCTTGAATATCTAGATTGGCTTAATGTAACCACAAGAGTTTTACAAAAAGGAAACCGATATGATGATGAAAGCAGAAGACAGAATGATCCGGGGCTGACAGCCAAGGAAGGAGGACAAATTCTAGATGCTGGAAAAAGCCAGGAAATGAATTCTTCCCTCCAGCCTCCAGAAGGAATGTAGCCCTGACAACATCTTGTTTTAGCCAAATGAAACTGATTTCTGATTTTGTATTCCCAGAACTACAGAATAATAAATTTGTGTTTGATTAAGCCCCTAAAATTGTGGTAATTTGTTACAGCAGCAATAGAAACTAATACATCAATAATCTCTCAGTTTTGTCTTTTTTCTCTCCCACTATAGTTGTCATTAAGAGATAATACATCCCAGGAGGATTCACAAAATATCATAACCCCTTCTAGACTGTCTCTAAATTTGTCTACATATACCTTCCAGGAGAAATACAAGAAATAGTTTAAATGCTCTGTACATTACCTTTTCAGCTCTGATGGTTGCTGTTGTATTCAAACATAAGCAAAACAAAATGATTTTAATAATGTGCTTTGTAATGTTTATGGTTTGCTCTTAAAATAGAAGTCACCTCTCAACCAATCCCATTTTTTCTTATGAAGAAATGACAATAAAATGAGAAATCTTTTTTTAAAAATATCTTTGCAATGTATCTATTTTATCATTCCATCATCCAAAACCATTATCAGTTTTTAGGAATCTCAGCTCTGAGAACAAGAGAATAAACACTCAAGAGTACACATGCGTGTGTGTATAAGTACACACACGTACATGGCTTTCTTAGCAAGTGGATGTAAATTAAGCATCATAAGCCACCCAAAGAAAAACATAGTTTTCTTACCAAGTCTGAAAATACAATTTCAAAACACCTCAAATGCCTCTTGTATCAAAACTAGAAGAGACTTTATTTATTTTCAAAGATCTTATTTATTCGGCAGAGAGAAACACAGCCAGAGAGGGAACACAAGCAGAGGGAATGGTAGTGGGAGAAGCAGGCTCCCTGCTGAGCAGAGAGCCGGATGTGGGGCTTGATCCAAGGACCTGGGATCATGACCTGGGCCAAAGGCAGATGCTTAACGACTGAGCCACCCAGGCGCCTGTAAGCTAGAAGAGACTTTAAAACAATATTTCAAATAGCAGAAAAGGAGGCAAGAATGGCCTTATGTATTTTGCTTTATAAATCATTTAGCTAAATATCCTGTAATAGGTTTAATAAATGACAGTTCCACTGCTTTTTTTATTGAAACAAAACAACTAACAATGAGTAGACAACTGAGTAAAAAATACATAAAATTTAAAAGTTTAGGGGTGTCAATGAAAATGGTAATTCAAGATATGTTTTTGTCCTACTTTAATGTAATTTATGTTCTCTTGTTTCCGATAGAAGTTCATCTTCTAAGTTTCATCTGCTTTTCTTATATTATTCCTAATTTCCTCTCTACACTTTGTCTCCCTCTTCTTTTGTAATCCACCCTGACTTCATTTTGCAAAATTAAAATCCAAATACAGGTTCAATCAGTGATTTTAGTTACAAGGAATGAACTATAATGGTACTGTTTAAGTTGTATAATATTTGTCCCCAGTTCAAATGGAGGCTATAGGGGAAGAACATTTTGCATATCAAAACTAGGCAGAGTGAGAAAAAATTTAATTGAACATCAATTAATTCATCCACTTAACAAATTTTTAACAAACATTTTAAGTAATCTCTACACCCAACATGGGGCTTGAACTCAAAGTCCCCAGATCAAGAGTCATACACTATACTGACTGAGCCAGCCAAATGCCCCAACAAATATTTTTTGAACATCAAATGTATGTCAGACAACAGGCTTGAAGAAACAACATTGACCAAAGTTAGTCCTCATAGAACTTAAATAGTGTTTAAAATATTAAAAATGCTGTCTAGATATCTCCCCTGACTTCTGATCATAATACTCACTGTGTTGCTCTTAAAATCTATATGACATTGTATATAATCTCACCATATCTAATCAAAAATAGGAAGTGGGTCCCCTTCCAGAGTGCCAAACAATAATTGACTTGGTATATCTTCATTTCTCCCTATAAAAAGGGTTAAACAACCTCTTTCTGTTTTTTTGGGGGGGGTTATTGTTTTTTGTTTGTTTATTACAACTTAGCCTTCTGTAAGTACATGAGAGCAAGCCATGGCTTTTGATCATTTATCTACTTAAGGTTATACCTGCCTTCTCTAAACTGTCCTTGAAAGAATTTGAAGGGAATCATTTGGCCAAACTCTCCAGGTACCACACAATTATATAGGTTCATCTTTTTTTCCCTTGCAAGAGGTATTAAAATTCATTTGCAAATAACTATTTCATATAGAAAACCAAGAACTACAAACAGACATTATTGATTCCAGAACTAATTTGGCATGTGTTGTCAGTTACTATTTTATTTTTTTTTAGATTTTATTTATTTACCTGAGAGAGAGAGAGAGAGAGAGAGAGAGAGAGAGAGCATGAGTGGGGAAGAGGGGCAGAGGGAGAGAGAGAAACAGGCTCTCCACTGACCAGGGAGCCCAATGTAGGAATCGTTCCCAGGATCCCAGCATCATAACCTAAGCTAAAGGCAAATACTTAACTGACTGAGCCACCCAGGAGCCCCTAAGTTACTATTAATGTAGTCCTTCAAACTCTGGAAACAGAATGATCTCAAACCTTTAAACTTTTAAGAGATCTTTCAAAATGAAAAGTGCATCTTCTCTTATTCAGATATTTCTAAATATTTCATTAATTTCATTTTTGTGTTCTTAGCCCACTTCTTCTATTGACATGTTCTTTCCATTGTATGTTTAAGACATCTTTATAGATTTAAAAATATATACCCTTTCTTTTGTTATTTATGGTTTAATAACTTCTAGGTTTCCCCTTTTTATTTTTACTTGATTTATATAGTTTAGACCAATGTAGTTTTATTGGCATTGAATTTGATTCAGAGATAAACTTAGGGAGAACTGACACAATATAACTGAGTGACTACATCAGAAAGTTGATATGATTCATACTTTAATATATTTATGACCTTTTGGAGATGTTCAATCTTTTCTCATTCATTTCATTCCCTTTCTTATTCATTTCCTTCCTTAATATTTATTATTTTTGCTTGCTATATTATATGGGATTATTTTATTTAATGAATTTTTAAATGAAATGTATAAATATATATTACACCCTTTTGAGTTTGTGTACATATTTCGTAATTGATATATTTAGTTATTAAGCCATTTTGTCTGGCATTTAATATTAAACCATTTAATATTATGATTTCATCTAACCTAATTTATTTATTTATGTATGAAGAAAAAGGTAGGGAAACTGAATCTGTGGTAGATTCTATCCTCAATCTTGAGATTCAACATTTTAGGATACATCTGAATATTGGTTACATTTCATAAACTTTGTCTGCAAAACTGTAAATCCCTTCGTCCTACATGTCTATAAAAGGTGTATGTATAGATTGGTTTTCCAATACAGTAGCTACTAGCCACAAGCTCTTAAATAATTTTTTAGTTAATTGAAATCAGTTGCTCAATCACCTCACATTAGACACATTTACATTGTTCAAAACTTAGAGGAGGAAGCTATTTTGTAGGAGGGAGAGAATTTGAAAAAAATATATAACAAATTACCACAAACTGAGTGGCTTAAAAATAACAGAAATGTATTTCCAAGAGGCTATAAGTTCAAATTGTGGCTATTGGAAAGAATGTGTTCCATGTCTTTCTCTTAATTTCTGGTATTACTGTGAATCCCTGCCTTTCCTTGGTTTATAGATGCATCACTCAAATCTCTGCCTCTGTTATCACATGGCATTCTCCCCCTGTGCCTCTGTCTCCATTCTTCTTTTGTTATAAGAAGACAAGTCACATTGGATTAAAGCCCCATCCTACTCCAGTATGACATCATCTTAACTTCAGTGACCCTGTTTCCAAATGAAGTCACATTCTGAGGTTCTCAGAAAGATACAAATTTTGGAGGGAACACTAATCCAGTACTGTCCCCAACTATTCCCTACTAGGATATGTGCTCTTTCAGTTGTGAAAAGTATTCTTCCACTTATGAATAAACTGACCACATAAATCCACAGGCAAATAGACCGGCTTCTGAAAATTATTCATCTTAGGTGGCATATGGTTCTGATTTAGAATGTCCTTTGCCTCTTCTTTCAAATCCTTGCCCCTCACATTTACATTGGATTCCTTCAGCTTCACGAGATTTCTTCACTGTGCTACTCTTACAAGCCTAGGTTCAGAATGGTCCACTCTTGATATATAACATAATATATATTTCCTCTTCTGCTTCCTCTTCTTTAGAGGCTTTGAAATGCTACTAATTCAGGACAGTGAAAAGGGTAATTGATTTTAAATATGTGTATGTCTAACTAATATCTTCTAATAAAGAAGGATGTTTGAGAATTTACCCTTAACTAAATAAAGCTGAGTCCTTCTACTGGGAAAACCATCCTATTTTCCTTGAATGAGGGATAGGTGAACATAATAAAGAAGGAATAAGTCTCCTGTCTAACCACCTAGTGAAGAATATTGAATCTTGGGAATTGTTTGGCTTGTTTTTGTCAGGGTCAGATGGATTTCATATATTTGTTCCACTAGGTATTTAAGTAACAGAAAAGGCCAAAGTGAAATTCTTCCCCATTGATTTCACAAGCACTAATAACAAAATAAGCACCTAAAAAAGAGATTAGACACTAATTTAAAGATGAAAGTTTAAATACATTAAATATTCAGAGAACTCCAGTGAATGGGAAATGAATCAAGACAAATTTTCAAAGAATGGAGAATGGAGAAAATTAATATATAACTTTGGTAACCGAAGGCAGATGTGCAAAGAATAACTGACTCATCAGAAGGGAGAAAGCTGTCTGTAGGGAAAGCACCATGTTTTGTTTTACTTATTTATTTGTTTGTTCGTTTCAGAGGGTGTGTGCCAATAGGAGTGGGGAGGGAGAGAGGGAGAGGGAAACAAAATCTTAAGCAGGTTCCACGCTCAGTGTAGAGTCTGACTCAGGGCTCTATCTCACAACCCTGACATCATAACCTGAGCTGACATCAAGAGTTGGGGACTTTACTGACTGAGCCACGCAGGAACCCCAGAAAGCACTATGTTAGGCAAAATCACTCAAAGGGGAATGAATCAGTGGCAATAGGTATCATGAAAGGTCAGAGATTGAATGTGGGGCTAAAACAGGAGAGGAGACTTGGTTATAAGTCCATATAAGAAGTCTTCAGACCTCCTGATCTCCTCCACAGTGATGACAGGAGATTGGAAAGATCATCAGAGTATATGGATTGAAGGACACTAGTCCCATTGTAGCATGACATATCATATTCATAAAAGGATGATAAAAGTGAATATTTACATGATGAATTCTGAGATTCCCAGCACTCCTCTCTCTGTCATGTCTAGAATGTTAGCAGACTGATTTATTATTCAAGATACGGGATTGGAAATTTCCTCCTCAAAATCTAGCCATTGCAAAAAAAAAAATATATATATATATATATGTATATACATATACATATATATATATATACATATACATATACATATATATATATATATATATTTTACATTATTGGCCCCCGGTGAAATGGTTCAATCAGATTAGCCAAAAATGAAATTCACATTTGCTGTGTTAAAACTGTGCTCATAGTTTCCAAATAGCCCTTCATTCTTAACTCTGAGCAAACTGTCAAGGATTGTCAGTTATCTAAGAAATAACTTCAAAGTTAAGGAAGGAAGGAAGAAGGAGAAGCAAGGAAGGAAGGAAAGGAGGGAGGGAGGAAGGGGCAAACAAATATCAACAAAACTAAGAGGAAAAAGCTATTTTGTAGGAGGGAGGAAACTTGAAAAAAAGAATAAAAATGAAAAAAATTATTCTCAGAGAGAGAAATGAAAATATCATCCTTAAAGACCCTAGATGCCCATCAACAGATGAATGGATAAAGAAGATGTGGTATATATATACAATGGAATACTATGCAGCCATCAAGAGAAACGAAATCTGGCCATTTGCAACGACATGGATGGAACTGGAGGGTATTATGCTAAGCGAAATAAGTCAGTCAGAGAAAGACAAGTATCACATGATCTCTCTGATATGAAGAA
>CM053608.1:56926072-56977134 GCA_028646535.1 Procyon lotor | reverse complement strand
GTGGCTGGGTTGTGGACAATGGGGAGGGTATGTGCTGTTAAGTGCTGTGAAATGTGTAAGCCCGAAGATTCACAGACATGTACCCTGGGGCAAATAATACATTATATGTTAATAAAAATTAATAATAAAAAAAAAAAGATAAGAGAAGCTGCTATACAAAAGAAATTTTGTGGGGCGCCTGGGTGGCTCAGTGGGTTAAATCCTCTGCCTTCAGCTCCGGTCATGATCTCAGGGTCCTGGGATCGAGAGGCTCAGTGGGTTAAAGCCTCTGCCTTCAGCTCCGGTCATGATCTCAGGGTCCTGGGATCGAGCCCCGTGTCAGGTTTTCTGTTCATCAGGGAGCCTGCTTCCCCCCTCTCTCTGCCTGCCTCTCTGCCTACTTGTGATCTCTCTCTCTCTCTCTATCAAATAAATAAATAAAATCTTTTAAAAAAAAATTTTGTGAGATCAAAACTTAGCTCTTAGAAATACAAAGCATAGTAGCAAAAAAATTTTAAACTTAATAGAAAGATTGGAAAATAAACCTGTTATGTTCCTAAAAAGAGACTAAAAATGTAAAAAGATGAAAATTATTTTCAAGATCTTTTGGACACTGAATTTCAACCCAGGTTTTACCAAGTTAGAAATACTTGGGAAGTCCATCAGCGAAAACTTAACACATCTAAATTTCAAAAAGAAAAAGGTTTTGATATCAAACATTAGGACTATTTTTTTTCTTTTTATTTTTTTTAATTTTATTTATTTGTTTTTTTCAGTGTTACAAGATTTATTGTTTTGCAACACACCCAGTGGTGCAAAATAGTCCATTAGGACTATTGTAATTAAAAAGAAACAGGACAGTTGTCATTATGTTAACATTATTGATTATGATCCAACTTAGCCACCATGGTTAAGGTGTCTGTATTGGTCTAGCGGTTCTTGATGCCACATCTGTTTCAGGAAATCCTATCACTCTGGCTATCCAGAGTTGACACTTGAACCCTCATGACAATGATAGAAATCATACATTTGTCTTGGCAATAGGTGGAATGAGAACTTCTCTGAATCTGAGGAAAGCAAGACAAGGTCCATCTCAGCCCCTAACACTGAGTAATGCTACTTACCTTTTGGTCATTCAGTTTCTTCATATTGGGTTGTTGCTCTTTGAATTTCCTTAAAGTTCAAATGTCCTATGATTTAATACTAAATCTTCACTAAAACTGCGGAATATGTGTACATACGCATATATATGTTTTATAACTGTTTTTCTTAGCCAGATGGACATGAACATCATAGTGCTGTCATTAGATTGCTTCTGGGTTTTTCACACTGGACACTATTTTCCAGTTTAACTATTCATTCCTGGGTCCTGCCAGTTCTGTCTTGTTTTAGGACTGCTGTGCTGTTGCCAACTACTCAGTGGGACATCAAAGTGACAGCGAATTGGTAGAAACGTTGATAAATGATATGGAGTGAGGGCCACTTTGAAGTCTTGCAGAGTCACCAGAAATGCCACAGTGAAACCAAAACAATGAGAAGTAGGGGGCAGAGCAGGAACCCCCACAAGAACTGACCCTTAGGGGATAGAAAAACAGTTTCCAGGAAAAATATTAACAGGGAAAGGAGATGGTAGCAGAGGAGAAAAGACAAAAAATAATAGAGTATATATAAATCTTTTAGTTTTATTCATATAATTTTCTAAAATTCATGATGAGTTGGCCCCAGAAACTTTTCATTTAGGATATTTCTGGGGCTGCTATTCAACATGTCCACCTATAAATTGTGAGATGAAAGTGCTGATAGACACTCATTATGTGGACTTTTATTCTGAGCATCGTCCCCTCAGTTTCATCATCTGTTTCATTTTTGAAAAGTACACTTGACGACTGAAGAAAGGGTGAGAAAAAGTAAAGGGCGCGGTGCTGATATCTATTTAGTGATATGTGAATCCACTTGATGTGAATTCTCAAAAGTAGAAGTGAAAAAACGTGATCTACTCATAAGAAAACACCAAGAGTATCAGGTGTGAGTGTACCAAGCAACAGGCCCCGGCAGAAACAAACCTCATTAGGGCAGCATCTGCTTATTGGGCTCCAGAATCAATGTCAGAGTCAGGTAAAACCTCAAGTATAAGTTTCAGATACCTTTTATAGAGTCTGTGGGAATTCTTTACACAGAATTTATCAGGACAACAAATTACTTTTTTTTTTTTTTTAAAGATTTTTTATTTATTTGACAGAGAGAAACACAGCGAGAGAGGGAATACAAGCAGAGGGAATGGTAGTGGGAGAAGCAGGTTTCCCACAGAGCAGGGAGCCTGATGCGGGGCTCGATCCCAGGACTCCGGGATCATGACCTGAGCCGAAGGCAGCCGCTTAACGACTGAGCCACCGAGGTGCCCCCAACAAATTACTTTTGAGGAAAATTAAGTGTGTACTCTAAAACGAAAACAACTTTGGTTAAAAGAAAACAGTATACATATATAATAAAAACTGATCAGTCAATAGATGATTGATAGATAAATAGATGATAGATAGATAGATAAATAGATGATAGATAGATGATAGATAGATAGATAGATAGATAGATAGATAGATAGATAGATAGATAGATAGATAGACAGATAGATAGCTTAAGGTAGGTAATATAAATGAGAGAAGCAAAATATATATGCATATATCTCTCTTGGCTAAGAGACTATGATCAGCCTAAGACACTATGGCTAAGGGGCCTGTCCTGGTCTAAAGGTTCTTGTTGCCACATCTGTTCCAGGAAAACCTACTACTCTGGATACCCAGTTGTTACTTTCCCTAATGAATTTTCTCCAAGCACTGCCTTTAAAACTATCTTTGAAAGGTATCTATCTCAGTCCTCAAGTCCAGGTGCACGTGATACCTAACTTCATTTACATATTGAATATAAACAAATTCAATGTGTCAATTTGCTCTATCCATTCTTTAAGAATTCATTAAACACCAAGGAATTCATGAACATGGGGTGGATATGCATATACTAGAATCTGGTCTTCCACATGATTGGTTCATGTAAGCATCTGCCGGGATATCTCTCACTCCTCTTGGCAACACAACTTTAGGTCTAACAGCCCTCACAGTTAATTCTGTGTCATGCATTGGCACACAGAAATCATTCTGCCCTTTCCAAGTCATGTGCGGACAGAGGAATTTCTCGAATGTTACTGAAGTCAATATATGTCCAAATATATCATAGAATTATCTCTACTCTCAGGTGTTGACTCTTCTCTATGGCATGAATCTCCTCAGCTCTCAGATTCAGATGCTTAATTGAGATTTTTGCTATCTCCCTGTTCTGATAGGGAAGCAGGGCATGGGGTCTCCCTCTCAACTGACCCACTAACTGTGCACTCTTATCACTTCTTCTTCCATCTCTGCATTTACTGTCCTCTCCCATCAAAGTTGCGGGTCCTTAAATATACTGATTTTATGGTCCATTGTTTCCACCCTAAATACTCTCTGTAATCAGAATCTTTTCCTTTCCATGAAAGCAAGGATGTCTTAGGTATTTTAAGGCTCAAGGCAGGTAACATAAGTAAATCCAGTAAGATAAGTTTTAAGATAATAAAGATGTCTGATGTTGTGCCTCAGTGCTGGAGAGACAAAGGCATGGGCAGGGACTAAGGCCAATGAGAGAGTATGTGTTCCAGACAAAGCAGACAGCTGATAACCAGATTCTTCCACTGGTGCCATTGCCCCCATTGAATGATCTGAACCTTCTAGAGAAGTCAGAAAGCCAGACATAAATATTAAATATTCCAATTTCAAATGTTGGCCACCATTTCTAGTTTAAAATAATGTGGTGGCCAACATTACATTAACCAATAAAACATTTTCTCCAGGAAAGATTTGGCCTGAGGACTGCTAATTTGAGACCTCTGCTATAAGTATTTTGCACCATTAGAAACTGAAGCCAGGAAGATTCCTTAGCCTCTACTTTCCATAGTGAGGATCCCTCCCTTGTGGTAATGAGCAGAGTATATGCCATTTTTCAACATTCAATATAACTAGGCCATATTCAACATTCAATACGAATATTGAATATTCATATATTGGTATGAATATTCAATTCAATATTGAATATTCAATATTCCTCCCCTATTTGAATAAGGGGAGGAAAAGAGGAGAAATGCTGGCTTAAAAAAGTGAAAGCAAGTTAATAATTCAGTAGAATTATACCACTGTAGGCTATTTTTTTTAAATTTTGAAATAATATGGAAAATATATAATACGAGGTAGATCAGGTCTCAAAACCTAGAAATCAAATATATTAGGGTCGTTTTAATACCCCAATATGTGAGTTGATGAGTTGTTAATAGTTTATGAGAATATGTACAAGATTTTCTTCAGTTTGGAAAGAACACAAAACCAAAACAATAATTTTGATATGGTTGTGCTAAATAGCCAGCAATAAACTAAAATAATTATTGAAAATTTAACAGGGGAGTATTAAGATGGTTTACATCCTTGATTATCGCTACTGGAATGACTTCCAGACCACTTTCTGAGAGGAAGAAAAAATGTTTAATGGCAGATGATTGGTTAATGATTTGTCAAGACTTAGCTACATAGCAACTTTCAATTCTCTTCTCCTAAAGCCTATTTGAGAAAGAGAATCTGATGATTTGTTAATTCCATGGTTTGCTCTTTAAAATGTTCTCCTAAAGAACTTGTGAAAAAAAATGGATTAAAGTGCAGGCACTCAGATGCCAGGCATAGGATATTTATTTACATGATCTATTTCCTTTGGTTAATTTAGTCCAAGAAAATGACTAAGAATGAATTCTTTTCTTAACAAGGAGTAAAGATTACTTTATCCTTTAGCACATACGAAGTCTATAGCTTACAAATTAATGTCCATTTCCCCCAATTATCCCTAGCCTTTCTGGAATGTAATCTGATTTTTACTATCATCTCTTCATCAGTGGAGAAAATTCCTCTATATTCCTAGTATACTAAGAGTTTTCATCATGAATGGGTGTTGAATTTTGTCAAATGCTTTTTCTGCATTTATTGGTATGATCATGTGATTTTCCTTTTTTAATTTGCTGATATGATGGATTACATTATTTAGTTTTTTGAATGTTGAACCAGCCTTGTGTACCTGGGACAAATTCCACTTGGTTTTGGTGTATAATTTTTAATGCTTTTTTGAAGTTAATTTGCCAATATTTTATTGAGGATTTTTATGTATGTTCATGAAATATCTTGGTCTTTATTATTTTTTTCTGGTAATGTCTTTGTCTAATTTTAGTATTAGGGTAAAATAGCCTCATAGAATGAGTTAGAATGTATTCCAACTCTGTTTCCATCCTCTGAAAGAGAATGTAGACAATTGGTAGAATTTCTTCCTTAAATGTTTGATAGAATTCACCAGTGAACCAATCTGGTTCTGGTGCTTTCTGTTTGGGAAGCTTCAAAATTAATGATTCTATTCTTTAATATATATAAGCCCATTCAGATAGTCTATTTCTTCTTGTGTGAATATTGGCTGATGTGTTTTCCAAGAAATTAGTCCAATCATCTAAGATATTAAATTTGTGGGCATAGAACTGTTCATCGTATCCTTTTATTATTCTTTTAATTTCCATGGGATTGCAGTGGTGTTCCTTCTTTCACTTCTGATATTAGTAATCTGTGTCCTCTCTCTTCTTCTCTTATGTAGTCTGGCTAGAGATTATTGGTTTTCTCTTTCAAAGAACCTAGCATTTGGTTTTGTTGATTTTTTCTATTGATTTCCTCCTTTCAATTTCATTGATTTCTGCTCTAATTCTTATTTTTTTTTCTTCTGCTTACTTTGGATTTACTTTGCTTTTCTTTGTCTAGTTTCCTAAAGTGGAAACTTGGATTATTGATCTTAAATCTTTCTTCTTTGCCATCATCACTCTCTTTTTAAATATCTGATAATTTGGGCATTTCCTCCCTTATTCTAAATATATATATATATTCATTCATATATATATATACACACACACACACACGAACATATATATATATATATAATATATATATATACACACATGAACTGGCTTTATATTTAATGATTAAATATTCAAATACCACATGTCATCCTATCTGATACATTACAGAATTTGTATTATTACATTAAATGAAATTCAGATTTTGGCAGGTGCAGATTTTATAAGCAGCAGTAATGAAAGACCAGTAAACAGGGCTGCAATTGGCACTTGAGTCTTTAAGCAACAAAGCAAGGAGCCCTTTCCTCCCTAACCAAAAAGCAACAATAACTATGTGAGTTAATTATGCATGAAATGATTGCACCTGCTCTTAATTGTGGATGCAAAAGGAAAATTAGTAGAACTCTTTTTGAATTGGCTTTACGTATTTTTCTTTTATTGTTGTTACTTATTTGCTTTCAATTAGAAGTTGTAAATACAGCCGGTTTCATATATAAAGAGTTTTTATGCATGTATATTGGTGATACATGTGCCCATCACTCATTGATGGAATTTTCAAGATGATTCCTGCTCAACTTGATCCTGTCTAGGTGATTTTCACCTAGAATCTAGGCACAAAATTATTTAATGTGCTTTTTAAATCCTCTGTGAGGAGAAATTACTTAATATTACTTTGATCTTATTTACAGTTTATTCTCTTTTCCAGATTTCTTACTGCAATGCATAAGGGATATTGGTGCTTTTCCTTCCTCCCTTTCTTTCTCTCTCCCTTCCTTCTTTCCTTTCTATTTATTTTTTTCTTACAGTGTGTTTGTATGGTTTTGATATCAGGATAATACTGGCCTCATGGAATAAGTTGAAAAAGTATTTCCTCTCCTTCTATTTTGTAAGAGTGTGAAGAAATGGTGTTAATTTTTGTTTAAATGGTTAAGAGCTTTCACTAGTGAATCCATCTACGCCTATACTTTTTTTTTTAAATTAACATATAATGTATTATTTGCCCCAGGATACAAGTCTGTGAATCATCAGTCTTACACAATTCACAGCACTTACCATTGCACATACTCTCCCCAATGTCCATAACCCATCCACTCTATCCTTCCCCCCACCTCCCCTCCAGCAACTCTGTTTCCTGAGATTAAGTCTGTTATGGTTTGTCTCCATCCCCAGTCCTATACTTTTCATTGCAGAAAGCTATTTTTTAAAACTAATACAACCACTTTATGTTTTATAGGTCTATTCAGATTTTCCATTTCTTCTTGAATGAGTTTCATAGTTTGCGCCTTTCTGGTAATTTGTCCATTTTACCTGGGTTATCTAATATGTCGGTTTGGTTGTTAATAATATCGTCCTATAATCTTATTTATTTCTGTAGGTTTCATAGTGATATCCACAAGTTTATTTCTTGCTTAGTAATTTGAGTCTTCTCTCCTTTTCTCTTGGTCAGTATAGCTTAATGTTTCTTAGTTTTGTTGATATTTCTAAAGAAGTAATAATTGGTTTTGTTAATTTTCTGTTGTTTATTATTATCTGTGTTATTTACTTCCTCTTCAATATTTATTATTTCCTTCCTTATGTAGTCTTTGTGCTTTTTTTTTTTTTTTTTAGTTTTTCAAGGCCTTAGTTTAGGTTATTGATTTCAGATCTTTCTTTTTTAATGAAGGCCTTTAGGATCATACATTTCTTTGTAAACACTGCTTTAGCTCCATCCCATAAATTTTGGTAGGGTGTATTTTCATTTTCATTCATTTTAATATATTTTCTATTTTTACTTATTATTTTTTCTTCTAACCATTGGGTATTTAGGAGTGTGTTGTTCAATTTCCATGTATTTGTGAATTCCTCGTATTTCCTTCTATTATTGTATATAATTTATTTCCATTTTTATTAAAGAATCTAACGTGCATGATTTCAGTCCTCTTAAGTGTATTAAAGTATTTTGGATAGCCTACCATATGGTCTACTCTGGGGAAAGTTCCAGGTGCAGTTGGGAAGAATATGTATCATGTTTACCTTGGATGTAATGGTCTATAAATGCCTGGTAGTTTTAGTTTATTTATAGTTTTATTCATGTCCTCTATTTCCTTGATAACCTTCTATCTAGGTGACCTATACATTATTGAAAGTAGATTATTGAGTTCTCTCTTATTTTTCTTATTTATTTTTTTATTGTTGTATACTCAAACTAATATTTCGAGTTGTCACTTTCTCCCTTCAATTCTGTCTGTTTTTGCTTCTTGTATTTTGGGACTCAGTTGCTAGGGATATATGTGTTTATAATCATTATAATTTCTGCATAGATTGACATGTTTATCATTACAAAAAGTCCTTCTTTGTTCCTAGTAACAATTTCAGTCTAAAGTTTGTCTGATATTACCTTAGCCACTCCAACTCTTTAATTAATATTTGCTTGGTATATTTTCTTTCATGGTATATTTTCTTTCATGCTTTTACTTCTTTTTCCTTATGCTATTTTTAAATTATTTTTATTAGTGGCCGTCCTAGTAAATATAATTAACACCTTAATTTAAGTAATCTAGTTCATATTAATACTAACTTAACATTAGTACTATACAAAAAGTCTGCTCTACTAGAATTCCATTTTCTCCTCCATCTTTTTGCTATGTCTTCATTATTTATAAACCTATAAACACACCATAATAATTATTGCTTTATACACATGTACTTTAACTCTGATAGAAAAAGAAGAGATTTAAAAACAAAAATATTTTAATGCTATTATATCTACCTGTGTAGTTAATTTTACTGGTGCCCTTTATTTCTTTGTGTGGATTCAAGTTTCAGTCTAATGTCCCTTCATTTCAGCCTGAGGATTTCCTTTAGTATTTCTTACAGAACAAGCGCTAGTTAGCAACAAATTCTCTCATTTAAAAAATATGAAAATGTCTTAATTTTGTTCATTTTTGATGAATTTGGAATTCTTGCAAAAAGTTTCTTTTTGAATTCAGCACTTCGAATATGTCACCCTATTGCCTCCTGGGCTATTTAATTTAGCTATTGATCTTTTGCAGACTCTGTACATGATGAGCCATTTTTCTTTTTCTGCTGTCAAGATTCTTCCTTTGTTTTTGTTTAAAAAATTTAATTATGCCTGACCTAGATGTGGATCTCCTTGAGAATAGCCTATTTTGAGCTCATTGTACTTCTTGGATGTGTAGAATAATTTTTTAATTTAAATCTGGGAGTTTTGAGCCCTTATTTCTTCATATATTCTTTCTGTCACTTTTACTTTCTCCTCTACTTCTGGATTTGCTTTATGGATATGTTAGTGTGTTTTTTGGTATCCCACAAGTCTCTGAGTCTCTGTTGATTTACTTCATTCATTTTCTCTTTGGTCTTAGGATTAGGTCTCTAAAAAAAAATCAGATTATCTAATTTTACACATTTTAGGTTTGCTTATACTTTTTTCTGTCACCACAAATCTGCTGTTGAACTCTTATAGTAAAATTTTCATTTCAATTATTATACCTTTCAACTCCAGAATTTCTTTTTTAAGGATTTTTTTTTTTTAAGATTTTGTTTACTTTTTTGGGAGAGAGAGAGAAAGCACAGAGGGAGAGTGGAAGGAAGAAACAGACTCCCCACTGAGCAGGGAGCCGAGTGTGGGGCTTGATTCCAGGACTCATGACCTGAGCCAAAGGCAGATGCTTAACTGACCGAGCCACTCAGGTGCCCCAACTCCAAAATTTCTATTTGTTTCTTCCCCCTCTAATTTCAATCTTATATATATATTCTCTATCTGGTGAAATATTGTACTCTGCTTTCTTTTAATTCTATAGACGTGATTTCTTTTATTTTTTGAACATATGTATATAATAGCTGATTAAAAACCGTGGTTTGGTAAATCCATTATCTAGACACCTACAGGGACAGATTCTATTTATTGTTTTTTTTTCCCTGTGTATGGGCCATATTTTCTTGTATTTGTATTTTGAAAGTTGGACTTTTTAAATTATGTAATGTAAAAATTCTAGATGCCAGATTCCTCTCCCTCCCCAGGGGGTATTATTATTGCTATTTGTTATTATTGTTGCTATTGCTATTTTTAGTGATTTTCCTCTACTAATTCTGTAAAGTCTATATATTTGTCTTGTATAGTCACTTAAGTTTCTACTTCTTTAAATTAGTGGTCAGAGAATGATTGAACAGAGATTTCTTTAAATGCCTCGTACATTAGCTCTTCCATTCTTGGCTAAGGAGATCTTTATCTCTGTTAGGGTAGGTTTTCATTCTAGAACTTTACAAACTTTACCTTAGCCTCCACTTCCTTCCTATTCAGAGCTTCAAGATCAGCCAGATATGAGAGATCATCCTCAGGTTATTCCTGGTCATTATCACAGTCCTGCACATATGCATGGCCTTCTGGATTTCTAAGACTTTTTAAGATCTTTTCAAAACTCCTCATGGACTTCCTTTTTCCCAGATTTTCCTTTTAAATTTGTTGACTAAGGGGCACCTGGGTGGCTTAGTAGGTTAAAGCCTCTGCCTTTGCCTCAGGTCATAATCTCAGGTCCTGGGATCGAAGTCCCACACGGGGCTCTCTGCTCAGCGGAGAGCCTGCTTCCCCCTCTCTCTCTGCCAGCTTTTCTGCCTACTTGTGATCTCTCGATCTCTCTCTCTCTGTCAAATAAATAAATAAAATCTTAAAAAAAAATTGTTGACTAAACTGTTGACTCCAAATGATATCACCACCTCAGGTAATGGTGTGTTAAATAACTGCCATTTATTTTTTTGATAAACATAAGAGGATAGAGCCCCCCCCCCCAAGTAAGCACTGTATCAGGTCAAATAAGAAAAGCTTATGCATGAGGCTTTTCCAGCAAATGGCCAGACAGATCCAATAACGATAGAATGGTTGTGCTCTGGGGATGAAGTTTTTTGGGGATTTTCAAACCCATTCCTTCCTCTCCAGTGGCTGCTAGGCTCCTAGTTTTCACTGTGACCATGGTTGTGAGGCTGCTTATTCTCTATACTACTGTCAATCTGTGATGAAGGGGTAGAAAGAGAGTTTACTATTCTTACAGAGATCCAGTCATTTTTCAATAAATGTCCCTTAAACAGCTTAAGGGCCTTCAGTTAATTTCTAGAATTCTGAAAAAGTTATTTGATAATTCCTCCTGTGCCCTCATTATTTTTATGTAGAAGCAGATTTTCAGAGGTCCTTAATCCATCCTTCTGGAAGTGCTTATCTTTGGGGGTATTAATTTTGATTACTTGGATGATACAGTGTCTATCAGGCTTCTACATTTCAAAATTATTTGTTCTTCTTGTAATTAATAATAGTTTTGTGGACAGGTACTTTGGGTCTAGGAAGTTATCCTGTTTCTAACTGAATTTTTTATTTATTCATGAATTTATGGATTCCTATTTTGTTCAATAAATTATAATCTTTTACTGTCATTATCTATTTCAATAATTGAATCATCCCACTTACCTGATTGAGGCCATTTTAAGCAGACTTTTGCCTTTTGGCATGTACTCATCCTCTGAGCACTTCCTCACTTCTATACAATAGATATTCCAGATAATCTTTTATTTTCCTTGCTTAGCCCTGAAATGAACTATTTTTCTAGGGTGTTCTGATTCTTTTCAAGAGACAATGATATATCAAAACCAAGACCTGAGGGACGCCTGGGTGGCTCAGTGGGTTAAAGCCTCTGCCTTCGGCTCAGGTCATGATCTCAGGGTCCTGGGATCGAGCCCCGCATCGGGCTCTCTGCTCGGCAGGGAGCCTGCTTCCCCCTCTCTCTCTGCCTAATTGTGATCTCTCTCTCTGTCAAAAAATAAATAAAATCTTTAGGAAAAAAAAAACAAACAAGACCTGAACATTGGTTGTAACTATTTTTATAGGAGTGTCATAATTCCTAAGTGGTTGCAGCTGACAGAGTGAGGGAATATGTGTGTATGCATGTGTGTGTGTGGTTTGTATGTGCATGGTACACAAAAAAGCAAATATTTGTACATACATATATGTATCTCATGTTTTCATATATATATATATATATTCACTTCCAGAAACAGCTATATTTATTGAAAACTTTGACTTTACCCCAATAATTCTAATTCCATTAGCATAAAAAAGCTTTATTCTAATTTTCCTCCTTCTCATATATATGTATTACCCTCCATCTCCTGTAACTACCCTTATCATCAATACATTTACTTATTTAAACAAATCATCCTTTATATAGCTAATCTTAGATTAATTCTAAAAATGCCTTACCTTCATGCCAATGTCCTTTTCTTGTCAACATCCCCTTTGTTTAGCTTTGGCTCATACACTTCTGCCAGAGCACACACCCACCCTCACCACAAGGGTGTTCTTCCCACTCAGGCTCCAACACCCTGAGCCAAGCCATTGCCCTTACAAACACCCTTCTCATGAAACCCTACAGCTGATTTCTGGCTTACTCAGAAGTCTTCCTCACTCCCCTCAATTTCTGATACCCCACACTGCACTCTATCTCCTCCCTTCTGAGGATGCCCTTTTTATCTCACTTGGGCATTGGCACTCCATAGTTGGCCACCACCCACACAGAAGTCTTCTTCACCCTGCCTGGGCTCTGACACAGAGTACCTGGCTGCCTTCAGTAAGAATGTGCTGCTTATTCCTCAGAAGCCCAGTACTCTGAGCCAGGCCACCCTGTTGTGTTTGTGGTCTGTTTGCCTGGGTGAATCCCTTCCCTGCAGCCACAAAGATTAAGCATTCCCTGTACTGAGTGCTACCTTGCACAACCCTATATAACGGCTGTCAGAATGACTTGATCAGAAAGTAAAAACAAGGGAAAGGGAAAAGGAAGAAAACATTTGGAAATTTGCTATCATATTTTTATGAGATATACCTTATATTCCAAAGCTAGAGATATGTAATTTTTTTAGCAAAAGGAATACATTTACATTTTTGGCACTCTGCCTTTTTTTTTTTTTAATTCTAAAATATTTGACCAACAGCTACATTTTGTTTGTAACATACATTTCTTAGCTTAAAGCAGTTATTAAAGAATGAAGGCTAACAAGGTCAGTAACTTCAAATTTTCTAATTGAATTATAGAAGTATATTCTTGTATAAAAATGACTTAAATTGAGAGATATCCAATAAGAGAGTACAAAAACTGCACCCATATACTACCCACATACCTTTAGATTTTTGCTGGTTTAAAGTATAAATGCGAGTAATTTATGAATAGATTTTACAGCTTTTAAAAACTTGGAAAAATACAATCATTTGCAATAGTACATAAATGTATTTTACATAGAAATTACAATATACGAGGGTCCCTAGGTGGCTCAGTCAGTTAAGCATCAGACTCTTGATTTCAGCTCAGTTCATGACCTCAGGGTCCTAGGATGAGCTCTGCCTTGGGCTCTGTGTTCAGTGGGGAGACTGACTGAGATCCTCTCCCTCTCCCTCTGCCACCTGCTCAATCTCTTTCTTTCTAATAAATAAATCTTTAAAAAAAGAAATTATAATATACATAAATAAGTATATTGTATCATATAGTGTGTACCAATCATATATAATCAGTTATATGTTAATCTGTTTTAAGTATCTGCATGTTCTGTGAATACACACACACACACACACACACACACACAGTTAATGTATATGTTATCATGCGTGTATTTTTCAGAAGTACTCATTTTTATTAGATTAAAAATTGAGGCTAGGAAGTTTGTTTCCTCTACCTGGGAGAACAAATAGTAATTGTTTACTTTTATTCTCAGCGCTCTCTTGCAAAAATAAAATAAAATAGAAAAGAAAAATGAGTTTTCACAATGTGATAAATCCTTCTAACTTCAAGTTGATGTCCAGAGAAAGATTAAAAAAATTAAGAGGAAAAATGAAAACCTATTAGCATATTTCCCATTATTCACTGAATTTACTTTTAACCAATCAAGGCAAGGAATGTTGAAGTTTGAATAATGAACATATTATGGCAGCAACATTCCTAAAAAACAAAAAAGAAAAGGAGGGGCCAGGTGAAAATATATTAATTGTTGATAATTATTATATTTTCAAGTTAATCTATGAATGTTTTATTGTGAGTACAGATAGTTTAAAACTGTTCTCTAGACTTTGGAGGAAGAGCATATTGGGATAATAGATTACTTCCTATATTTGTAACCGAATAAATCTTCTAAAATTCTAAAAGGGAAATTCGGAAGCAACACATGAGGAACTGTATTCCAAAAGCCATAATTGCAGCGAAATCAATTAGACAATTTTTCCTGATCGCATTGGAAGCTTTGACATCACACATTCCGTTGATTTGCTTCTGGCCTAATAATCCTCTGCATGCTGGGAAAAATCTTTGTTCTCTGATAGAAGTAATAAAGCTGTCTGCACGCTTCCCTCTTGTGAGACATGGAGTGTTCCTATTTTATTTAATCTATTGGTGTGCAGCCTTTTCAAAGTAAATACTTCACACACACCGAACAGAGAAAGACATGCAAGGGGGCTGGCCCGAGAAGTGTAAAAATTAAAAAGTGCCCTGTGAAGAAATAATGATGGCTCTCTAAAAAAATTAAATAAATAGGAATCTCAGGTCAAGCGGGCCTTGACTCTCATTGCTGCTCGAGTGTGCACTGCTTCATATTCTCCCAGCCCCCCTGTTCCATTCAGTTGTTCCTGTTGAATAGAAAGCATCGAGAAAATGAAGAGATCTAAATGCCAGCAGGAGACGAGCTGCATTCTTCTAGGCATGTCCTGAGCCTAGTCACCCAGAACAACTTGTGATCCCTGGACAAAGCCGTTCACAGCAGGTGGCCATATCAAGAAATTTTCCTCCTGGAATTAGATATTATCCCAGGAATCACTACTGAGTCAAACACAATGCCCCATCCTGCTGGGTCAAGTAGGATTCCATTTCAATTTCTTTACACAACGATGCGTTTCATCTTGTCTGCGTACAATGACAGTGCTCAGGCATGAAATAAATTGAAGTGCCTGAAAGGCAGAATTATCCCTTGAACCTGCAGCATTCCCAACCCCAAAAACATACATTGTCAAGTGAGTTCCAGATAAGCAGGATCTTCAGCAAGTGTTTGTGCTGGTTGGCTTCCTTTAATCATACTCCCTTTTGTAAAACGGATTTTCGAGGGGAAAGATAAATCATCGCTGAGGGGGGAAAAAAAAGGTCATTTTAAAAAGGCTTAAGAGGTTCATTTTGTGTGGCTTTCCAAGGTGAAACAGGTAATTCAGATAGTGGAAGTCTTTTGTGATCAACTTAATGCATCCTTCATATTAGGAAGAAAAAACTATTGAAATAAAACTGAATAAAGTTCTTCACCGCAATGTTCCTGCAGATAGAAAGTGATTTCTTGTTTGCTAGGATTCTATCCAAACTCTGCCAAATGAAAGTTTGGGTTGAGAAGCAGGTTTTCTTCCACCTTGTCTTCAGAAAATGTAGCAGTTTTCCAGGATGTCTGGTAGATACATTTCAAACTTTTATCAACAACAGGCTTTTGCCTCCAGAGCCCTGAGCTAGCTTCAGTGTGGCTGTGTGGCCAGAGGACATTTTCCTCCAACATCAAGTTGTGTTTGAGCCCTTAAGATACCCAGACAAGTAAGAAAATCCAAGAAATCGGCTTTTATTTTTGCTTTATGATATGAAAGATGTTTCTTTAGCAATCAAATGTTTTTAATCTTAAAGTATATTCTGCCTGTAACAATATTCTTTTTAATATATTTTGGAAAGAACTGACACAGAAATTAGAGGTATCTTAAATTTTAATAATTATGAATAGCTTAAAAAAGTTGTTATCCAAAATCCACCATTAGAACAAAAGGAAAGAAAGAAAATGAAAACGTATACAATAGCTTGGGATTTAATGTATGTTTCTTTTAAAATTGTTCTTTTGGTTTTCATTTTTTTGATTTAAATGTTCATTTTTAAACGGTGTGGATGGCTCTTTAGAAAGCAAAAATAACTGTGCATTTCAAATTTTTACCCCAGGTTAGAAACTATGTTATTGCTATGTAAATGAGTAGTTGACAGTGATCCCAACATTTGCTTTCTTCCAAATTATATGGATTATTTGGTTGTGTATATTGTGGAATGAATTGCTTTTATCCTGCAAATTAACTAGAGCTAGAAAAAATCAAGCGGTTATAAACGCACATTATTTGCTCACTAACCACACAGAATTTAATCTGAGTGGTCTAGGGAATCTAGAAAAAGAGAACAGTTGTTATGATATTTACTTGAGAGGGGTCAGTTTAAAAACAATCCCATTTAGAAAAGGAAAACACTATGCTGTGGGAAATTATGTTAAAAATATAAATCAGTTACTGTGTGTTTTTAATATTTTGGTTGTTTACTGACTTCGAAGTTTTTCATTAATACTTTATTCCCTTAATTTTGGAAAGATCCACTGAAGCTTACATCTAGGGCTCTGAGAAAATCTGTAGTTTTCCTAAGCATGTCCAGATACCTAACTTTGAGAAAAGACAATATGTACTAATCACGGTTTTTTTTCTTTTTCTCCAAATTCTTATAACATTTCTTCTTTAGATCAATATTTATATTTCTTACAAGATTTCTTCTTTATTTAGATCAATATCTATATTTCTCTTAAGTATTTATGTTTTTCCTATTTAAAAATACACTGAAGTTGTAACTGATGTTACATACTTTTATATATATCATTACACTTAGCTCAGAGTTTTATGTCTAATGTTGGTCAATACCTATGCAATAAATGTACTAACAATTAAATGCTGTATTTGAAAAACAAATCCACATTTGAAATTAATTTACAAAAAGTAAATAGTTGATGACTATTTGCCTTATAAGATTATTTTCATTATGAAATTGATATTTCTCATTTTTAAATTTAAATATCAATATGTTAAATCTATGAAACAATTTAATACTTAAATTTTAAATTCTACATAATTTTCCAAAATTCAATTACAAAATTCTAAAATACCCATTTATATGAAAATATTATTGTAGAAGAAATTTCTCACATGGATTCTTCATTAATATATATTCAGGTTCCTCATAAAGCATTTCTAGGGGTAATTTTCCAAAGTACTGAGAACTCTTTGTTTTTCCCACTTCCATGTTTTTGAATAAGATCATTCCTTATGAATATTTGTCATGACTTTGCCTAAATGTTTTTTATTCAACCATGACTGAGTCTCCAAAGGAAAGACGAGTTCCTCCCCCAGCCCCAACTTTTATAATCTATAGGAAGAAATAGAATTTTCTCCTCCAAAAGGAAATTCTCTGTGATGTTGTCCACTGGCAAAGAGATGGAGTGATAACAGAAATTTTAACTTCTGCTTTCTAGTTTTGAAAATGTAAAATCATCAAGGTTTAAGGAAAGGAGTTTTTGTTTTAACAATCTATATAAATGGTGGAAAACGTTTGCATTCATGGTCCTGTGCAAAGGTGTTAGAAAAACCAAACGTGTCAAACGGGCTGGGCTGGGATATGGTGCAGTAACAATTAACCACTAAATCCCATCCACTTAAACTGGGATCTCATTTGCCCCGCATGACCTTATGTAGCATCAGGGCTTTCTGCTTATTGAAGTATTTGGAAGTCCACACTGAGGAAGCAATGATCGTCTCAAATGTTGCTCGTCACCACGCCAGAAGGAAAAGGAGAATGTGGCAAATGGCACATGGGCTGTGAAAGCTATTATGTGGAAGTGACTTATGTCACTTCCACTTAGACTTTGCTGGCCAAAGCAAGCCATATGGTCACCACTAACTACAAGAGAAGAAAGAAGTGTAACCCTATCATGTGCCTGCAAGGGGGAAGAAGCAGAATTCATAGTGAGCAGAATTTATGATTCCCATCAGTCTTCTTCTTCTTTTTTTTTAACTTCCTCCAGGATTTTAAACCTCTGACTTTAAGAATCATCCAGGAAATATTCATTTAAAGCCTCCTATTTGAAAAATGCCAGACTCTCCACATGGAAATATGACAGTTTCCTCACTCTTAGCTGCACTCCACTTAAAACACTTTTGTTTGATAACACTGGTGATAAGTTTCTGCATATTTTTAATTGGATATCCCACTGATTAGTGGCTACTAAAGCATTCAACATTTTTCTTTGTTATTCACATGAGTATCTTAGTTATTAACAAGAGTATCTTAATTAATGAATAAAAACACCTGTGAGCACGAGCACTTTAAGACAGTGAAGCATTGTATTGAACATAAAGGCTCATAGTTCACTTAAACACAGGCTTTGCCCAACTGCCATCCAGGGTCAAGGATAAAAGGGTAGAGGAACAGCCAGGTCCAGAGATGCATTCTAGTAATAAATTCTGTGCCCCCCACAGTTTTGTGTCTTGAAGATTATTTCTCTTATAGCATCTGTTCTCAAAACATTTCAGACCCACCATGGGTGAGACAGTATCTGCCCCCAGGGACAAGAGAAAACATGTTTTTAAAAGAAGAAGAAAGGACTGTTTGTTTTGGATGGTGTTTTAGAGATGTGAAGGAAGAAACAGGATTTGGAATACACAGAATGTGGAATGAGAGGTGGTATGGCTGTGGACCACATGTCTAAGAGACAAAAAAGATGATATTGATCTAATGATGGTAAGAAAAACAAGACTGATAGAACACAGAGGACTTGTGAGGATTTCTGGTTTTGAAGTAGGTTAACGATTTCTCACTGGAAAATATGAAAGCTTAATTTAGCTTAAAATATGAAATCTAGAGCATTTAATCTTGCCTAAAGAAAGGGATCACAAAACTATAATTATAAAAATAAAAATTATCCAAACAAAAAAATAAAGCATGAGAGTTCAAATAAGGGATAAGAGATACAATGTCAAGAAATCAAGAGGATGATAGTTGTCTTAATTTTACATTGAGGATAAATACATATCTTCTGTTCGAGATGTCTTCTATTTTTCTATCGTCTAGACAAAAGAAAATATTTAAACTTAGTTGAAAGTATATTTGTAAATGAATGTGTAATGGCAAGGGGAATAAAGAGTACAAGCTATCTTAGATATTAGAGGTTAATGAAAATAGTGAATCATTTTCTTCCCGTACCCAAGGGTTTTGAAAGTAAAGATGCAAAATGGTACAATGACTACTTTGTAGAAAAAGGCCAAAGAAACAGTACAGAAAAAACACATACTGTAACTGAAGAATTCCTGGTAAATGTAGAAAAATAAATTGTAAACTATACTGTTGTAAGATACAAGAAGACTTATACTTACCATATAATGGAAACAAATTTCTAGGCTAGTATTTTATAACAAACTCGTTTTACTTCCATTTTTACTGAAGAAAATAAGACTTTGATAGAGAGATGTCATGGAGAAAAAAAGAAAGACAAAAAACAAAAACCCCTGCTATGTACAGCCATAACTTCCTGAGTGGATGTGAGCAGCAAAGTGGACAGGGAGGTTAATGCGGGCCTGGTTACAGCTGAATCACTTTGAATAACTGAGGGAGAAGGATGTGAAGGGAGGTAGTGAAGCAGAAAGTGGAGAAAGCAATCAGTGAGTCAATAAGGTAGCATGAAGCTAGGGACATTGTTCTGGGAAGGGATCACTAAAAAAATCTCTGGTAGTTGACCAAATGACTTTTAGAAAAACTGTGTGAAACATCAGATACTGGAGTTGAGGTCATTTATGTCTAGAAAATTAGCACTCCATCTGAGCTTCATGTCCCCTTGACAAAGCCTAACACACATATTTGCACATGTATATATTTGATGATGGAGAGGTTTTTTGGGTGTGGAACCCAGTTATAGCTCAGCTTTACGCCTAGGTCCCAAGCAATTTGAAACATGGATAACATACAGGAGATGGTGACGTGAACTAAGGGCTAAATTAAGCCACTAGAGAAAATAGGTGAAATACAGAGTTAAGTATGAGAATATAAGGCCATCAGCTGGCCTTCAGTCCAGCAGAGAAATCTTGGAGAATGCCCAAAACCCTAATGGGAATATGAGGAAGAAGTATCCTTGAGGCAAATAGTTACATTTCAGTGGCCAGGAAAACTTCTGATGACGTCTGGTTTGCACAGTACGATAAGGAATATATTCTTAGGTTGTTCAATGTGATTATTAAATCCTTCTGCAATGCTCTTGGCTAATGGGCAGCATGTTTCATCTTTTCAGTTCAATCTGACTGACAATTATTGAGGTCCCCTCATAGGTAATTATGTAAGTGTCAGATATACAAGTGTGAATAAAGTACAGCTTCTATTAGTAAAGTCCTCACAATCTATTCATCTCTTGAGCATGATTGGAGACAGGGACCGAAAAGCCACCTTTACAAACACAAGGAAATAGTTCTATGGCAGCAGTGTGAATCAAGGGCTATTAAGGTAGAGATGAAGAGAGTGAGAAAGGATCACTTCAGAGAAGAGAACGCTTTTGATCAGAAGCTCAAACGATGAACAGAGTTTCACTAGACAGAAAAATACAGCTATTTGGAAGCCACCAAATAAGCATATAGAGAATGAAATTGCCTTGTGCGATTGGGGTCGGCTTGGGAGTAATCTGGTGTAAAAGAGTGGAGTGCCTCCACTGGCTAGTGAGTAGGCAGGCATAGGTACTCTAAAGAAACAAGATGCAAACAATAAAACAACATGAATGAGATGTTATAAAGCTTTTCTTAATGCTGATCCTGTTATTGAGTACAGCTACTGATTCGTTTCTCAAACCATTCTCTTTGTCTTTTCTCACCTAAGCCTTCCTCCTGTACTTGTGTCCCAATCACTGTTACCTTCCTCCAAACAACCATGCCAGGAAGCTTAAAGTCACAATTCATAGTACAAATTTACCTTTTCTCTTTCCAAAATCTTTGGGTTTGTGGAAAAACAAAAGCAAAAACAAACAAAAACCAAAAACAGAGACAAAATAAAACACACTCCTCCTTACCATAACCAACTTCTAAGTGGTCCCTAAATTTACTCAGTGCATCCTACACAATGTTCCCAATTTTGCTGATTTCTCTCCATTCTTATTGCAGAATCCCTAACTCAGATCTTCATAATTACAGATTTGAATTTCGGCTTTTATTTTCCTACTAGCTTCCTTGCATTCTCCTTATCAATTCCTTCAAGCCATTATCCAAACTGCCTCCAGATGTGTCTCTCTAAAGTTCAGAAACAGACATGTCACTTCTCTCATCATGAATCTCAGTGGCAAAATATTTGATTTGACATTTAAGACCATTATTTCCCTGCCTGCAAATTGCAACTAATTTTGCAAAATTATTCTGTCAATAATAGTTAACAATGTTAGAGCATTGTTGGAGTTATCTTTCCTCTGATTGCCCTTTAAATCCATATATATGAATATATGGGAAATGGTAAATAGAGCCTCCACAACTCTGTCAACTGCACTATCTGAAATATATATTATATAAATATATATTATATAAAAATACATATTTGCTATATATATATATATAGCCTCTATGTACTGTGATTTTACCATCCCAGGCCTCAGTCCATTGGAAACCTAAAACTAACTTGTACTCTCATATTAAAAACATTGTGGCTTTTAATTGGTAAACATTTACAGAAAACATTCGAGAGGATTAAGTTGTTACTAACATAAGTCTAAATTTGACTTCACTTACAAATATTCCTATTAACTGAATCTGTAAGGCCCCGTCCTCATGGACTAGGTTGAGGTGAGAGGTGAGGGACGCAAAACAATATGGAACTCATGACTTTTAGATACAGTGCCTGATGTTTTGCAACTCAGAATGTATAATTCCCAAAAGAGGGGAGCTGGAGGGAAGAAAGAAAGTCCTGAAGGTCCTAATTTATGGAGGCTTTCTGCCTGTACAGCTGCACAAGCCCTGGGTGAACTGTGGGTCACACTGTTTGTTGTGTCAAGCTTTTCTCGTGTTAGGGAATAGCATCTTCTTTTGGTGTTAAGATAGAGTGGGCAGTCTTGCAATGAAGTTGGATCCCTCCACCATGTATGATGTAAAGCTTCCTTTTTAAAGTCTTTACCCACCAGCCAAGTTGCAAAATTTATCATGGTATCATATGCAAGAAGAAGCTAAATCTGATAAATTAAGTCCAGGAAGGCAGATAAGGCCTCCATTGATCAAGTTATAAAAGTAACTTGTCCTCATTTTTGGTAAGAAGTATTGCCTTTTCTTAATGTAGCTTTCATATTTCTGAAAGAATCAGTTAAATTTGTCGTTTGAAACCCAAGATCAGAGATTTTGTGAACAAAGGAATGGTTAGGATGAAATGCATTCAGTGAGTCTCACTGGGTAAAGACGGATAGAAAAATAGTATTTTATATTTTAATATTTTGTTTGCATAGGTTCACTGTTGCATAAAAAAATCTTTACATAATAAGGGCAATAAAATGCAATCACTTTTTTTTCCTTAATATGGTGAGTGACCTATCAATTTACAATCATATAACTGAGAAAATCTGAACATGAAAGGTAAAAATATCTTTTTATACTGTATGCAAAAAATGGCCAAGTACAGACCCTATGGTAAGGGAAAACACAGTACTGGAATCCATTGAAACAAGAGGGTTACATTGAAAGGACTTTACCATCTTACTGAAGGGGTGAAATTAACCTAAAATTATCCAGTCAGTTCTCATGAAATCAACACTGAGCATCGAATGGAGCAATTCCTTTACTGCTTTTACAAAATATCACAGTATAAAGCAGTTACCATTTTTTGAATATTTTACTGTGGAAGTTCATTTAAAATAATTTTTGAAAGGACATTTCTTTTCTTTTCTTTTCTTTTCTTTTCTTTTCTTTTCTTTTCTTTTCTTTTCCTTTAGAGGTGTTTTATTATTATTATTATTAAAGTGGTAAAAGCACTTTAGCAGCAGCAGGATCCACTTAAATAGAGGTTCCAACACCCTGTTCCAGATAGGACAAGATTTTAGTTTAGTTTTGTTTTTTTTTTTAAGATTTTATTTATTTATCTGAGAGAGAGAGAGCACAGAGAGAGAGTGGGAGGGAGAAACAGGCTCCCCGCTGAGCAGAAGGCCCTTTGAGGGTCTTGATCCCAGGACCCTGAAATCATGACCTGAGCTGAAGGCAGCCCCTTAACTGACTGATTTACCCAGGCGCCCCAGTATTTCTTTATTTATTTTTAAAGATTTTATTTATTTATTTGAGAGACAAAGTGCACAAGCAAGGGGAAGGGCAGAGGGAGAGGGGGAAGCAGGCTCCCAGCTCTCAGGGCTCTACCCAGAGCCTGGGCTTGATCTAGAGCTCTATTCAGGGCTGGATCTCAGAACCCTGAAATCAGGATCACAGCCAAAGGAAGCCACTTAATCAACTGAGCCACCCAGGCACCCTAAGATTTTAGTATTTAATATACAGAGTAGACTGATACGATTTCCTGTAGGGTTTCTTCAAAACATACAAAACCATGGGGCGCCTGAGTGGCTCAATGGGTTAAAGCCTCTGCCTTTGGCTCAGGTCATGATCTCAGTGTCCTAGGATCGAGCCCTGCATAGGGCTCTCTGCTCAACAAGGAGCCTGCTTCCCCCTTTCTCTCTGCGTGCCTCTCTGCCTACTTGTGATCTCTCTCTGTGTCAAATAAATAAAATCATTAAAAAAATAACATACATACAATAGCCATTATCATTCAACAAAGTATTACTGACATGAAACTAATAAAGTGGGATTTTTAGCTTTCTTTCAGCTTCCCCCCATTCTTGTTTAAGAATATGAGATAACAAAGATAACCAGAATTCAACTGGAAAATTCTTGCAGAAGAGACAATATAGTCCACTCATGTGGAAACCCAATTTCCCTTCTTGAAATTGTAAATTTCTTAATGTGGCATCTAGCTGCAGAATGGTATGGGATAGCAAAAAAAAAAAAAAAAAATGGTGCTTCATTGATATTGAAATTATTCTGATCAAAACTATGCCAGGTATCATTTGTAAAAAACAAATTATGTAATAATCAAATAAGCCAAGATCAAGAATAACTAAATAAATCTTCAGATTTTCATTAAAAAAACATTAAATAATAATAAAAACTTATATTGGCTCACCATAAAAATAATCATTGACAAAAATTTTCTAATTTTTTTCACAAGATTAATTAAATTCTTCTTTCTTCTGGTACAAAGAAGTGTGAAATATTCTTTAGGAGTGAACACTTAATGCAAAGTATTTCTTCAGGTAGGGGAGAGTAGATGCAAAGTTTAAGAGCTCGCCACTTTTGGAAAGTGGCAGCTTGAAGATACACTAACATTCCTTCTATGTTTAATGCCTTTTTCATGCTGCTCATGTGCACGAGAGCGCGAGAGGACGCGTGCGCGCGCACACTGGCATATACACACACAAGCACTGTACTCAGTTAATGGAAAATTGTTGCTGTTTCTGTTTGAACTGATTAAGATATATTTTTAAAAATAGGCTTTTGGCTTTTGAAATGGCACCCGTAATACCAAAGTGACATAACACTGCACTTCTGTAATTCAAATGGGCTGCCATTGAAGCAAGGGAAGCAAGTGCCTCCGTGCAATTTTCCTCCTTTTTTTGTGAGTTAAGCAGATTTACTCTTTAACGGTGGAGCTTCAGCGGATGATTATGACATCAAAGTGTGACAGACAGTGATTATGTACTGCAGGGAGAAAAGGCGGTTAAAAAGAGACAATTCATTCCCATAGCTTAAAGGGACAATTTCCTTGGCCAAAAGTGAAATAAACTCTGTCTTGCCAGGCTTCTTTTTAAAAGAAACGAGAGTGGAGGCTTATCTGTTTCGTTTGATTTTTCATTTCCTTTCATATTTTGAATCAAACAGTCTCCCTCTTACCCAAGTACCTTTCCCATCACACTCACTGACCGTCTGCATATCCTGTGGGATCTGTTTTTGACCCAATTATTTGGTGGATTTGAGTATTTTTATCAGCAGATTTCTCAATATCGGGAGCTTTTACTTTAATGAAACTGACATCTGGTGTTTTAGCCTATTTTTTTTTCCCAACTCAGCTATAATCTTCCTCAATTTGTGACCCCTCTTTGGTTTTAATAATGCTATTGGAAATTGTACATGCAGTGTTATTCAGTCAGGTCTTTGGGCATTTATTAGAAAGATAAAAAATTTGCCATTATTTGCCCATTTTATATTTAATTTTACTGTTTCTAATTCTTGGTCCATTCAAATATCCTCTTCTCAAATATAATTATTACATGAGCTAAACATTATATCATATGTTACTGAATTTAACAAAACCAAAAAGTAACTTACCATATTTAATTTATAGTTTAGTTAGCAAAACCTCCATGATTATTAGCCAGATGCACTGCTCTAAATACAAAACTAATGTATAATATTTGAGATTTTAAAATGAATATTAGTATAATTATTGTGACATTTTAAATAATAATTTAAATATTCAATTTGGTTTCTCTTGAAAAAAACTGCCAATCCTTTTTATGGTGTGTGAATTGTGTTTAAATATACTCTTAGAGACCTGCACACCTTTTTATTATGCTACCTATATAGTGAAAACTATATGTTATTTAAACATATGAACATCTTTACTATTAGATTGACTCTCATGTTACTAAGAAAAGGATCGAACAGAATGGCCACAGTATGTTTATTCAGAAAATCAACTGGTTTTATTTTGTGAACTAGGTGTCACCTAAGTAGAATTTGTAGCAAAATTCTGTTGAGGTGTCCATAAATTTTCTATTTGGGAAAGGAAATAAGCTATATAGAATATATTCAAAATGGGGACAGTTCCTATTAAATATTTGAAAATAAATTAAAACTTAGTAACACTCAAATAGATAATATTAACAATATTTTCTATGGATGGAATTTCAAGCAAATGCATTTTAAATGTATTATATTCCCATATATTGAAATTTGAATTCCATAGAAAACAGAGTATGCTACAAAAGTATATTGTAATATCAAGAGCAAGTATTAAATAAAGAGATTCCTAATCCTACTATTTTACTATCCAAAAACACCCAACAAATAGTTTGTCAAATATTCCACAATCTTTTCTCTTTATGTATTGTGTTTTAAAATATTTATCATGCTGCTGTTCTTGTTGCTGCTTTTATTTTATTTTTATATTTAAAACACTGTTCCCTTAATTTAGACTAGCATCCACTTACATATTTACTATCCATTTAATACCTCTATGCCAGTGATTCCAATCTTGTGTGACATAGTGTTACCTGCGTAAAAGCAATGCTGAACAATTATCACTAGTTTGTTATCTGGTCTACCTTGTCTGTCTGCCTCTCTGGCTGTCTTCTATTTTAGTGGAATAAGAATCTACCTATAGGGAAACAGATGCATAGGCATATACACCAAATGATAGGAAACACTGTGTGGAGCATAAGGAAAAACATGGAGAACATTGGGAGAAGGAAAGGAAGGGTGAATTGGGGGAAATTGGAGGGGGAGATGAGGGACTGTGGACTCTGGGAAAGACTGGGGGTTTTGGAGGGGAGGAGGATGGTGGGTTGGGTGAGCCTGGTGGTGGGTATTGAGGAGAGGCACGTATTGCATGGAGCACTGGGTGTGGTGCATGAACAATGAATCTCGGAACACTGAAAAAATAAAATTAAAAAAAAAAAAAGAAACACTGTGTTATGGTTTAATTGGCAGATTTTTTTTTTCCCTTTCAGTAGTACATAAAACAATGGTGCCTCTTAAAACCAATAACTTTGATGCCATAAGTTGTAGAGTACTTCTGCAACTTCACTCAGTAACTCCACTCATACTACCTGTGCATCTGCAGCATTTACCTTTCCAAGTACTCTTCACCCACTTTTGTCTCCCAATGCCTATGCACAGCTCAATAAAATGCCTCTTACTAATTTCTCCACTTCATATGTTCAATTACTTTTTAAGATCATTTTATTTAAGATCACTTCAAAAGGCACTTTCTTTTTTTTTTAAATGAATCTTTTTTTTTTTTTTTAAGATATTTATTTGACAGAGAGAGAGAGATCACAAGTAGGCAGTGAGGCAGGCAGAGAGAGAGGGGGGGGAAGCAGGCTCCCCGCTGAGCAGAGAGCCTGATGCAGGGCTCGATCCCAGGACCCTGAGATCATGACCTGAGCCGAAGGCAGAGGCTTTAACCCACTGAACCACCCAGGTGCCCCCAAAAGGCATTTTCTTGGTGAAGTTTTTCTCTATTATCACAGAATTATTATCCTGTCTATACTTTAGTTAGCACATAAACTGTGAATTTCTCTCCCTGCACCCCCTCTGAAACTATCATGTACATAGAGAGAGTGAGACAATCTACTATGACTCTAGTACATATATTTTTCATATGCATCTATTATCTAATTGTAATCTCCTTGCAAGGAAGGGCTGGGTTCTACTGACTAATGTCACCTCAGAAAGCAGCACAATGCACGGAATGGAGGCTATCAATAAATGATATCTGTCATGTGTCTGATGAGGCTCAGTAAGTATTATTTGAAATAATAAGGAAATACAAGTCAATAGTGAATATAGCATATAGTTTCATAATTATATTTTACAACTATAGTTTAATAAGTTAGTTAATGTGACAGGGTTGTGGCTAAAGCTTGGAATTTTTTTCTGGCTCTATTACCCATTTATACCCATTACATACACACAATATTTCTTCTTGGTTATTGCTAAGACTCCAGGAGATTTTGCAGGGATTAGTGCAATTTACACTTGCTATGTGAAAAAAAAATCAGTACTTGATGGAAGGTTAAAATTTGTCAATTTCCAAAATATCATATGCAGTAAAATGGCATTTATATTAATATATTGATAATACATATTCTCAAATAATAACTCAAAAGTAACTTATACTACTTTTATCTTTATCTTCCTTTATTAGGTTTTAAAGATATTTGCAAGATTAAGATATTTAGGGGCGCCTGGGTGGCTCAGTTGTTAAGAATCTGCCTGTGGCTCAGGTCATGATCCCAGAGTCCCAGGATCCAGCCCTACATCAGGCTCCCTGCTCAGCGGGGAGCCTGCTTCTCCCTCCCCCAGTCCCCCTGCTTGTGTTCCCTCTCTCGCTGTATCTCTTTGTCAAATAAATAAATAAAATCTTTAAAAAATTAAGATATTTAGGTTATAAAGCCACTTAAGCTTTTTGCTTTTACTGTCTCCTCAAACATTAATGAGACGAGACAAACATGAAGGAAATATATATGAACTTAACATTTGCTTGAATATTAGAGTTAAGGTACCAAACTATATGGGTAAGAATTATTTTTAAAGACTGATCATGCTTAAATTGGAACATTAGCCTGATCATAATAAGACATCAAAGTTGTTCGTTGCATCCTTATTTATTTACATTTTTGCTGTATGCTTTTGGTTGTAATTAATCTCCAAAAACATTTCATAAAACTACCCAAAAAATGTTATTCAAATACTTTCTTCTCTTTTCATCCCCATTTCATTGGAAAAAATGTTTCATTTTTCATTCTGATAGCTTGTTATTTAACTATGCCTGCTGTATTTAGTAAGGTCTATCAGTACACGCCCCAATCATCAAATATCACAGACTGATCAACTGTCATTCTTTATTTTTTTGTATTTGAGGCTGTTGATTTTGTTTTATTTTTTATTTTTTAAAAGATTTTATTTATTTATTTATTTATTTATTTATTTATTTATTTATTTATTTGACAGAGAGAGATCACAAGCAGGCGGAGAGGCAGGCAGGGGGAGGGAGGGAAGCAGGCTCCCTGCTGAGCAGAGAACCCCCAGTGTGGGGCTTGATCCCAGGACCCTGAGATTGTGACCTGAGCCAAAGGCAGAGGCTTTAACCCACTGGGCCACCAAGGTGCCCCGTGTTGATTTTGTTTTAAAATGTATTTTAATTTGAAAGAAGTTTTAATAAATATCACATTTCCTTTTAGTATCTGTGTACTATGGGCACCTCTGTACATTTAACCCTCTGTGCCTAAATTTTCTCATCTGTAAAACCGAGATAATAATGATAATAATAACAACATCTACTTTACAGGACTTTTGTGAGGATTATATGGATTAATACATGCAGTATATTTAGAACAGAATATATTAATTATTTGAGGGTTACTTTTGAGATTGTCATTATTTTACTTGGTTAAGAAGAGAATTCCTGAACAAAATATTTTCCATGCACTATTATGCTTTCCTATTTCAAATAAATCAATCTCTTGAACCGTAGAAAAGGATAAGCTTAGCATATGATTCAAACACAACAGGATAGAAAGGTGAGAAACAAGCAGATTTCAGCTCAGTACATATGAAAGCTCTGGTAAAGTCTCCAACTACTTGCTTGAAATTACTTGCTTCATGAATCAGTTTGCTTTGTGCCTAGACAACTGTCCACACAGTCACCGAAGGGATTCCTCAGTTTGATGAGAAGTTGGCTTACAGGACTCTTATTCTTACCAACGAGTGAGTATTATTTAAAAGCAGAATAGATAGAGCTAAGTGGGATAATCTGAGGAGTAATACCTTTATTCATTCCTTGACATCATGTCTGTAATACTATGTCTTTTTGAATTTCGAGTCCACAGCTAAAATAATATAAAAAGGAACTCCTCTTATTGTGTATTATTTAATAATTACCTAAGACAAAAAGGTATGTTAAATTCTAGAAGATGTGAAAAATCAGAAAACAGTAAATTGGTGGAGCACTAAAAACAAATTGTGTCTACTTCTTAATTTGAACCAGTTAAACCTGTTACACAGTCACCAATTCTTGCAGTTATGTCACAGAGGAATGCCTGGGTCTCCAGGTGTCATCCTGTGAAAGGAAGTGACTCTCAGCAAAGGTCAATGATGTTAAATCAGATGAATAAGTCACAGGACAGTGAAGGAATACCTCATAAAGATTTCTTCCTGGGAGCATGTACATAAAGCAGCTACTAATGGGACCACTGCGCTTCTGAAAAGCTTCAGTTTGACCTTAGAGTGTTGGAATGCAATTATACGCAATAATAGTGTTCAATAGAGCTTCATTGTATTGCAATGTGAGAGACCTAGTCATGAAAATGGTAGGGAAAGTGACCTGATTAATTTTATTAATTAAATTTCAAGGCTACTTTCAACTTGGCTCCCACTTTGCAAACATATTGTTCACCTTATGGGTTCTTCCAGTCTTGATTATTCATTCAGTCATCGTCATCCCCTGCATTCATCTCCCCCCCCCCCATTTTGGAAGTCTCACATGTGCAAATATTGGCATCATACAGCACGCAGCCCAGGTCTTGCCGTGCTCTGGACTGGAGCTCCATCATTAATGAGTTTTTGTTGCTGCTCCTACCAGCCCTTCAGCAGGCTTCTATGGATACTGATCTAGAGCAGCTCAGCATAGACTAGCATGGATCCAAATTTCATATGGTCAGAATCCTCACTGACCTCACTGAGACTTCTATGAAACAGATGCACCAAGTAAATACAGGGAAATCATTGTAAGACACAACTCTCTAAATACATCACCTTTGTTTTTGCCCTCCGTGTTTGCATAGATACAGGTATAGAGGGAGAACACTCAGAGTGAAGCCCTGGGCCATGACTCACAGTCACAAAGTTGTAAGAATGGCCAAGTATTCTTCTATGATCATTTAAGTTTTTAGAGGTATAATTAAAAAGGAAACAGCAGAAAAATAGCTAGAGTGATGAGCTTCAAATTTTATCGATGAGTATATGTGCTCACTTGTTTGTAAAAATATATAAATATGCATCCTGGCTAAAGTACATCTAGACCTTAAAGAAACTCAGAATAAAGACAAAAATATCCTACGTAAATTTTTAAAAAACCTTTGTTGATGCTAAATTAATTTTAAAAGAATAATGATATAGTGTCTTAATTCTGCAGTATTTAAGTGTTGTAATTTTATTCTTTTAAAAAATGTAAAATTAAAATAAAGGCATCAAAATTCAAAATCTGGGGGCACCTGGGTGGCTCGGTCGTTAGGCGTCTGCCTTCAGCTCAGGTCGTGATCCCAGGGTCCTGGGATCGAGCCCCGCATCTGGCTCCTTGCTCGGCGGGGAGCCCGCTTCTCCTGCTACCATTCCCTCTGCTTGTGTTTGCTCTCTCGCTGTGTTTCGCTCTGTCAAATAAATAAAATCTTAAAAAAAAAAAATTCAAAATCTGTATAACTGGAAGAAAATATAATTTTAGCATTGTTTGGTAACTTTTTAATACTGCACAACAGGTAAATTCAAATATGAATAAAAGCATTAACTTCACATTATTTTTCGATGTGGGATAAGGCTCTGTCAATATATATTGCATATATTAGTTATATCTACAAATTATGAAGCTTTGTATTAACTGAACAAGAGGACTTATTATATTATCATTCAATCATTTCCCTCAAATTAGTTACCAAGGAAAATAAATTCAGTAATGAATCTAAAATACAACATTAGTGCAATTCTCATATATTTCACTTCAGTGTGAGGTTCTTTCTTTCTCTTTTTCTCCCTCCCTCCCTCCCTCCCTCCCTCCCTCCCTCCCTCCCTCCCTTCCTTCCTTCCTTCCTTCCTTCCTTCCTTCCTTCCTTCCTTCCTTCTTCTTTCCTTCCTTCCTTCCTTTCTCTCTCTCTTTCTGTCAGAGAGAGAGAGAGAGAGAGCACAAACATTGGGTGCAGCAGGCAGAGGGAGAAAGAGACTCCCCGCTAAGCAAGAAGCCTGATGCAGAACTTAATCCCAGGAACCTGAGATCATGACCTGAGCCAAAGGCAGACACTTAATTGACTGAGCTACTCAGGCATCCCAGGTTCTTATATTTTTATTTATAAGGCTTGGTTTTAATTGACACTATCATTAGGGGAGGATTATTTTTTCCTATCTGAAAGTATGCTTCCCTCAAATGCAGTAACTTACTTGAAAGTAACATTTCTTAGATATATAATATTGGTGACTTAAGTTTCAAGAAAATAACATCATTTTCTAATATTCTCATGTCTTCATTCTTCCTTCATGGTGGGCAATATCCTTAGAAATTGGGATAGGACTCGCGGATATTTTTTTTCATTTTAGAAAGAAGTTCTAATTATGTAAAATATTTTATTTTGTTATAAATGTTTATATTTAGTATTGAATATAGACATTTAGATTTAAATATCACTTCATGTAGTGTTATGAATTGAATATTATCTCTCCAAATTCATCTGTTGCAGCCCTAAACCCCAAAGTTACTGTATTTAGAGACAGAGCCTTTAGGGAAGTAATTAAGACTAAATGAGATCATAGGTGTGTTGTGGGGGCGAAGAGGTCCAAATCAGACAGTTTTGACATCCTTCTAAGAAGAGAAAAAGATGGTAGAGAAAATTCCGTGTGAAGACACAGCAAGAAAGCAGCATTCTAAAAGTCAGGAAAAGACCCCTCATCGGAAACCAAATTTGCTGACACCTTTATCACAGACTGCTAGCCTCCAGAATTTTGTGAAAATAAATGTTTGTTAAGGCACTCAGTCTGTGATATTTTGTTGTAGCTGAACAAGCTTATTAATATATATAGTCATTACTATTTTTTTCTTACTGAGGGTCTAAAGTGCACAGAATTGATTGATCATAATTTTTGGTTCTTAACCATTATCGGTTGTCCTTTGCCAGGCCATATTTTATTTTATTTATTTATTTAACTAGACAATTGGGATATTACTAAAAACTTTTATCTGTTGGTGTGTTCTTCACCTATATTGTCACTGGCATTTTGATAATTTGTATTTAAAGTTTCTTTATGTTCCCCCTTCAGTTTTCTTACTATGTAATATGTTTAATTTTACTAAATATTGACTCTTTGAATTCACTTTTTTTAAATCAATAATATGTTCCCAAGCTTTATTCATACAAGTGCTTGTCATTGTAGTTCATTTTCACTATTATATAATATTTCATTTTGTAAATAAATCACGATGCATTAATACTTTCTTCTGCTAGTGGAAATGTACCTTGTTATCAGTGCTTTTGCTATAACAGCCAATGGGGGTACGAATATTTCTGTACCATATTCTGGTACATATGTGCCAAAGTCCTCCTGAATAATTTTCTCACAAGTTTATTGCTATGCTCTAAGGTTTGCAAATGTTCAGTTTTATAAGATAATATTAAATTAATTCTTTTTCACAGCGTGCCAATTAGCACTGCCATAAGTTTAATATGTTTTGTATTATAATTATGTCTTTTGCATATGCTTAAGTGAATTCATAAAATTCATATTGTTAGAAGACTAAAATACTATTGAAAATATAGAAACTATCATACTACTTTGTGAACTTTGCCTTATGCTGCAGGAGATACTTATAATTTTTGGCATATTCTATATATGAAGTAGTATGATAGAGTGGTCACAACTAAATACAACATAGTAAAAACAACCAAATATACTTCAAGTATCTCTTTAAAATCTTCCTTTGTCTATCTCTTATTAAAAGAAGTTCTATAGAACCTGCCCCACTTAGGAACATGAATATTTCAATTATTATAACATGCAGTAATTGGAGGACATGAAGAAAAGAGGCATGCTCCAAGAGGAAACTATTATCAGAGGCCTGAAACATTGATATCTGAAATCAAATGTTAATTTCACAGTCATCTTACCTGGTCAAATCAGTGGATAAAATTATCAGACAAAAGATCTTTCTTTACATATTTTTTCTTCTATCCAGAATCTATTCACAAATATTGAAATTAATTAATTTACCTGATGCCTTTATAGCATTTACACAGCACTTCTGACAGTTCGTTCACTAATTCAGTTACTTTCTGACCTTGTAATTAAAACATTTTTTATAACATAAACATATATTTTGTCTATCAGATTTTTATCTTGTTTGCTTTAGAGTCAAGTCTGTTTTATTACTCTGTAGTTATAATATTTTAATGCAATGGTTTTTCAAATATTCTTAATGTTAACTTAGAACCAAGTTGTTTTAAAAGATTAATTAAGAAAATTACCAATGGGTATAGTATTGAAGAAAATAGAGTAACTTACTTGCTTATAAATGCAATAGTGGAAAAAATTAACTAGAGAGCAGGTAAAATTATCTAACTGTAGTTTTGCACATTCATATTCTCATTGAAGCAAATCCTGCTCTTTGGTTTTCCGAAGTTGCTTTTCAGAGATTTAGTGAGAGGCAGTTATATAGATCTGTGGGCAGGATTCATTCTAAAATTAATAACTGAACTCATGTGTGAGAGATGGAATGTATTTTACAATAACTACGTACTATACTTGCCTCTTAGATATGCTTGTACAAAATTCCTGCTGAGACATATAAGTATTAAGGAAAGCTCTCTTTCAGTTTTCAAGATATTTAGAAATTAATTGAAATTGATAAAGACACCAGACACAATAGGACTCTGAATGAAATCACTTAAACTAACAAATTGTATTTACGTCAAGATGGTTCAAATGGATATATAATTTTTACTTAAAACCCCAATCAGAATCTACAGATGTTTCTATTCCAACTCTAACTGTGGAATTTTCTGTTCTCAATGATCTATATTTACTCATTCCTCAACATCTAAAAAATGCTAAGAATCTGTAAGGCTTTATGCAACCCTAGTTGTCAGAACACAAAACAGGAAACCATCTCAAATGCTCCGAGTTGATCCATCTTTGTGTTTGAAGCACAATGCCTCAAAAATCCACCTGCTGGAAGTCGGGTGGTGTATGCAAAGGGATGTCATGGTAATTTGAAAACTGTTGAATACAGAACAGAGGCTTTTCCTGCCCTCAAACTCACCACACTGGTTTGTCTGGCTCACTACATGCCAAAACTTTTGATTGATGTGCTCACTTCAGTCACGGGTAATTTTAACTCATATATTAAGTAGCTGCTGTTTCCACTCCATTATAGTTCCTTGTATGGGGCAAATCAGAGTTCTAGTTTTGTCTGTATTGGGCTGACCCAGAGCCATAGTGTGCTTTTGTTTGGATTTAAGTAGGAGGCAAGCTAATATTTCAAAACTAGCAAACTTTTACAATCTCTGCTTTTCTTAATTGTAGGGATCCCTGTGGTAAAGAGCTTTCTATTTCTACCACATAGCTCTTTAGGAGCCCCAAGGAAGCCAGAAATGTCGTTAAAGGCTTTTTAAATACATAGACATTTTTTTGAAATGTAGGAGATTTAAGTGGATTAATTCAACATAACCAACTGTGGCAGCATTTCCTCTTTTATCTGTTTGTATTTGTGGAAGACAAAATGCCTCAACAGTAATTTTTGGTTGTGTATCCCAGTATCTGCAGCGGATCTGGAGATCGGGAACATTTTTATTCATTATCATCTTAGACTCTACTGGCTGTACAGAATACTCACTCTAATAGAAATGGCCATATAAATGGTAGATTAAGATGTACATTTCCATTAAATTCCAGATTTAATATTAATTCACATCAGGCTGTATGGAAAATAATATAAAAAGGATTCATTCATATCAATAGCCTTTGCCTCTCTTCAAAAAAGTTACCTTCTAATTATAATAGATTTAAAACGAAGTTAAACCAAACAAGTCATTTATTATTATTATTATTGTAACTCAAAAATACAATTTACACTGGGACACATCCTTTGCTCACAAGAAATTGAATAATATTTCTGAAATGAAATGAATTTGTTAAAATGTTTAAAAAATTTGGTAAATCCTATAGATTGTGAACTCCATTAAATATGCCAATATTCACAACAGAAATTTTGTAATATATCATATAGATTATATTCAACAAGTGCCTAATATACATGCAAGGAAAACAAGTTGACAGGGCAAAAATAGTTAATATTTCACAAATTACTCAGAAGAAAGATAAAAATTAGCCTAAAGTACTAGTCCAGAGGTATATAAAAAGCCTCTTTCTTATATATTCTTTTTTGAATATAACTAGTTGGCATAAAAGTACATGCCAAGCCCAACAACCTCCCAGTCAAATCCCTTTCCATTTGAACCAAATAAAATGAAATTGCCCATGGAATGAAAAGTTGTAAATATTACATTATTTTAACTCATGGGACTTGTAAGTCTAAGCTACACAGTTGAAATTATAGGAGGCTTGGGAATTATCTAGTTTTAGGTGCCTGTCTGAAGAAAACAGGCAAAATGAATGTTTTTCCCAAAAAGTTGGGCAAATACGTATGTATTTAGTTTATTTTAAAGCTTGTATTACCCAGAAAGGTACTAATGAAGATTTTATTTTATTTTATTTAAAGATCTTATTTATTTGACAGAAAGAAACACAGAGAGAGAGGGAACACAAGCAGAGGGAATGGTAGCGGGAGAAGCAGACTTCCTGCCGAGCAGGGATTCCGATGCGGGGTTCCATCCCAGAACCCTGGGATCATGACCTGAGCCGAAGGCAGATGCTTAACGATTGAGCCACCCAGGCACCCCACTAATGAAGATTTTAAAATAACATTATTTTAAAATCCTTAGTCGTAAATAAAAATAGTTAGAATGGGGATCAACTAAGGCCATGGACTAAATGTACCTTGCTTCTTCTTTTTCTAAATAAAGTTTTATTTGAACACAGACAGGTCTGTTGATGTTCATATTGTCCATGTCTTCTTTCCTGCTGTAAAGGCAGAGTTGAGTAGTTGAGACAGAGATAGTATGGCTTGCAAAACCTAAAATATTTACAATCTAATGCTTTAAAAAAAGTTCGCTAATGCCTGACTTAGAATAAATATTTTATGTTAAAGACAAAAGCCATAAATAATAAAGTTTGAATATTTTGCAAATATTTGAATATTTGCAAATATGGAGCTAAAGTAAGAATATAATAAAACAACTGGAAATGTATTCCTATACACATTGTTTCAATATAATTATCATCTCATACTTATAATAATATACTCAATATTACATATAATATACCAAAGGAGTTATTCACAGCTCTCGTGGAAAAACAGATAATATATAAAATACAATTCCAGGTGCTATGTGTAGTTTATTCATATATTTCTTCATATATATTATGGTGGGGAAAAAAAAGATTTTAAAAAGTTCCCATTTCCTAATCATTAGTTTTTATTTTATAAAAGTAAAATAACTCGGCCTTTAAAAAAAATTTCTGGTGAGTTTTTATGATGAATTCTAATTTCCCAATGCTCTAGCACAAGCCATAAAAAAGTCATAGTTTTCTCTCCTATGAAACACAGCATGCATATGATTATAGCTCAATTAAGAAACCGGAAACACCCAGATGAGGTACTCAACTTACACGCTCTGGGTGGCTGAGTCAGACAAGCATTGCTGGAAGAAGGTGACTCCATTAGCGCTCTTTAAAAAAGCCATCAACTAAGCAACCATTACGTTTTTTTGTGTCTGGAAGTCAAAAGGTTGGCATTTCCTTTCTTAAACACCCTTCAAATATTTAATGATTTCTTCCTGAAAATTTGATATTTACTCATTATATTTTGAAGGTAACAAGGGATAAGAAATAAGTTTATCTGGAGACAAATGAGGATAAACACAGGAGAAAACACTCTATTTACTGAAATAATGAAATTGAACATAAATAGAAACAGATGATCCAAGGGGGGGGAATCATAAAGGTCAACAATATTTTGCTGGTTTCCTTAATTCTATTCTGGCCTTTTCCGGTTATTACTTTTAAATTTTACTTCAAGATTTGGCTACCTTCTACTAGTTCTTTTAAAAAACTGAGGCACAGGGATTACCTAGGGAGCTGGTTAAAATGCAGATCCTCATTCAGTAGGTCCACAGCTAGGCCTAATGATCTGTGTTTCTAGCAAGACCCCAGGAGACTGATGCTTTTGGTTCCAGAGCACACTCTAAATAGGAAGACCTTAGATGACACAAATAAGAACTAAAAATTAAGGTATTAGAAAACAGGCAAACGCATTTTTCCTGAGGAGAATTTGGTTGTTATTTCATTACTTTTGTACACACAGCTCAAAAAAATGAATAAAAGCTAACAAAATTTAGTCCAAAAAGGACTTTTCTACAGATATTCTTAGTAGGAAGACATAAAAATATCCTTCCATATTCACAAATACCATTATACTTCCCTCTTAAATGCTTCTGGATTGCAATAAATCTAAGTATATTTTTGGGATTACCCTTAATAAATATAGATGAGAAAAATATTTTCAGTTATCTCCCCAATAAGCTTTATAGTTTTCATATGTTCTTTTAATACATAATTGATTTTAAATATTTTTCTTACTCAGGTGCAAAATAGTAAATTAAACTATTTCATATATTTCCTTTCGCTGATATATATATTTATACGTATGTATATATTAACATATGACAGTTCCATTTTTCTTACGAATTTAATGTATGGTTATCAAAAGAGAATCTAGTTCTTTTTATTTTATTTTATTTTATTTTTTTGTGAGAATCTAGTTCTTGAAAAATAACAAATCTAAATAAACATCTAAATAAATAAAGACCAGGTCCAAATAAACCGATAAAAATATTATTTATACTCTAAATATTAAAAAAAATCAAGTCTTAAAAAACATGTTAAGTTCTCTAGATTTTTTTAAATTAAATCTTAATATGGAGAGAAAAAAGTGAACATTTAAAATCTGGGCTGTCAAGCAGATATTCAAAAAAGACAATGTAATATAGTATTTACTGTGAAATAAAACTATTTCCCAGAACATATATATATACTTTGTGATGTAGACACTCCTTTATAGTGTTTAAAACTAAAAGTGCCAAGCATTGTCAGAAATTCACTACAAAAAGTGCAAAGTAGAATTAAAATTATTATAATTTTAAAATATTAAAAATTTTCAAAAAAATAAAATAAAATATTAACAATTTCCACTGAGTATCACAAAATCCATATGGCAACAGACACTATATGTATCTAATCACTAACTTTATTTTATGTAAGAAATTCCAAGAAAAAGACATGTTACGGGATTTTCCAGGAATTACATATCCATATGGGAAGGAAGTAGCTAAGAGTTTCAAGAAATTCCTTTATAAATGTTGCTAAATTTCTTCAAAGCCATAAACAGGAGATAAAGAACATTATTAAACTTCACAGGAGGAAGTAAGAAATCCACTTAGCCTGTTGCTAATCTCCTAAAATTCTTCCAATGAACACTGATAAAGATATAAAATCTGGGATTATCTAATATTCTTTCTTCTACTCTTCTTAATTCTCTCCATTGATTTAAGCCCTAGGAGAATTGGAATGCTTGGAGATACAGCTAGAGAAAAAGTATTCTGAAATCCTGGATACCTCTGACATTCAAAAACAATGCATCTTGAGATCTTCATATATTCTTAAATACCATGATAGCAAATAATTTTCCAAATAATTACATTAATATAGAACTGAAAAAAAGAAAGTAATTCACTCAGAACACCAACGATTCTACAAGTGCAGGCATAAAGTTAAATAGCTTTTTAAATAACATTAGTCACTTAACATAAACATTTTAGTATTTAAAGAAATAATCAGGAACTGACTTCAATCTTTATTCACGCTTCTTATTTTCTAGCAAAGAAAAAACTCACAATATTTTTTAGATAGTTTCATTTTTTTTCCTTAACATTGCTGGATATTTGCTTCTGTATATATGTGAAATATATATGTGTCATATACATATATGATAACAAAATATTTGTTAAATGCTTATTACTTCCCTGCTCACACTCTGTATTGTCTCAGAGCCTCTTGAGAACAAATCAATTACATATATTAAACTCCTTTTTTTCCAGTAGCATAAATGTTCATTTGTTTCTTAAAAATCAACATTTAAGAAAATATTTCACTGTTCTTTGTTCTTTAATATCCCTCTGTTTCAACATTAGTGATCTTCTAAACTATTTGCTTTCCTTTACATGTGTCCTTCATATTTAAGCATGCATTCTCTAGAGAATTAAAGCATATGCAAAAAAAGATATCTTCTCTTCTGAATCAGTCAACTCTGACTCATTATTCTGAAATCTACACATGTGTCATAAGCATTACCTTTATGTATTAGCTAAAAAGGTAAAAAGAGGTGTTAATTTTACATTTCTAATATGAAAGAAAAACATTTAATTGGTTCTAAAGTATATAAAAGAAAAAATTCATAACCTCCATATATATATATATATATATATATAGCTAATATGCAAAAAGCCTCTAGGTAGCTCTAGAGAAGCAACTGAATTAATTCATTACAATCAGACAATCTGAAAGATGCAAGCAAAGATGAGGGGTTTCCATTAACACATTGCATTGTTTCTATAGAAACTTTTGCTTTGATCTCTTCTGATAACAAAAGAACTACTTTGGAATCAGAATATAATACAGATGTCAGAGATGATTGATGGAGTGAGAGTGGAAGCGGGGGAGAGGTTTATAGGGCTAAGCCATTGGACACACCAAGTGTGTATATGTGCTGGTATCATTTCTTGTTTGTTGTTGTCACTGTTGTTTCCCCTTTTCTTGCTGGCCTTCCTGTTAACTAGTTTACATAAGATTCCTTATACTTTGACTCTTGGTTCTGGCTGGTTCTTTTTTTACAGGCAACTACCATGAACTCTTTTTTTTTTGTTACAATACCATGAAGTATTGTAAAAATTCTTACCACACCCCTTTTGCTCTCAGGAGATGCCTTTTTGCTTTTTCCTGTGTTTCTTGTTTGTTGGATGGTTTGTTTCCGACCTCCAAAACAAACTGGAGAGACCTTTCAGCTCCAAATTAGTATTGAAATACAACTCTTTTTTGTAAAAACATACTCTCTTCAGCAACTTTCAAAATTGTCCTTCCACACAGTGTCCTAATGAAAAACATAAATTTAATAAAGCTTAATACTTTTGACATGATTTCTTTGAAAAACTTGCTAGATATTTTCATATGCAAAGAAAGAAAACAAGATGATCTGAACTTGTCCAAGGAGAGCTCTCTACTGGCAGCACAGTGCCCCCTAAAGTTATCCTTGAGAGAAAATACCACAATATCTCAAAATGAATTATATATTACTTAACAAAATATTATCATTTGACTTCATTTTACCAAATAGATAAAACTTCCATCAAAAAATAGCATAATTCATACAAGAAGCAATACAAAATTTTTGTTTTATGTCAATGATAAATTTAATCACAAATAAAATATGTCCTTTTGTTATCTGAGTTTCCATTCTATGCTACTGAAAAAGTAATGATAAAGTGAAGTATGTTAATGCTGAGAACTCAGTTAAATGTTTATTCTGATTACCAAATATGGTGTGCCAATAACATCCCAATAATTCTAGAATCTGAATGGAATACATTTGTTGAAAGAGGGCAGAATAATTTTTAAATGTAAGCTTGCCCTTAATAAAATATAAAGCAATTGTATGTGTGTCAGATCAGTAATTGAAAAATGAACAAATATGGGAAAGTACTCAAAAAGAATGTATACAAATTTTACTAGTAAGCTATGGTTTTATCACTATATTACATATATTGGTAAATTTTAGTTTAAAGTACACTAAATAAGTAAACTATTGACTTGAAAAGTAAGAATAAACTCAGTTTAATAAGTAAAAACAAACTAGCCATTGCATTTTTCTTTCTTATAAATCAATTTTCTTTAAAAAACTTCAAATCTCCCACCTTTTAGACCAAATAGTAAGTTCATATCAACTTCCAAATATACTACAAAATATGCTGTCTGAAAGGTATTAGGATATACAGTTAGTTTAAATATATATTTGTCTTGCTTAAAATATAAGTTGTTTTTTAAAACAAATTTTTCTTATTTGCTTCTGGTAGTGTCATAGGCACAATCATGATACTAAGATACACAAGTTGGCAACAGAAATTGAACTTCTTATTGCTGGGTCCATTCCTGTTTCTGCAGTAACTTCTTTTGTTTAGGATTTGAGGTAAACTTGTCAAGATGAGAGGAGCTAAATTGCAAAATCATTATCCAAATTAAAGTTTTAATGTCTCTTTAGGATTAGAAATTTATTCAGTGATAATCATAGTACACTAAGTGTTATTTCAAACATCAATTTTTGCTATGGCTGCAACATTTTGTTTGTGGTCAACATTCAAAGGCAAAGTATCATAAAAGCCACTATATACTGGAGTAAGTGTATCATAAAAGTATCATAAAAGAAACTATATACTGGAGTAAGTGAAGACTATAATCAAGCCATGTATCATTTTTCCATAACCTTTATATTCACTGATCTTACCAGCTAGAGATGGAATAGAAATAGTACTAATTCTTACATTATACAATGCTTTGGGTTTAGTTATAACCAGTGGGTATAAACAAAGGTGTCAAGCCCCACTTTTGCAGGTAGATTATCTATCCTTTTGGAGACCAAAAAGCAACCAAATCCAGTTAATCTGGGAAAACCCACTGGGTTTCAGCTGAATTATTCCCAGGTAAGTCCATTGCTGGACCTAGGTATGCAAACTTCTTTTTGAGTCTTGGATGTAAAAGGAGGAAAATATGTATTTGATTGAGTACTTAGTACTGCCTGTCATATGATTCCATGTATGACTTAATTTAATTCTTACAATAGCTTTGTGAATATGTATTATTATTTCTATTTTTGATAGTCTGAGCAATCTGAGGCTGTTTCTCTAAATTGCCCGATGTCAAACTGCTAGTAAATAGTAAATTTAGAACTAATACATCTTTTCAGGGAGAGGGTGGCTCAGTCTGTTAAGCATCACCTTCAGCTCAGGTCATGATCCCAGGGTCCTGGAGTTGAGCCTGTATTGGGCTTCTTGCTAGGTGGGGAGCCTGCTTTTCCCTCTTCCTCTGCCTGCCACTCCCTCTGCTTGTGCTCTCTTTCTGTCAAATATATAAATAAAATCTTTAAAAAAAATAAAAATTAATTTGATTTGATTTAAAAATCCCTTTTCTTACTTCAGAGATCATGTTCTTTCCAATTCATCACAAGGGCCAATGGAGGACTGGAAATGGCTCAGAAATATAGAAACATATTGCCAGAAGAGTGGACCTGGACATTTGCCCATAACATCAAATCGTTTGTAGAATGATACTTTATGAATATATCTAATTTGTTTTGGAAGTTCTGTGTAGGTATGTATCTCTATGTCTGTCTATCTGTCTATCTATCTATCTGTCTATCTATCTATCTATCTATCTATCTATCTATCTATCTATCTATCTATCTAATAATTTTAAGGACCTTTTCTTGATTCTTCAAAACCTAATTAATGATGTTACCACATTTCATGTTTTCCATTTGTAGACTGTTTTCTTAATATTTCAATTTGTCTTGAAACAAAGATAATAGAAAACACTTAAACCTTTTTCAAAGTATCTCATTCCCACTACCACCCTGAAAAAGATGCAGTCCTGTTTTTCATCATTATTCATCATCGTCTTTATGGAAATATTTTCAACTTAGAAGAAAAGGTAATGGCTAATTTTTAGTTATATCCAGCTTTCTATGATCTCAAAACATGTTCATCACTTTGTTTTCTTAAGTTTCTAAAAATGAAGTAATACAAAAATTATTAAAATATTGCCAACTTTAGAAAATTTTAAATTTGTGTTCAAAAAATAAATACATCCCTAATTGACATGGTGGCCCTTTTTAAAGTTTTTTTTTTTTTTTAAGATTTTATTTATTTATTTAACAGAAAGAAAGAGATCACAAGTAGCCAGAGAGGAGGCAGAGGGAGAAGGGGAAGCAGGCTCCCCACTGAACAGAGAGCCTGATGCGGGGCTCAATCCCAGGACCCTGGGATCATGACCTGAGCCAAACATAGAGGCTTAACCCACTAAGCCACCCAGGCACCCTCCAGTGGCCCTTTTTAAAATAGAGGTGTTGAAACAAGTATCTGTGTGCTTTTTGATAGAATTCTGCCATAGAAATATAATTCCTTAAAATTATTTATATCCAAAAAATAGCATGTAGAGAAAAATATGTATGTAATACTAAATTTAATAAAATGAGCCTGATTTTCAGTGCACACTGTTAGTTAACAGCAGTGATAGTTTTAAATGTAAATCCTGAAATGTCACGATTGAACCTAATGATCTGTTTTGACAATTCTAAATCTGCATATTTAATTTGCATGACCGGAAATACATCTAAATAGTTTCTCCATCATTTAATTGGAGTTAAAAAGTTTTATTGCAAATTGCAAAAATCATGTATTTATTTTTCTCCCATTAAGAGGTCACCTGGAATTATAGAAAAGCTCCTTATCATTAATATGATTGTTGAAGCAGAAAGCAGTTAACCAAAAATCATGCTCCTTTCCGCTCTTATTATAATGACTGATGTAACTTCTTTTAATGCTTCCTGGCCTTATCCTGAAGGAAGTCTCCAGGTTGGCAAGAACTTGGTAACTTTGTTTTCTTCTCTGAGCTTATGTTTCAGATAGTCCTTCATTCAGCCCACAGAGAGTGTAGTGTCTGCCCTCTAGCCCACTCCCCCCCCCTTTGATCCCTGGATTATTTACAGTTAATGATTCCTTTCATGTTCAAAATAATTCTTCTGCTCAGAGTGATTATATACTAATAATATTTTCTCAGTATCTTCTTTTTAATGATGAATATGTATATAGTTTTCATTAAGTGTTGCCAATTTCAAAGAGACTATTTCCCAGGAGGTACTTTAGAAATAATCTCACAAGCACCATATAAGAAGGCAGAATGATTTTTAAAGATTTCAAAAAGCCATGAGGAAAGACATCAGTAAAAAGACTTTCTATCTTGAAAGCCAATTTGGAAAATATTCTTAAATGTAAATTAAAGTATAATGTATGCATAACAAGTTAATCAACCTATGGTATTGCTCTCTTGTTAAAAGTAGTCTCAATAGAGCCTATAAATTCTTTTAACTATCTCAATTTACTATTTCTTATAGTAGAAAAGGAATTATATACACATGTATAAATCTGGCCAAAAATTACAGACACCTCCGAGTATACAGAATTGAGATTTTTTTCCTCCTTTGTTAGAAAACAAATATGAACATACTACATATGGAAAAACCTCTGGCAAATAAAAATCTGACAGTAATCTTCTATAGTTATTAGCGATTTTAGATATTATTCTTTATTCTTCGAACAAGATTTTTATTCTCAAAAAATTTTGGCCACATAGAGAATATCGTTAAGGAAAAATTCCTTGGCAAAAAAAATAAATATGAATTAAAACATATATATCATTAATCAAACATCATTTTGGAGATTATGTTCAATGAAATATAAGATTGTCAATCTTCAATATCAACAGAGAAAATGTTAGTTATCTTTTGATATATGTTGATTGCACCCTGCAGAAATCCCATTTATTACACACTTATCAACTTCATAGTGTATTACTGAAAATGCTAGTTTAAGATTTTTCTGTTTTGATATGCAAAACTTTTTGCTTGTTTTTAGTCCTTTTAAAAACATGCAAAGGGGTGCCTAGGTGGCTCAGTGGGTTAAAGCCTCTGCCTTCGGCTCAGATCATGATCTCAGGGTCCTGGGATGAGCCCCACATTGGGCTCTCTGCTCAGCAGGAAGGCTGCTTCCCCTTCTCTCTCTGCCTGCCTCTTTGCCTACTCGTGATCTCTCTCTCTCTCTCTGTCAAGTAAATAAGTAAAATCTTTTTAAAAAATGCAAATATTTTATTGAACATGACATAGCAACAGTAGAGAAGCTTATATTTCTTTAGTTCAAAAATGAAAAATTTGCTTTAAATTTTTTTTTCACATGATTTCAGATACCGGTACATTTTGCCAAAACACTGCAAAACATTTTGGCAAAACATCATTTACCAAAACAATGACTACATGAAAACTTCTTCTGAGCTACAAAGATAGGAGATCAATTAGATTTGCATATAAAGTATTTGGATAAATGCTAGCAAATTTAACATGGTCAATCTTTGTATTTTCTAATGATGAAGAAAACGTTTTAAAAGAACATAGTTTTTAAACTTAAGGAAACCAACTCAATTGAAAATTATTTTAATTAATGACTGAGTCATTTATACTTCCTTTAAATTATGAAATTACAAACAGCACTAGTTAATTAAAGTCTGTCAGTTAATCACTTAGCGTAATTACTTGTCACTATAAAGAATTATGAATATTTTGGTGACAAAGGAAGGAATTTTCGTTGGAATTTAGAATTTTTAAATGTACCATTTAGTGACTTCACTTCCTATAAGTATACATCCAGCAGTCTGTGGTGAAATGCATTGTGCTGATTGCACATGTGTGGGTCCAAGAACTCCATGAGAACTCTACCTTAGGAATGCATGAAGTACTGAAACATCACCAGGTGATCAGCCAATGGCAGTATGATTCATGGTTAATTTTTCACCTTGGTCAGACACCTTTAAAATTAGTGAAATCCTCTTTTATAATTAGTTTCTATGAATAGTAACTTTCTATTAGAGAAGAGTTTTCCCTTGAAATATTACTTTACATTCATTAAAATCATTCTCCTATCTTTTCAAAGACTAATGCCTGGAACTAGATTTGCCTTTAAAAATATGTTTCTTTCAGAACAGATATTTTCTGTCCCTAGTAAATGCTCAACATTAAAGTTTACCCTTCACTGATTTATTTCTTATTTACATATGTGTGTATAAATTATACATGCATAATTTTTGTATATATATAATTATTTCTTTTGCTAACTATTTCCATTTTGTTTGACATTTATTGTACTTAATCAACAATACATCCATAGTCAATGTCTTTTATGGTATTAATTTATTGTATAAAGAAATTACCATATAAAATCATGCAGACAAGAAATAAAGTTAACATCTGTTATCTTTCCCCTTACATTTTATTAGAATGTATGCTTTCTAATTATGGCAAACAAATTTAGCTAGCTAATAGTTTCTTTACTGAGAGACTTTGTTTCTGTTTGTTTCTCTAAAGTAGCACCATTTCCCTTCTATAATAAACATGTAACAACCAATTATTTTTTACAATGATAATTTTTTCTAATTTTGTAAAAAAATAGGAATTTGTTTGCCAACCTAAAATGAAAGCTATTTGTGCATATGAAAGCATTCACATATGACATAGCTTTTAATTATTATATTGTCCAAATAGTTTTGCCTTGTGATTCTTTTTTGCATTTTTAATACATATTTTCATGTTTCATGATTGACTTCATGATTTCAATAGTTGCTTAATACTCCATGAATTCAGGGCAATCTAACCTAATTATTCATTTGTTTTGGGATATTTAGGTTATTTTAATTTACTTAGTTATAATATTTATGTTTCCTTCATTACATATATCAATGAAACAAATTTATTCATGCAATAGTCTTCATTACCTTTGAAAAGTAATATTTATTTTTCTGAGATAAATTCCAGAGAGCAGCATACTTAATGTGAACATGATCACTGAAATATTTTTGTTAGTTTTTCAAGCAATGAATAATCTATTTTATCAAATTCAGTAGTTTACTTGTATGCAATGAGATAAATCTATTTTCATATGTATTAAATAATCTTTCAAAATAATTCTTAATAAAAATATATCCCCAACCTGTTCATTTATTTTTCTTATTATTTTTATACAGAAATTTTGAAGTATAATCATATCAGTGCATTCCTGTGTGATTTTTAAAATATCAATAAAGTTTCAAGTTACAATTATATGAGCTGATAAATAATCCATTTTCCTTATACTATGTTTTTGTATATTTTTATATGTCACCAAGACTTTGTATTACTATTTTAATCCTTTGTTTTAATTGTTTCTAGGCAGGTTACATCACATTGTATATTCACAAAAGAGTATTGTTACAAAGAACTGTCTTGTTTTGATTTTACTCTGCTTAAGAAATTCAAAGAAATTATCTCTTTTTTCCCCCTATCAAGGGGTGCCTGAATGGCTCAGTCTGTTAAGCAACCATCTCTTGATTTTGGCACAGGTCATGATCTCAGGGTTATGAGACTGAGCCTCACTGTCAGCTCTGTACTTGGTAGGGAGTATGCTTGAGTTCTCTCCTCTCCCTGTACTCCTCCCCCAACGTGTGCATGCACATATGGGTCCTCTCTCTCTCTCTTAAAAAACAAACGAACAAACACTTTTCTTTCAATTGACCTACAGAGAGACTGGTTTCAGCAACACTGAAAAAAGAAAAAAAAAAAAAAAGAAAAAATAAACTTCCAATTATATAGGATAATAAAATATAATTTTATTATAAATATAAGAATAGATGTCTTCTGTATTTACGTTCTGTTGTTACATGATCTTGCATTGCTAGAATAACTTAAATGTGTGTATATGTATATGTATCAAATTTGACCTAAAAATTCACTTAATCCTTGAAAAGTACTAAAATCTAGGTCATTTCTACTATGGATTTACCAAACTCAATTCAAGGAAGCCTTTGTAAAGGACCTAAAAATTTCCAACTTAGAAAATCATCTATTACTTATAAGGATGATTATTGCACCTAAATTTAGATACCTTTCATATTTCTATAAAATCTATATTAGAATAATTAATAATAGCTATAAATGCATATAATATAAAATGCATATAGTATTATGTAATATATAGTTTTCTACAACTATATATAGTTATATACAAAACTTAATGATATGCAATTAATAATATGTATATTATATTTTATAATTATGTAATAATTAAAATATAAATATACTTAATATATTTCAGACTCTTTTTTTTTAAAGATTTCATTTATTTATTTGACACAGAGACAGAGAGATCACAAGTAGGCAGAGCCGCAGGCAGAGAGAGAGGGAGAAGCAGGGTCCCTGCTGAGTAGAGAGCCAGATTGTGGGGCTCCATCCCAGGGGGCTCAATCCCAGGATCCTGAGATCATGACCTGAACCAAAGGCAGAGGCTTTAACCCACTGAGTCACCCAGGTGCCCTTATATTTCAAATATTTCAAACTCTTAATGGTTTTCTGTTTAACATTTTTACTTTTATCAGCATAAATAGTTATGTACAGTGGCAAAATAATTTAATATTTGTAAATATAAATTGTCATGTTAACCAAAGCTTTTTATAGAATATAAATATTCCCAACTTTATATATGATGCTATTTTGATTTCTGTGCCCTTAGATAATACAGTTTTTAAAATTGTTTTCAGTAATTTATTTCTTATAATCAATACATGTTTTAAGTTTGAGATTTGGGAAGTTCATTTACATGTTTACTAAAATCCTTTGTAATTTTTAGATTTTATAATCCCTGATTGTAGGAACACAATATTCTTTGCATCAGTGCTATGGAGGAGAATAAAAAGAATTGAGGAAGAATTATAAGGCATGTATAAATAAATACAAAAGTTTCAAATTTGTTGGTGATTTCAAATACCTTATTTTTTTCTTTTTTAGGATTAAACCCAGAAAAAAACAAGGTCAGTTTTCAAGTAAAGGGAGAAGTCAACTTTAATAGGAGTACAGATATAACAATGGTGGATTCTAAGGCTAGGGGCAAATATCAAAGTCAGATATCATAAGTCCAAGTCAGAAAATATATAGGTGAATTTGAATTCTATTCTGTGTGCAATGTGGAGCCAATCATATTTGGCTGAAACTCATGGATTCTGACATTTTTATTTTTTGTTATTTTTATTTATTTTATTTTTTGATAATAGAATACACGTCAGTAATACTTGAATTTTCTTTATTCATTTTAAGGTCCTTTTGTCTTCTAACTACATATAATATTCTCCATACCAAAATTTCTAACTCCATTTTATTGATCCAGATTATGTTTGCAATCATTTAAATTTACTGAAACACATAACAGATAACAATAACAACAAATCCTTAGTAATCATATTTTGAAGAATAGATAATAAAATAAACCAAAACCAGAACAACTAGTAGAGAGCACACATTTGTCTCTCTCCATTTTCTAAATGAATCATTTAGCAAAGTGGAGAAAACTTTCCAAATTAGACATATATTCCATTATGGCTCAGTTAGATGTAAGCATTAATCTTGCAAGAAGTACGGTATTCCTATAGTTCTGGTAGGTGAAAAGAACCAGATATGTGTGTTGCATTGCTCCTTCTCAGAAAAAAAAAAAACTCTACAAAAACAAGTGATAGTACTCTGTAAAGGATATCCTCAAAGGATATAAAACTAAAATAAGAAAAGTGCTAGTCTCATAGCTGAAATAATAAAAACAATAACGTGTGCTTAAAACTTGCTCAGACCCTTGGGAGTTTTAAAATTTAGAAAATTTAGTAAGTTAAAAGATGGCAAGTTCATAATTTTATCTTAGAAGATATTTAAAAACAGGATATAATTTCAGTGTTCTTAAAAGTTATATATAAACATTTGCATTGCAGTCCATTTTTAAATTTGAATCCAATACAAGTTAATGTAAAACTTTCAATCATGAGGGCAAAAAAATAATGTGCTTAAAAACTATACTCAATCCACAAAAGACTTAGAGAAAAATCACTGAAACAACAATACAGCCTAAATTGAAAGCATAAAGCAATCAGATAAAGTTAATCCCAAATATTTAGTTTGACAATAAATATAAATGGTTTATATTTAAATATAAACTTCTCCAATAGATGGCAAGTACCCTCAGATTAGGTCAAAGCAATACTAATAGCAAATAAAGGCAAATTTCTATGCATTCTACAATGCATAGACATTAAAATAAGCAATTAGTGAAATGTAAATGCAAAAGCAAAAAAGCAGGATCTTGAATATTAATATTAAATAGAACAAGAAGCAAAGGAGAAGTTTTACATTTGTCTTTATATTGCCAAACGTATATTACTTCATAAAGATGATGGGGATATTGCTGCTACAAATGACATTACACTGAAAATAAAAAACAAAGTTGATTACAAATAAAATCATTTTGGGGTAGATCTGATGGACACCAGTGAAACTATAGAGAGTTTTTTAACATATAAGGATATAACAGATTTTCATCAATATTCTTTAAAGAGTCTAAATTTCAAGATGTAGTAATTTTTTCCTAGGCTCAGAAATTTTTTTTAAAGATTTTATTTATTTATTTGACAGAGAGAGAGAGATCACAAGTAGGCAGAGAGGCAGGCGGAGAGAAAGGGAGAAGCAGGCTCCCCGCTGAGCAGAGAGCCCCATGAGGGGCTTGATCCCAGGATCCTGGGATCATGACCTGAGTTGAAGGCAGAGGCTTTAACCCACTGAGCCACCCAGGCACCCCAGAAATTTTTAATTTAATAAATAATATGCCAGGTGATAGTTAGGATCAAGCAACTTTGGAAAATACTTGTCCTTTG
>CM053608.1:56911140-56925972 GCA_028646535.1 Procyon lotor | reverse complement strand
ATACTTGTCCTTTGACTTTAGTCATTGTTTACTTAGCCTGAAATATACATGTGTGTTCTCCTGATATTCTAGGAACAATCTGTTTGGATTATCTGCTCATGGGGTCAGTCACCTATGTAGCACATCTTCTCTTTTTTAAATTATGTTGATCATACTGATGAATAGTTGAGCTGATCAATCGAGCCTCAAAATTCCCCACTACGATGCTCCTTAGGGCTCTTCACTGGAAAGAAGTGAACTTTTTGGTACCTCAGGGGTTTGGCGCAGAAATAAATACTTCCCAAAAGAACTCCAATTTAAAGAACGAGAATTTGGAAGAAGAAAATTTTATTTATTGTTTTCTTATTGATGTGATAATTTATTTCTGGGAATTTATTTCCACTTTTTTTTTTTAAAAGATTTTATTTATTTGACAGAAACACTGCGAGAGAGGGAACACAGGCAGAGGGAGTGGTAGCGAGAGTAGGCTTCCCGCCGAGTAGGGAGCCTATGCCGGGGGTCTCGATCCCAGGACCCTGGAATCATGACCTGAGCCGAAGGCAGACGCTTAACGACTGAGCCACCCAGGCGCCCCTTATTTCCACTTTTAAAAAGCCTTTACTATTAGCCATTTATTATCATTTGCTCTATTTTAATGGTTCAGATGCATTGGAGTGAGCAGATGAAATTAAAATTATAATACTAAAACTAAAACAAGTCCCAGAGTCTCATACTTCAAAATTCTCACTCAGTAGGCATGGTTTGGGAAATAGTCAAATATTGTAAATGAACACTCTCTAGTTCATTGATTCCAATGCATAGGCATGGTTAAGAAACACTTCCAGGTAGCCAGCAATTTCTCTGAATAAGTACACTTTCTCTCCAGCTGACAAGAGATCTAGTCACATTGTATAAGGAAAAACATAACTTTAGAAAATGACTACACTGGCTTAGATTCGAATATTTTATATGTACATTCCTCAGGTTGATAATTTTCACATGGATCATATATGTGTGTATATATATATATATATATGCAAATGTAAATACATACACACTATCTAGACAAATAATAGCTACAATATAAATTGAGAGCTAAGACTGACCCTCTCATCTGGTTACTTTACCTACTCTAATTAAAGAACAGTGGTAAATATTTTATATCACTCGGCAGGAAAATGGAATACTAGTATCTAGCGGAAACAAATGAACAAGAAAAAGCAGTATCTAATCCTCATCTTTAATAATCCTCCTGATAAAATGGTAAGATCACCTTTAAATCAATCATATCACACTACACATTGTTATTCAAAAGTTCTCTGACACATGTATCCATACACAGAGCTTACAATTAACATTTGGGACCTTCATTCTCAAATATTAACAGAGTAAACACCAGATTCTCTAGTACAAAAGATAGAGAATAATATAACCACATCAAATCAGACAAACAGAAATAGAAAGGACTGTTGAGAAATAAAGTAATAGAGAAAGCAAAATTTTCACACACACATACACACAAGGACATTACATCCATGAAATAAAAATAAGTTTTTATTACAGAAAAGAAGCAAATAATCAGAGAACAACAGAAACTCTCCCAGGTGTTAATAAAAGAGCAGAAACTGAAAACTGGATAGAATGTTCAAAAGAAGAAATCAAGAACACCTTCCAGAAAAAGAGAACAGAAAGAGAATGTCAGAGGAAGTAACAGAAGTCAGTCAATGATTTATATTAAATTAGGAGCTCTAGGGTTAAAAACAGGCAGCAGCTCATTCGTGTGTGTATACATGACATAGATGGAGACAGAGGAAAAGGAGAGAGAGTGAGTGAGAGAGATTCTGAATGGGGGAAGAATCAGAAGCCGCACTTCACAGAGCCAACAGAGAGAAAAGAGAACACAGAAGAGAGGTAATCTTTAGTGAAATAATTCCATAACATTTTCAGCACTGAAGAACATGATTTTACATATTATAAGAAGCTGAAATAATGCCCAGCAAAAACAGATTTTTTAAAAGATCCATATCAAGGTGTATATATCTATATCTATATCTATATCTATATCTATATCTATATCTATCTATATCTATCTATCTATATATATATTTTTTTTCCAAAGATGGGGGAGAAAAAGAAGATCCTAAAAGCTTTACAAGATGGAGGATGGGAGTGGGGGGTGGGGGGTAAGTAGTATACAAAGTAAAACATAAGCTATGTGAAATACAAATTCTCCCTGTATCCATTTGCTTTTGAACAGCTTATCACACAGTACCTTTTCACTGATTCTCATTATAATATATCCTATTTCACATAAAGAGTACAATAAAGAGGCAAGGTCAGGGTGAAGGAGGGTGGGGTATGTGGATGAGGCACTACAGAATTTTTTGCTTCACCTTTGCTTTTCTCTAAGACACTCTGAATAATGCTTTTTCTTTAATCCTAAAATGAACTGATCATTTTAGGATTCAGTTCTCATTTTGGCTTTGAAGTTTCCTTCCCGACTTTAATTGCCTTTGATGGTAGGGTAAGACTCTTGCACAGAAGAATTTATATACTTAGGTTAATATAGCATAAATTAAAAAGAAAAAGAAAAAAAGCCTTTTGCTTGAAGCAGCATTTTAAACTGTAAGGACACATCACATTGACACACACTCAATAATAACATTTAACAGCTTTTAACTAAGCTGGTAAGTGTTCTTTTTCCCCACCCCCTCTTGAAGACAGCTGCCCCTTCCTGCTCATGTACTGTTTTTTTGCTGATAGACTGATGTCTTTATTTAGGGAGTTATAAAGAATTGCTTCTAGTCATCAGCAGTTTCAAAAACTAGCCATTGAAGGAGGGATAAAGCCTATTCAGAAGATGGATGACAGCTTTTCATTTGAGGATCATACAGAAGGATATTTCCTTCTGTAAAAATAGATTCTACAGTGTAGCTTGAGACTTACATTTTGCAAGGGATAGCCGCTCTAAAAAAACAACGCAAAACTGGAAACTAAAAGACAGAGACATTCTTTTCATATAAAAGGACCACACAGGACAAAATTATTTCAAATCAAGTTATACTATTTAACACACAAAAGAGGTTTCTGAAACTTGTGCTTACCATAATCACATTTTTCTAGAGTATTGTATTTGAGGAGAAGTGACTAAGTTATCTTATTTAAATAAGCATTTTGTTTTCTAGGATCAAATTCTGTCTAGTATCATTGATTAAAAAACACAGTTTATAAGATAAACTGAGGTAAAAGGAAAAAGAAGCACATCACATTTATGAAGGCACAGAGTGTGGCAGTATGATATTTTCTCTTATTTACGAAGATGACAAAATTCTCAGTAAAACAGGAAGTACATAAATGCCATCAAAAGTGATTAAAATTTTTGAAACCTGGTGATAATATTTTTCTTGTCAGTTTTTAGCAGTTGGCACCCAAAAATATGGTCCCATTTCTCTTAACCTGAGAGTCTAAAGAGAAGAGGGAGTTAATGAATAAACTTCAGCGTACCTAGGAACTCTCTAAAATATATGCACAGTTTCTGTGTTTATGTACAGATGCCTTTGCTGGCCACTGGTAATATCTCTATATAGGTTCTGATCAGCAGTCTATTGTTTTTATTGAAGTTTCTCTGTGATATTCACTTCTGAATCACCTCTCTTAAATCCTACATAAATTTAAGCTAATTCAAGTCCATCATTTGATTTGAATAGCGAAAACCATTTTCCCTTCTCAAGTTGTAGAAAAACATTACCTTGGTATTTCTGCTCTTAGGTTCCACAACGCCAAAAAGCTGGAGATGCTATTTTTTTTTTCATTTCACTTATTGCATCTACCAGTAATAAAATGTTTTATTTTACGCTATGAGATACTGTTATAAGTCCCTTATCTTTTTATTATGTTTAAAATTTTAATTGACATAGAGTTGACATATATTAGTCTTAGGTGTACAATATAGTGATTTGACAGGTTGGTTTTTTTTTTTTTAAGATTTTATTTATTTTATTTGAGAAAGAGAGCATGAGCTAGAGAGAGAGTGCAGGAGCTGGGGGAGAGGCAGAGGGAGAAGCAGACTCCTTACTGAGCAGGGAGCCCCACACAGGGATGGATCCCAGGACCCCAAGATCATGACTGAGCTGAAGGCAGATGCTTAACCAGTTGAACTACCCAGATGCCCCTGACAATTACATACACTACACGCTTACCACTAGAAGTGTAGTTACTTTGTCACCACACACTTATCAGAATAATAATCACGATAATCCCCATGACTTATTCATTTTATAACTGGAAGCTTACCTCTTAATCCCTTTCATTTACTTTGCCTATACGACCACTTACTTCTCCTTTGGCAGCCACTGGTTTATTTGCTATATTTGAGTCTGTTTATCGTTTTTGTTGTTGCTGTTTGTTTGTTCATTTGTTTTTGTTTTTTAGGTTCCACATATAAGTGAAATCATATGGCAATTTGTCTTTCCCTGTATGACTTATTTCATTAGGATAATATACTCTAGGCTCAAACATGTTTTCATAATGGCAAGATTTTATTCTTTTTTATGGTTGAGTAATATTCCATTGTGTAGGTAAGCCACATCTTCTTTATCCATTCCTCCATCAATAAATACTTAGATTGCTTCCATAGCTTGGATATTGTATATAATGCTTTAATAAACATAGGGGAGCATATACCTTTTCTAATTAGAGTTTACTTTTTCCTCAGATAAATACCCAGAAATGGAATTACTGTATTGTATGGTACTTCTATTTTCAGTTTTTGGGGGGATCTCCATATTGTTTTCTGTAGGTAGGGGCTGCACCAATTTATATTCCCACTGTTATCTTTAATGCAAAAGATGATTTTAAAGCCCCTTATCTTTTAATGTAAAAGATATAGAGACAATTGTCAAAGGAAAAAATATAGGCAGATAAATACATAGAAACATTGATGCACTATAGTAGCCACCAATTTTGTCCACCAAACCAAATTGGAAAGAAATGTGACATTATTTTTCAAAAATGCAATTCAGTATGCTACTTCAAGTCTTCATTCCATCAGGTATCTGAAACCTGTTTCTGTTGACTCAGGATACCCCCAGGCCCTACGCTCCCACTTGCTTTCATAGAGTTCTATCTATACCCAGATAGCTTTTGCTACCTCCAAGACAGTGGGTAGAATGGCTTTTCTTTGAACTGTATCAACTTTGGATGCTGACATTCATAAAACATCCTTGTCCTTATCTAGTGTTCAGGGTTGCTAATGTGTTGTTCCTTGTTCCTGAATGCAAGGTCTTTCTAGGTCTAGCTCTCTTTCAATCACTTCTAAAACACAATGAAGGTTGTCTAGAATTCTTTTAGGATGCTTGAGGCTCTTTATTATCTTTGTAATATCACACTCCAGCACACAGGGAATCAGGTTGTAGATTAAATTATAAGGCTCTCTGGCCCATTGCCATTCCAGGACATGGGAAATTGAGTTTTTGCCATGTCTCCAAGTTTAGCTAAAAGTAGAGTACAGGTCCCCTCCACCATTAGGTAGAACTTCAAAACTATCTGAGATTACTTTGGGAGGAAAACTTTGAAACTATTTTAATACTATATCCAGATGCTGGATTTTGAACATCAAAAGCCAAGGACTTAATTTATTTAACTATAAGAACATCTTGAAAGAGGGGCACCCGGGTGGCTCAGTGGGTTAAAGCCTCTGCCTTCAGCTCGGGTCGTGGTCCCGGGGTTCTGGGATCGAGCCCCACATCGGGATCCCTGCTCAGCGGGGAGCCTGCTTCCCCCTCTCCCTCTTCTCCTGCTTGCGTTCCCTCTCTCGCTGTGTCTTTCTCTGTCAAATAAATAAAATCTTTAAAAAAAAAAAGAACATCTTGAAAGACAGATGACTTACATTTTATTGGCTGGTGAAGGTCATAGGTTTGGAGAAATACAGATAAAGGAAAATCCACATCACTAAATATATCAAGATATTATCCTACCACATACTTCACATTTTTTTATAAAGTGACAGAGATCTCATGCACAGTGGGGGAGGGACACAAAGAGAGAGAGAATCTTAAGCAGGCTCCATGCCTGGCCCAGCATGGAATGCAACATGGGACACCATCTCAGGATCCTGGGATCATGACCTGAGCCAAAATCAAGAGTCAGATGTTTAACTAACTGAGCCACCCAGGTGCTCCCACATAATTCACATTTTTAGTTAAACACAACAATTGTAGTGGTTTTTTTTAATTGTCCCTTCCTTTTTAATTGGATAAAATTCATTAGCTAAACATTGAACAAAATAGCACACAAAATTAAATTAGTTTTAAATGGTGATTTAGTACTTTCATTAATAAGTTATCTAGTAAACATTAAAAAACAACAACAAAACTTCACTTTACACTTCTGCAAAATAGGGATAATAATGCCTAAATATTAAAAGTCAGAAAGACTAAATGTTAGAATAAATGTAAAGAATTTTGGCAACATTGGTAACTGGCAGCTATGCAGGCTAGTGTAACACACTCATATATTTGTAGGAGGCTTTTGCAAAGAGGTAGTAATAGATCAAAACTGCGTGTTACAAAGCATATTTTAGAATATATTATCACAAAGATTACTTTTAGTAGGGAATTTACTCTATATCTAATTACAGAGTCCCCTTAATCCTCTTATCCTGCTTTATTGTTCTTTATGGCACTGAGCACTGCATCAATGTTTCTATGTATTTATCTGCCTATATTTTTTCCTTTGACAATTGTCTCTCTCACCATAATGGAATCATAGCATAGAAACATTGTTATGACTCTACTATGTCCCCAGCTCCTGGTATAGAGTACATAATTAATATGTATTTGTTGAAAATATAAATAAGTAAAAAAATGTGAATTAATTTTAAATTGATTAAATTTGGGGACTCAAAATGTACAAACATAAAAAATGCATGTATGTGTTTGATATGTGTAACATATGAACATCAAAAAAAGCTTGTTTCTTACAATTTATCTGCTGCCCCTATGTAACATCTGACAGAGGTCAACAGGAGGCAGCTATAAAGAAAATGATTTAGTGCTAAGGAGTGGAAGCATCTTCCTGGTAGCATTCAAACTAGAAATTATTTATTCAAGTGAATTCCTCTCACCACATCAACACAGTGAACTTTCTACATAAAAGGAATTTGGAAGAGTAGAAATAATTTCATACTTTAAAAAGATCTATTCTCACTAGATTAGAATTTCTACATTTTGCTTTAGCCTACGCATTGAGGCATTAGCTAATACGAATAGAAGAGTCGTAAATGTGCCTTTGTAAATCTGAATATTTTTACTTCTGAGTTCTGAGCAATCATAGATCCAATCAAGATGTGGATCTTGGTGATCCAAATGTTAGGACTCACATATTGAGAAGGAGATATGACAGTATGGAACTTAGGCTGTTTGGACTGCAGATGCATATCAGCCCACAAGACCAACAGGGTATTAAGAGAAGATCATGTGAGCCATGGACACTGTAGATGGGGTTCAACAGATGAAGACAGAATGGAGGCATCCAGGGGTAAAACAGAATGCCATGGGCATGCAGTCAGGGAGTGTAGGACCTGTTTGAAGAATTCAGCAGAGGTATGCTACTAAATGTGTAATAAATGGCTCTTTGAAGAAAAAGAATCAAATATGATTTGTGGCATTTACAATTTCCATGGTACAAATACCCTTACTGTGGTCTATGCCAAGTTAAAAATGTTTAATAACCAGATTGCAAAATGGTTGAAAATGTGTCACATACATTTTGCTCCGCATGCCAATCATGGAGAGGAATTGTATCTAGGTGAACATGTGGTATGTGAGTCCTACTGGAAATGCAAGTGAGAAATATATTAAATTTCAGGCTAATGAATTCAGACTAATGAATTTGCTCTTTATTCTGCAGGAAATAATGACCTGTAGTACGCTTTGAGGGGTATGATGTGTTCAGACCAGACTATTCATAGGCTTTATAATGTTAGAATGAGGTTAATGAATTATAAACTAAAAGCTAAAATAGAGCCATATATTTCAGATTGCCAGAGGAAGTACACACTGCATGTATAAATGTATTTAATGGGAAATAAATTCCTTTCATCATTTTCCTTTTCCTTTTCCCTCTAGTGATATCTCTTTGAAATAAAATCTTGTATTAAAATACATATTTTACTCTAGTCTCCCTTTCCTTTAATTCTCTGTTAAACTTGCTTTTTTAAGAGATTGCACCTGCCTTGGCATACTGCAACTTCCCCATATACGAAAATGGAAGAAAAACAACATCGCTGTTATTTTGTTTGGCTCTATATCAGTTAATAAACCTATTTTTAGGTAATAGTTCTAATTAGTTTTGCTATACTTCCCAGAACATATCCCCATAACCATCCTGAACTCATGTCAAACCTCTCTGTGGTAAGAGTGAGAAGGGAAAAAAAAAATTGGAGGCAACTATGAAAAGGAAGAAAAAGGCAAGCAGAGAGGTACCTCTCCAGAGAGTTAAGTATAAAGCCCTCATTAAGGAGGCCCACTTCTTAACCTCCAAGATATGAAAATCCCCATAGCCAAGTGTTAGCTGTTCGATATTTATATTTATTTGTTTTGCTTGTTATTTTGCCCAAATTAATGTAAGCTCTTGAGAGCTAAAGTAAATTTTTGTACTTTTTAGGAGTTTTCCTGGATTCTACGCGCTGTGACACATGACAGGTCTGAAATCTATTTTATTAGTATCTATAATGATCTTATTCAGAGTTTAAGCAACTTTCATTAAAATGTTCAACTCATCAAGTCATGATAAGTAATTTAAAAACTCCTTCACTTCTTTCCTTGATGAAAGACATGTAAAGTGTAATTGGATGCTATTGTGGTAGATAGCATTTGGTATGATTATTCCTGACACTTTGCTTATCACAGTACAATCTTCAGATAAATAAAATAACAACTCACTTCCCTTCACAACAAAGACTATACTCAGAGATAACAATGATTGGGGAATTTTGAAACTCTACTAAATTCATATGTTAATGAACAGCTGTGATGTTTCCCAGACACTTTACTAAAGAGAAGACAATTCCCAGGTTTCTGTACAATCTAAAAACTTCTACAAAGACTCAAACTAAGAGCTGAGAGCAAAAATAGCAACAGATTTCACAGTATGTCCATATACCTTTGTGGTTCTGAGTTGTCACTCTGCTTGATTAAGAAGGTCTAACTATCATATAGGTATTTTTATTTGTTTATACTCTTCCACCTATATAGAAAAGTTGATGCCTTCAAACATACAACTCTGTTCAGGTTGTCGAAATTGTTTACGTTTGCTCTCCAGAAACATTAACAGCAAAACTGAGGGTGCATCAGGAAATTAACAGTAATTATGTAAATAGATATATAAAGTAATTACACCATTTGTTTATTCTCTCCCTCAATGCAGCATGAAGGTCTAACTATATACTAACCAATGTAATTAGTAAATAGATACAAAGATGATTCAGTCTTCAAAGAGCTCTCAGTCAAATACGTACTTTGAAAAACATATTCCCTGCCATCACAGATTTTTGAAGTTAGTTGGAGAGGCAAGACATATGTACATGAAATGTAAAATAACCACAAAAATTTGAAATTAGATACATTCTTATATTTCTTCTGTGACTAAGTCCTCTTGGAAATAACACTGAGGATTTATGATTTTTTACCTTTTAGTATAAATTAACATAAAAAATGATTTAGAAGGAAATATTACTGCTCTCATATCAGGATAGAGTATGGTAACCTGGTTTACTTTATTTCTACCTGGTCTAACTGCTAATATGGCTTATAAAGATTTGTTCACTTTGACATTCACACTGATAGGAAATTTTCAATGGAAAGCAATTCAGATACTTCTCATTGTCTGTTCAGTCTGCTGTGCCATGAATACGTGAATGCATCCAAATAACATTATGTTAATCAAGTCTACCAAATGGTAGGTGCCATGAGAAATAGAATTCTTTCTCAAAAATTATATATATCCACTAATATTTGATTTAAAAAATATTTCAAAAAGAGTTATAAATTTATATTTACTGTAGTTTGTATCTATATTCAGCTTCTAGAAACTTGGGACATTTCACCACAAACCATATCTACAATCTTGTCAAGGCATAACTTTATCACTTAATTTGGGTATCAGATTATATGTACCCTTTATTTTATTTTTTGGTGACAATCAGTGTTAGCTCCTTCACTCTATAATTGCATGTAGGGCAGGGATGATATCTAACAGATTTGGGGGCACATATTACCTTCCACAGAGCTCTGTACAAATTGTCTTATTAAATAGCTGCTTTAACAATTTCTTCTGTTGAATCTTACTCTATCTGTTGGGTTTCTGCTCCTTTCTTTGTTTTCAACTTCTCTATGTACTAATTGCTTCCCTAAGGGTACAAACATGTTGAACTGTCTTTCATATTAAAGAATTCTTCCTTGATCCTGGTTTCCTCCCTCCCTCCTCCATACATTAAGTTCACATTTCCCTTCTGCCTAAAACAAGTACCTCTAACGAATATTTGACCCTCTCTGAGCAATTAGTTCATGAAATCAGAACTGGCAAACCCCCTAGTGGACTTCTAATTGTGCAATTCAATATACTCTGTTATATTCTTTAATTTGACTTTTTTTTTTTTTTAGTTTTTGTTTTAAATCCATTTAGTTAACACACAATGTTATTTAATTTGACTTCTGTGACATTTAAATATGTTGATCATTTCTTGAAACTAGTATATCTGAGTCTTTATTCTAATTACCTTCTGACCTTTAAATCTTCCTTCCTTTTCTTCACTAATTCCATTTCTTTGCTTATTTCTTAATCTGATATCTCCCAGGTACAGTGCTTGGTCTTCCTCTTGGCAGTACCCTCCACTCAAGTGCCTTCAATCACCACCCAAATGAGGGAATCTAAATTTAAAGTGCATATCAGAACATAGGGAGAAGTTTGCAAAATAGGATCTTGTGTCCCTCTCCCACAAATCTGTCAGTAGATTTGGATTGGGGCCATGGTCTCTGTAAATGAGGGGGAAAAAGACCCAACCGAGTGAGTCTGATGTATGCTTCTGTTTGAAAAGCCCTGATGAATGTGGTATTAGGTCTCTAAGCTCCAAGCCCATAGATCTAACTGCCTGCTGAGCATATTCACTGTAAGCAACCAGAGATAATTCCAACTTGTCTTAGACTTAAACAGAAATCATCTTCTCTTCTAATACAAAATCATCGAATCTTTTATATTCCTTAACTCTATGATTATCATCTATGTAATAACCCAAGGCAGAAACATGGAGATACAATTGATTCTTTATTTTAATCAACCTCATATGTAGTCTTTCCCCTCCATTTCTAATGTCATCTTTGTTTGCAATTTTCTCTTTGTATGAATGCCACCATTTCTCATTTAACTCAATTAACATATATAAATATATATATATTTCAGAATTCACTACAAACTCAGTTTTCTAGTAATATCTAATCTGCCTTTTATACATCATACCTTGCCCTCCTTTCCCTAAAATAATATTCTTGTTTGTGATTTTCATTGTTCTCAACATTATTTCTATCATTTTGTTTGAAATTCTGAAAATACCTATATGACTATCTTTATAATAGGCTGAATTTGCCTTGATGCAGGAACATTAGCTATTATGATTTCTATTAATTAGCAGAATATCAAACCTACAGTAGAGACTTAAGTGTTTGATATGTATATGTGTGCATGTGTGTGTGCATGCATTTAATATTCACATGGATATAACTAAAGACCCAGGGCTGCTTTTGTAATCCATCATTTTACACATTATTTATACTTTTCTACATTTCTTTAAAAGAGGTTGAGTTACGGGGCGCCTGGGTGGCTCAGTGGGTTGGGCCCTCTGCCTTCGGCTCGGGTCATGGTCTCAGGTCCTGGGATCGAGCCCCTGGGATTGGGCTTTCTGCTCATCAGTGAGCCTGCTTCCCCCTCTCTCTCTGTCTGCCTCTCTGCCTACTTGTAATCTCTCTCTGTCAAATAAATAAATAAATAAAATCTTTAAAAAAAATAAATAAAAGAGGTTGAGTTTTGAAACAGAACGTACATACATATACATATATTTACTCTCTGAGATTGATGTATTCTTTTTAGTTCATGTCTCACACACTAAAGTATAAAGATTTACAACTTATTAAATTTCACATGGTACATCATTAGTAAAGTCAGAATGCTATCTATAAGACTTCTTATCTCGTGCTATTTTCAAATGTAAGAATAAAGTCACAAATATCAGGAATACCAAGATAGTTGCCACTAGTTTAAATGTGAGATTTGGAAGAATTTTCAATACACTCCAATAAGGTTGTGAGTGTCTCCATTTAAATTCTGCTTGGGTATTTAAAACCATTTAAAACCACCTGTTTGTGCATTCAATTTCTCATGTTGCACACATAAATGTGAGTTTTTGCAAGCAAAAACAGATGCACTCCTAAAATGTGTCAGCACATTTTCAAAAGCCTACTGAAAATGTGTCCTCATATGTCTCCAGACTTTGTTATAACTTACATCAGTGAGCTGTATAAATTGGTTTCTTGAATATCCATTAATGCAAATTACCAGGCCAAGAAAACACCACACAAGGACCTGTAAAATCACAAAATATAACATCTTTCCTAGGAGGGTACCAGGGAAAATGAAGTTATGCTATAAATTTTTTTAATCCTATAGGGAATATTGGAGTTAAGGACAGCTTATTAGAATATATGCATATATATAAAATATACATATGCATAACTATAAGTCATAGATAGTACTACCTTTTTGTCTCTCAAATACTCGTGTATTAGATGATTGGGTGAGATGAAGAAAAAGCAACAACAGCTTTTTTGTAAAAATAGAAAATGTGTTCCCCTTTATCTTATTATAAGTAGACTGCAATGCAGTAAAAAAGGAGAAAATTAGGGTACAGAAGGAGGATGTTACTTTCTGAGCAAAATATCCATTAGAATGTATTGCAGAATTCCCAATTATAATTAAAAAAATGTAAGGACAGTCAATCTGTAAAATACCATTCATCTTTCCTCAGTTAGTAGTAGGAAACTACTACTAATAGTAGTAGTGTAGGCTCCACTACAGACCTACAGCATCAGCAATCTGTGTTTTCACAAAACCTCTTTCTGTAATAATTTAGATATTGATTCTGTCTTTCATTCCTATATCTTATTTTTTGTATCCTGTTGTATAAATAGGAACTTCAAATAATACATTGAACAGTGTTAGTGTATAGTACTGCAGATGTGGTTCAAGAACTTCAGAGCAAAAAGAAAGTAAAATGCAAATATGTTCAGAAAATGCAAAAAGAAGTTCAACAACAATTACTTGATGGCTAAGTCAAATCAAGCATTCAAAAAATATATATATTTATATGGACATTCCATTCAGATGGACTAATGGTCCCTGTCTTGTTTCTCCAGTTTCTACAGATCAACTGATATTCTCATTCCAACTTAGTATATCTCCCAACTTTAAGATCCTTACAGACTACTCTGTTGAGTGTGAAATAGTTTATATTGGCTACTGCCAAGATGCTAACATATACTGGCTTTATACCATTTCATGCTCCAATCCTTTACCCAAGCCTAGAATCTAATTATTTTGTCTCTTCATCTCTACAATATGACTCTGAAAGAATAAAAGACTCTGTGGTTAAGGGAAAAAAATTAATTAATCAATTAACAAATATATATGCAAGGAAAAATAAAGAGTTCCTAAATAGTTATATGTATTTTGAAAAATGGACCAAAGAGAGTTAGGGATTGATTCTACCACATATTAAGTCATATTTTACAAAGTTTAGTAATTCAATAGGATGGCATCAATGCAGAGATATCTTTTTAAAGATTTTATTTTTATTTATTTGACACAGAGAGAGATCACAAGTAGACAGAGAGGCAGGCAGAGAGAGAGGGGGAAGAAGGCTCCTCGCTGAGCAGAGAGCTCGATGTGGGGCTCGATTCCAGGACTCTGAGATCATTACCTGAGCCTAAGGCAGAGGCTTTAACCCACTGAGCCACCCAGGCACCCCAATGCAGAGATATTCTTATAGACTATTGAAAATTATTGATTTCCCAGAAAAAGATACGCAGGTTTTAGTACTTGGAAATGATAATTACTATCACAAGTTGGTAGGAAAAGAGACTAATGAACAAATGGTATGGGAAAGTTCAGATCACCAGCAGATCAAAATAAAGTTGTTTCCTACCTCTGACCATCTTTAAATAATCTCCAGATGGATTAAGACCTTAATGTGTCAGTAAAACTGTAAGGAAAACAAAGGTATTAGAATATATTTGTGACCTTAGGCACATATGTAGTTAAAGGGAAAAAAAATGATGAACTTAACTGCATCAAAATTAAAGATTTCTTTATCAGTCTTCCTCCACGTTGAGGCCATGGAGCATGAATCTCATCAAGGACCTTGACCTTACTCATTTCAGTCACCAACAGAAGCCCAAATCAACTCTTATTACTTGGGCCTTAATCCTTATAAAGTTCTGAACTTTACCCTCATTTTACCCTCTCTCATGCTTTCCAATCTTCTGAAACCTTGTCACTTTATCATCTAGATGCCACTGTCAATAATCAACAAATTCCCTCCATCCTCAATCTCTGTATCTTTTTGTTCTAGTTGAAAGCTGGCTTTCACATGATGCTGCTTCTCCAGAAGCCCTCTAGGATGGGCGTGGTTTTTCTTCCAGATCGTTTGTACTAATGGGCTGCAACAGCCTAAAACACAGAATATGTTCATTCATTCAATAGTTATTGAATAAAATTATTTAATGAATTTGGCTCACATTTTTTTAT
>CM053608.1:56874566-56910640 GCA_028646535.1 Procyon lotor | reverse complement strand
TAAGAGGAACTGGACAGTTGTTTTTCTTTCTTTTTCTTTTTTTTTTTTTTTCCGGACAGTTGTTTTTCTAAATCAAAAAGGAAAAAAAAAAAGAAAGAAAGAAGAAGGAAGGAAGAAAAAGAAAGGGGGAGCGGAGAGAGAGAGGGAGGAGAAGAGAGAGGAAAAAAAGAAAAAGAAAAACTGATAGGTCTGAGATGCCCTGGCTTCCAAATGAACTAGACATCAATGAGAGGAGGATTATCAAGGCAGAATGCCAAAGAAAGTCTTCCTAAATGTGCAAATAAATTATAATAAATATGCTGTACTTTAAAATATGTGTTCTTAAATAACTCAGTGTTTCTTCTCATTCTGAGATTTTTTAAGAAGTCTTTTTTTAACTGCTTTAAAGTCATTTACCAAAAATAAATATTGTGCTTTCATTACATCATTTTCCTAGTCTTTTTTATATTACAATTAAAGTCCTACAAAATATGCAAATGTATTTACAAAAAACTGAGCCAGCATCATTTAAACATTCCTGTTTTTCAAAATTCCTTGTAAACAGTTTCCAGAAACTCCTCAAAGATTGTTTATTTTTCTCTCTCTTCTTTAAGATTTGTGTAGGTGTGTGTTTGCATTGTTTGGTTGTTTTAAGATGAAAGATCCCATCTCTCTTGCCTGGAAAGTCTCTGGAGCAAGCAAGGAAGATGAGTGAAGTGGAAGGGGTTGAGGGCTTGAGGAGAGAGAGCAAGCATGTATCCAGATCCTGGGTAAGAGGGGCAAGGACTGGCAGTGGATCTTTCTGCCTGGGGTGCAGCCTCCACAAGTGGTGGGCACCCAGGAGCCTGCAAGTCTGGAAGAGTCTGGCCTGGCCTTAGGGGTCAAGGACTTCTGGCAGCACTAATGGGGACAGCGGAAGAGCACTGAGTCTAAACTCTACAAAAGTACAGTCCTACAACATCTGGGATTTTAGCTGTAATGCTAACATCAATAGGGTTTTTTTTTCCCCTTTAATTAAAAAATGTTTTCTTCTAATTTTTCTTCTATTATATAGTTATTTTAAACTGTTTTTTTAATTCTGTAAAATTATTATGATTTTAAGACGGGAAAGAGAAACATTTACAGACTTTCCACAGTTATCTTGTTTTTTCAGTCCCTTTTTAACCTCCTCGTTTTCTCATACTTCATAGTTAATGAGCTTTAATATTTTTGTTGCTTTCCCCAAATATCCATCCATTTGTTCAGCTTAATAGCTCCATCTAGACATACAATATAGGAAACCATAGGAAAGTGTCATAGACTTGAATGAGGGTAATCAAAGACCTCTCAAAGTATCAAAGAACTATTAATTTGCTGTTTCAAAAGCATTGAAGCATTTTTCCTTTTTTTTTCTTGTTTTTTTTTTGTAGTTTTTAAATTTCATTTTTTTATTACATTTTTCAGGGAATCACTCTAGGCTGTTTTAAGAACAACCATGAAGTAGAAAGGAGGATCCCGTCCACCCACCCCCCATTTGACAGAGAGCTACACATCTGCAATAAAAACTTTGGTCTTCCTCCCAAAATAGTTAAAGGAATAATAGAGATGCTCAGTAGCGTCTTCCCAGCTGCGCCATGGGAACTGGGCGGCTATACAGCCCCAGACGGTCTCAAGTGTCCACAAGCTAGAAAACCCCTGGGGATCAGTGAGCAGCATTTCTTCCCAGTTCCAGCCCATCAGCATTCCCATCTGGTCTCAAATTACTTTCTTGTAAAGTTGCCCTTTTTTGTGCTTTTTTTTTTTTTCTCTCAGTTTTCTTCATCTTCTTCTTTACATCATTTATATTTTTCACCCAAACACGTGCCCTCTGAACACCCAGATTCTATACTTCCCTTAATGAAATGTTAAAATTCACAGAGTGTATCTGGAGTCTTCAGCTTGCTTGGTATTAGCTGGCATGTCAATGGTTCTTATTTTTAATATATATTGAGAGAGTTTCGTTTTTTAGTATAGCCTGCCCTGTGTGAGTCCTGGGCTCCCCCAGGCAGAGGAAACAGAACCCCAGGAACTAGGTATGGGTGCTTGGTCTCTCTGGGCTGCTTCGGGTGCACTCTGAGCCTCTTCATGCCCATCTGGAAGCTATTCGTGATCTGGCTGATGGTCTGCATGCATGCTGGCCTGGTTGTTGGAGCTCACAGAGCCTTCTCTCTGTTGCTGGCAGATTACTGGAACTTACTGAGGACAGAAAGACCTGTCTTACCTGACCATAGTCAGCACAGTGGGCAGCTGGACATGCATACTTCTGATTCCAGCACAGGCCTGCTGCAGGGGGTCTGTCCTGGTGGGGCTGTGTGCTGGGTTGGGGTGGGTGCCTTTGGTAAACACAGCATCCACTGCAGGTTGCCCACTGGTCTGTTGAGGGGAAGCTGGTGAGGCGTTCACCCTAGTTGGGGATGGGATGCTAGCCATGCACAGCTGGTGAAGTGATGTTCTGAGAGGTGCTGCTGCCTGAGGTTGAAGTTATGTGTGAAGCCACCGGGCCGTTCATGTTGAGGGCCACCATCTGCTGTATCCGGGCGGCAGTGAAGGTAGCCATGGGGTTCAGATAGCCATCCTGCTCAACTAATGCCATGAGTGCTGCTTGCTGCTACATCTGTGTCTGTGTGTCAGTGCTGTGGTCCCCAAATGGGATGGCCATGGGGCTGAACATACCCATTTGGTCAGCCATCTGTTGCACTCGCTGCAACATGTACTCCTTGTCAGTGTCGGCAAACTTGACCACCAGACTGGGTGAGGCGCTCAGCATAGTCCAGCTCTTTCCTTTTTCTTTGTTTTAAATGTGTTTATAAAACTAAGAAAATTCTCCAGGACCTTCTTCCATTTCATTAATTTGATCTCTGGTATTGGCCATTTTTCTCTTCTGCTGTTTAGTTGAAATAATCTTAATTTTACCTTGCCAGATTTATTTGCAGTTTATAGGAAATTTAATTCTTTTTTATAAGAGAAATAGTATCCTAACCAATCTGATGAAATCATTTATACTTAGAATCTTTGCCTTTCTTATTAATTCTGTCACTTCAGCTGTTAATTCTTTAGTTTGTTAATTTTGGAACTTAAATTACTGTTCTTTTCTCAACTTTTTTTCTGAATCTTATTCTTTTGTCCAAATTTTTAAAAAGATGCTCTTTGCTTGAGGAATTGCCTTCTGCCCCTATTCACACTTCTCTGTGCCACTCTCTGTGTTTTAAGGAGTGGGGAATGATGTTTTTTAGAGTTCCTTGCCAGCAGATTTCTGGCTGGGCTCTACAAATGGTTGGAGGAGGAGGACTGATATCCACATTAATAGAACAGTAGCTGACACCTATTCTGGAAAGAGCCTCTTTCCTACAGTCAGCAGTCAGAATCAGCCCCTTGTCTCCTTTGGTGCTCTTGTTATCCCCACCTGGAACTTTTTCCAGGGTTCATACTTAGATTTGGTTACTTCCTCTCCCATGCTACCGTATCAAAGGCGGGGCCCCTTGTGAAGGTCTAGGTATAGCCATGCAACCTCTCCTGTTCATTGTGGGTTCCAGAGAAATAAGCCCCTTCTTTTTGTCCCCCAACCCTGTAGATCATAGCTCTTTCCTGTAGTTACCAATATCTGAGTTACCTCACTAATTCCCTTTTGCTCTCTTAGGCCTTCCAACACCCATGTAACCATTTTTCTGCATCAACTTTTCTATGAAATACATAAAATGGTTTCTGTTATCCTGGCCTTTGAATATATTCTTATCATCTGTCTTTGGAAGCTTATTATATAGAGTTGCCAGATAAAATACAGGATGCAATATTTAGTATATGCTTATAGTGAGAAATTGTCCATTGCTTACCTAAATTTGAATTGAATGTCCTAAATTTTTATTTGTTAAATCTGACAGCCCTACGTTATACTCTTCACCAACTTACTCTTTTGGTCATGGTAGATTATGGTTTGGAATATGCCACTGAGAGAGATGTACTGTTGCTGATTGGTATGAGGTTTCTCGCCTATTTCTTGAGGTAAATATCGATCTGAGGCATTGTTTTCCTTATCCAATTCTACCGACAGCACTCATTGCCTTAGACCAGCAACAGATGCAGATACTGCTACAAAAACAGTGCCCTTTGGGTTTAGGGAATCATACTATGTTGGAATTCATCATATGAAATCATTAATGTTAAGGGATAGTTTTCTTAAAATAATACATATGGGTTTATCCTGAGTAATTTTTTATTTGAAGATTTATCGTTTGCTCTTCTTTCATTCAATTGAATTGAATGTATGCATCTGCTTATTGGATAGTTTGTATGTGAATATAACGAAGCATTTTATTTACCAGTCTCTAAATAAAATAGACCACATATGCATCCTACCGTGTTCTACAACATTGTAGAAAGTAACTACTTAAATTTCTATTTTTCTTTTAAATTAAGAGAAACAAATGAAAGATAAACACACAGCTTGTGATTAATGTGAAACCTTGAATTTAATCAGTCATGCAAGGATTTTTTGGACTTCATGTGCAAGGCCTAACAGATATAATGGCACATCTACTCAGAATTAGGAAGCAGATTTAATTAGACAATTAGTATTTTCTAGCTCAGTTCCCACTTTGATTGTCTTCCCTATTACTCTGCAATTCAACAGATCTCATGTATAGGATGATGAAATTTAGTTAAATCCTTTTCCTGCTCCATGAATTAAACTTTCTTGGAGGGAGCTTAAACTAAATACCCGATTCTGTGAAAACACAGTTGTACCTTATTACATTTTTCTAATATCTTTATATTTGTTTTCCACATGTGGCAAGATATACAAATAGGGTAATTTGGCAATAAAACTTAAAGATACAGGAATAGTTGAGTATGATACAGAGAGAGAAAGATGGAAAACATCTCTATAAAAATGTGATCAAGTCCATTAAAAATAATTTTAAATGAATAAAGTAAAATACTTTAGTCAAGAGTCTTGTTTTTGTTAAATTAATTCTTTTTTCATGGCTTATAGAAAAATCTAGGAAAATAGTTCATCCACTGTCTTATGTGTACTCAGGCTCAAAGGGAGTTATTGTTCAACTTAAATTAGTGAAAAGTATGGGCAACTAAATTGTAAAAGAGTGAATGCTAAACAATGAATATTATCTATGTTTTCACTGGAAAAAAATAGATATTCCTAATCTATACTTCTTATATGCTGTATTTCAAATCCAAAAATTTCTAACAAATAAGTTTATTCTCTTTCTTGTTTACAGGAATATGAATGACTAAGACTCTATAAAACCAAAAAATGTCCAAAGATGTTAAATAACTTTGATACCTTTTCAAGTTGGGTCCCCTGGGAGCAGACTCAATAATGGAGACTAATGTGTAGGATAAGCACCTGAGGAAGGAAATAAAGAATGAATAGGCAAGGGGAAAAGTTGAACTGCAATACAGTCTTAAAAGCATCGCCTGAGCCCAAATGGAAAAGAGTCTGGGAGAACTACTCAGAATCATTATACTTTATGGTGAGGGGGCTGGGCCTATATAATCATGTATCCACCAGTGATACACATTGAAGGAGCAAGACTAGGAATGAAATGATTCTCTCCAGCTGAGGACAATTTTCTAAGAGGGCTAATACCTCGATACACTTCTACAGGCAAAGACTGTATCTTTCAGTCTTGAAGGACGTTTTGACCTACGAATCAGAGACAGCATCCACTAAATTGCCATAAAGGCTTTATTTGGCAAATGAGCAAACATTTTGTTTACCACTTGGAAAGAGAAGGATGATCAAATAAAGTGAGTGACAGAAATAGGAAAGTTGAAAATTCAGTACTGTTATTTACTGAGATAGAGAAAAAAAGAAAAACATAAGAAAAGTGTTAACGCTTCTGAAAAACCTAATATATTCTATTGCATTCTGGTTAAGATCATAATGATTGGCATAGGGGAGCATGGCTAAAGTTATTTAACCCTATTTATGAGCTAAGTTATTAGAATTGCTAATTAGGACATTTGGCACAAGTTAAAAAAAAACTTAAATAAAATTCTTTGCACTTCTGATCTGTAGTTACAGGATTAGACCAATAAGAAAACAAAACAAAATAAAACAAAACAATAGAGCGCAATAAGAATATCCATTTACTAAATGTTTGATGGTGTCTAGCAGGTTCAGGCATTACTTGTTGTGACAAGATTTTATGAAGATAAAGGAGATAATTATACAGGGGTTCTATCTTTGAAAAGTTCAAACACACACACCTAGTCTTAAGGTCAGTGTTCATTTAGTTCTCTATGTGGACACTGATATTTTCCTTTCAAACACTGAAGATACATAAACCTTTATATTTAACTAGATTTCATTGTAGATCTATTTGGTCTTTTATGCTTGTCTTCCTCAGGGAAGAACAGAACACACAAAGTACGTTGCCTAAAATTACCTTATATTTCTCTGAATCTCACCAGAGAATTATCTTGCTGTTTTATAGGTGAACCATTCCTACAGTAAGATTTCTTTTGAAACATCAAAAATTCAGTGGCTGGATTAGGCCCAAGAAATGATGATGCTAATAGATTTAAAATGAAATTATTGTCATATAAAACTATTTATACTAAGTTCAAAAAATATACACTTGGAAATATAGTTAACCTCATTTAATTATCTCACTTATATGATGCAGACTCAGAAATCAAGGTTACAGAGTGAGTTAATTGAAAAAACAGGACCAAATGCAATTTGCTGGACATACACAAGTCTGGAATAGATGTTTAATAAATGTTAAAAAATTATATTCCTCAGTCATATGCTATAATACGTTTCCATTAAGTCATGTGGAATATGTTATTATTGAACAATTTTCTCATCCTATACCTCAATCATGTCATCTACGATTTAGAAGAAAGAAGAATTTATTATTGATGGGCAAAAATAAAAACTTAGTGGTGCCTGGGTGGCTCAGTCAATTGAGCATCTGACTCTTGATTTTGGATCAGATCATGATCTCAGGGTCATTAGATGAAGCTCCAGGTCAGGCTCTGTGCTGGGTATGGAGCCTGCTTAAGATTCTCTCTCTCCCTCTCTCTCTGCCCCTCCCCCTGCTCACACACATTGTCTCTTTCTTGACAACAAAAGTAACCAGATATTTCAAAGTATATTATAGATATAGAAGAGATATGTTTTACACAATAATATACTTTGTTATCAAATGAATATTTTCTATGATTTATGGATTTTTCCAGTACAGTTAAGTGGCCTGAACTACAAATGCACCCTGTTTACAAATACAATATTTTCCCAAAATCTCTTTTTAGGGGCACCTGGGTGGCTCAGCCAGTGAAGAATCTGCTTTCAGCTCAGGTCATGATCCTAGGGTCCTGAGATGGAGCCCCACATGGGGCTCCCTGCTCAGGAGGAAGTCGGCTTCTCCCTCTCTCGCTCTCCCTGCTTGTGCTCTCTCTCTCTCTCTTTCTGTCAAATAAATAAATAAAATCTTAAAGAAAAAAATCTCTTTTTAAGGTACTCTTTGGGAATATCTTTACTTACTTGGAGATCAATCAGAGGTATAAACTACTGATGGTTCCTAAACTCGTGTTTTAGAAAGAGAGGTTGGGCCTACAGCAAACACATAGAGTTAATTGCTAAATAAAAAGAGTTTTTGCAGTTATATATTGGGGTGCCAACCAACAAGGTGAGAGCTCTGATATCCTTCATATTTTATATTCCTTCTTTAGTTTCTAAACACAATTGCTTTGTTCTTTGGTGATAACAGTTACATAGAGCATGCAAACAACAAAACCTATGTTAATTCTCTTCAAAGTGTGCCTTTATAGTTTACATGACAATGCAATAAGTTCCTAGAAAAGTCTAAGGGAAGAAATTTCATATGTATATGAAATCTCTAAAAACTTTTGTATTGCTTTTGCAACATTAATAAAGGTCTCATTTCTTATACATTAGTGCATAATTTAATAAATCCATCAAATGAGTCATATGTTTCCTTTTTACCTTAATAAAACACTATAGAAATTTAATATTTTCTAATAAAGAGCAAGCATAAATACATAAACAAAAAAACAGAAGAAAGGTCATCATTCTTCTGTAAATAAATTTAAGATGGCTTTATTTTTATATCATTTATGGTATGCTAATAATGTGAGAGTATTTATCTAGGCTTGAATAAAATATAATTATTTATTTTTCTTAAAGAGTATCACTATAAAAGAGAATAAACATTAAACACATGTTAGACATGCAGAAGGGTCCTTGCTTTTAGCTTTACAGGAAGGGAATACTAAAATTCTAAATTTGAGAATAAATTTTCTTTAGTGTTATTTGATACTGAAGAATAAGTTAATACATTTTTCCTGAGTTTGTTTATAGGGGCTTTGTAATGTCTATTGATAAATTGACTTTGCAAACATTCAAGTCTACCAACTGGCTTTCTCTCACTTTCTAGCTACTGTACAAGATTATTTAGTCAGTTTTTTTGTTTGTTTGTTTTAAATTTAGAACAATTTTATTTTCCCTTCCAATAGTACCTGATCCAAAGTCCAGGGGGTTTTTGTTGCTATATGGGATTGAGACGAAAATAATTTCTCCATACTTTTTGGTTCTGTGATTGTTAATGAATTTTAATTTCCAAAGTCCTTTGATGGTCTATTCTATTAAAAAGGAAGGAAGGAAGGAAGGAAGGAAGGAAGGAAGGAAGGAAGGGAGGGAGGGAGGGAGGGAGGGAGGGAGGGAGGGAGGGAGGGAGGAAGGAAGGAAGGAAAAAGCACTGTTAGAGTTATGTTTAAGGAGGCATCACAGCAGGGCTATGTTTAAAGAGTGGGATTTGACTCTCCATTTACTGTCCTAGGGAGCAAAGTACACTTGATTGATCTTTTCTTTAGTTTCCTCATATGTAAGTTGTACAAATTCTTGTCAGAAGAAGATGCTGTAAGAATTAATGAGCAATTCCATTTAAGAGCTCCATGTCTGACAACTGGGAGGCATTTAAAAATGCTTATTGTATTATTGTTGTCATTGCTACCATTTTGATGGCTCTGTTAAAAATATTCCTGACAGCAGTTCAATTCCTCTCGTGAAAAAAGTAAACAATCAGGAAAAACTTTTGAAGACATATAAAAGAAGATGTAATGAATTGATCCAAAGTATTTTCATCTGGCAAAATGTATTTTGTACTTGACAATAATGGGATTGCAAGTATTCTAATTACTGAGCCCATTGTACTTTCTGGCATTTCAAAAATAAAAGATTACGAACAATTACAGATTACCCGATAATTCTTTAAAATGAAACTTTGGCCTTTTGACACTTCTCAGTCCCATTATAGATTGTTTAGAGGATTGGATGAAGGCAGGAGGCTAAACCAGTTATAGAAAATCTATATTAATATACAAATTCCTGCAGCAAAACCTGAGTGATTATTAAACTGAAACAGAAGTGCTGTTTAGACAATTTTCCCGAGTTATCACTGGGCACAAAATGTGCTGGTTCTATCGGAATGTCTTTAGGTGGGAGATTGTCATCCTTTTCTGGCAATCTCTTTGCGGAGAACACAAAACGCAACCAAAAGGTTTGAGTATGGGTGCTATTCAGAAAGGCCTTCTGAATCTCTTGCCTTCTGTTTTCTTCTCTAAAAGTATGAAAAAAACTTAACAAGTATATAGTGACCTAAAGGATCATATTACAAGACAAGAAATTAAACGATATTTATATTTGATAAAACCCATGTGTTGGTCCTAACACACACACACACACACACACACACACACACACACACACACAAGCCAAGATAAGCTTCTGTCTGAATTAAATTCTCTAAAAGCAGAATCCTAAGAACAGTATAGCTGGAGTTATATAACTAGGTCCCTTATTTTTTGTTAAAAAAGCTTATTATATATCATCAGAAATTTAGATCCTAGATCAGAATATCCCTGGTAAATATGAGAAGCACTAACAATTTACGTAAAGAGATAACACAAGGAAGCTTATTTAATCACTAGCAAGCAGCATCAGCTATTCCTTGAGTAATAACTATCATTCTCCCCAGATTTAACATGTAAAGTCAAAATTTGTTTCATCCTTAAATGTACTTCTATTTCCTATCTGTGCTAAAGAGTGCTGCTTCTTTCTATTCTGTAATTTTTGGTCATATGGGCTTCAATAACTATACAATTTTGTCGCAATATTCTCTCTGAATCTTTTATTTTATTTGAAATTAAACTTAAACTTCATGAACATCACAGTATGCGTTTTCCTCTTCAAAGCACCTGTGTGCTTGCACGTGCATATACACCCATGTGTGATTCTATTTGTGTGCGCGGGTATGTTAACTGTAGGGATGTCTATTTAAAAGCATGATTTCTTGAAACAATGCACATGCATATAGCCTAGACAAAAAATTAGGGAAGGAGAAAAAGATGATGCATTGATTAGAGGTGTAAAAGTCTTTGAAACGTGGCTGCATCACTGACAGAAATATTAATATTTAAATGCAGTTGAGACATCTGATACTATGGCTGTTGAGGTTGAATGGACTAGCATATTGGCAACCAAACAGTGTTTCCCCTCTTAGTTCCTTGTATATCTAAGTTTAATCAACTTTGTATTCTTTTTTTATGCATATACACCATATAGATTCTATACTCACAAACTAAACAGCTACTCTTTAATAAACATTTACCATCTGATTGAATAACTTCAACAGGCTGTCAGAATAAAAGATATTATTCTCCTACATTATGGTAAAGATTTGGCTGTTATATATAATTATCAGTTTTTTAGTTATTAGAGTTCTCTAAAAAAGGTACCACCTCTTTTCTATAAACTAATTTAAAATACAGGCATTACCAGGGTGCCTAGGTGGCTGTCTATGAAGTATACTACTCTTGATTTCAGCTCAGGTCATGATCTTATGGTGGTGAGATTGAGCCCCAAGTCAGGCTCCCTGTTTGGTATGATGTCTGCTTGAGATTCTCTCTCTCACTCTCCTGCCCCTTCTTTTGCTTGCATGTGCTTCCTCTCTCTCTCTTAAAATAAGTAAATAAAATCCTTAAAAAACAACAAATAAAACCCAGTTATCATTATGTAATGAAAAATAACCTTTTCTGATGATTTAGTGAATGGGAATGAGCCACTTTCCATTCTCAGTGGAGATGGATGATTTCTTATATTTCATATTCTTGAGTATAATATCCCTTTACCTGGAAATGCATCATTAAGCCAGTTACTCCAATACTTTGTGCATTTTAGTTTATTAATTGTACTGGATATTCTTGGCTTACTTCTACAGATCTGCTCTTCACTCTTCCACTTTGCTCTGTTCCCCAGAAAGCTGATCTTTATGAACTGCATCAAATGAATTCCTTTGCTCTCTGGCTTCCAGTTGGTTTGGCCAATGGAACTACTAGCAGTGTGTTAGTGGTTGATTAGAAAGACAAGATATTTATAAAGCTAGACCCTTCACTGCCTGGTTTTAAGTTGATGATAGCAGAGACCTTCTCTCAAAGCATCAGCAGCCCTCTCTTATAGTTGTAGGTGTTACAGAGCTCTGGTATCAACTTTCCTCCTTGTCACTTCACCCATACAGACTTCTGTTAAAACTACCCTTTGCTGGTTTTTTTTTTTTTTTTTTTTAACTCTGCCAACAGCTTTGTAAAACAAAACATCTTAATATCAATCTCTCTTGAATCACCCCTTTTGAGTATGCCGTGTTTCCTCCCAGGAACTTCAATGATGATCACATTGGATTAATTATTTTTCTCTCTAATATTTTTGCCCCAACTCACCCTTTTATGGAATCTTGAGGACTAATTTTATAGCACCTGAGTTTTGTATTTCAGATTCTCGGGTGTGGGCTTCCTATTGGAGATGTGAAAAATGAAGTCTTTTCTACATAATGATTTCAGGTTATTGTAGAAACAAGAGGAGCAATGGGTATGAAACAGCTATTTTAAGCTTGAAAAAAAATAAGCAAAAATACATTTTGATAATTTCTTCATAATTTAAAAAACAGAAACATTTAATATTATCATTCTTATCATTATTAAATGTAGCTTTAAACAGAAGTTTTTAAAGGACTGTGACTCTCATATTCTTGTGAACCTAGTTTTCCATCCCAGGGAAAAATTTCCCATTTCTTTTCCCCACCCCTTAATATTTTGCCATAATGCTGAATAAAACTTGTATTATAGAGTAATTTCACAGATATGGATCATTTTCCTGTCCAAAGACATTTAAAAACCTCTGGGCCAGAAACCCTTAATTAATTCAGAAGACAAAAAATGTTGGTCAACCTATATAAGTCAGATGGACAAAATATATAAGTAAGAAGTCATGGAAAGGATCTGATTTTCTCTTAAAGTTCAGGAAAACAGATGCAAAATATAATATGTCAGCTAAAAATAAAAATAAATGGCAACTGAGGAGAGATTTAAAAATCAGAATAATCAATTTAAAATGAAGTATATTGCTCTGGGCTTCTTGTTATACATAAGGACAAAATCAATAGTTATTATTATTTTGCCAACAACTAAGTCTAATAATCATATAACAAATGGCACTATTGCATTTGAATTCAACCATTTAAAGAGTTAAACCATAGGAAAGTCAAGTAACTAATCAAACCAAAACCAATGCAAACCAGTAATTTCATCTGCAGATGCACATGAAAATCAAGAACATGTAGCAAGGTAATGTTTGACTCCTGATTCTTATTTAAGCTGCCATATGCCAATACTGAATTTTTTTCATTCATAAGCTACATTAGTAATTTAAGTGCTACCCTAAATTCCATTTATTTTTATTTTGAGGTTTTAATAATGACTTAAAGAAAATGTGCAGAATAGACAAGACATTCCAACTTCATTTAGCAGGTTTGAGTTACCTCTGTAACCCTAAGAAAAGCTGTCAGTGTTTGAACAGGATTTGAAGTGTTAGGGAAGAAATGTCTAAAATAGAGTTTAGACTTGAATGAAATGAGATTAAAGAAAGTCTACATTGTTTTCTGTAAACTTAATCTCTATATAAAAACTAACATCTGAAGAGTAAATCTATGGAGTATTATTTTGCCAAGCATGTCTATTAATATGAAATGGGAGAATGAATGAAACATTTGCAGGTTTCATGAGAAGTAAATACATGCCTTCAGGAGTGAAAGAAATTAACATCTTATGGTTTGTTTGTTTGTTTGTTTTTTAATAATATCTGTCAATCAAAAACTTATGAATAAAAAAAAAAAAAGCCTGCTCTGCCAAACAGATTAGACAGAGAGAGCTAAGAAAAGGAAGATGGATAGAATTGTTCATGGGGCAGATAATCTTTCTTGCTAAGAAAAAGCAGAGCTGCATTTGTGGAAACTTAACTAAGCAGAAACCTGCAGTGTCTGCTCAGTGCTGCTGACCTGCCAGCTGGAAAGTGCGCTGAGTTTAAAGGGTTTAAGCTCTCAAAGAAGCCAAGACTTGGCTGATCATCTTGGGCTCAGCATATTGTGAGGCATATGAACACTCTCTTCAAAACTGGCAGGGAAAAAGGAAGGGAAATTGAAAATCTAAACACAGTAGCCAGTTAAAATTCAGACAATTGTAAGGGTTGTGTTTTCTCTGAAGCATTTGCTTATACTCTATGCTATCGAATAAAGAAATAAATGGATTTACTTTTGGGGGAAAGAAGAGTGGTACAACTTGAGATTACTGCACTACTCTTTGGTGCACTGAGAAAAAAGGGAAAAAGAGAGAACTTTTACATTTTCTAGTATGAAATAAAGAAATTTGTGTCATTTTTCTTCATGTGATCATTTTTATCACTGTTCCTAGAAATCTGTTTGTTAATAAATTTTATTATTAATTGTAACAAAATTAAATAAGTTTAAACACATTTAACATAATGCTCACCATTCAAATGAGTAAACTTCAGAGGCATGCTTTTTGAAATGAATATGTGTAATAACCCAAAACTAACAATGGCTTCATTAAAAGTAAAAAAAAAAAAAAAAAAACAAAAAAAACACTTAGCTCAAAAAGAGTTAAAGATATTAATTTCTATTCTGTTTTCTAGTTTAACATTTCTGAGTTTTCTTTATAATGAGAGAAAACACAACTGCCCCTCACTCCTGGGAATGTAAAAATATGTTGCCAACATCTCAAACTGACTTAGTTTGGATTTGTTACTTTGATACAAACAAAAAACAAAAAAAAACTAAAGACATTCAAAGTTCACCACGCCTGTACTTGATAGGCTGAGGGCCTGAAGGGCAGATGCGGCCCATATATCTGCTACCAGCATTTCTCCTGATGCCACCCAGAACTGCTGAGCTTCAAGTTGAGAACTGAATACTTATTGGTCATATTACTGAGAAGTTTTTGAAAGGTTATGGATAAAGCATTCACTGAAGTTATAATAAACAGTCTTTCGCATTATATTTACATTCACAATTCTAGGCTGAAACTAAAGTCCGGTTTCAATGCAGAAAATGACTTTTCCTCAAGAAAATGAGAAACATGAGAATATAACACATATCATCTGAGATTCAATTCTGAATGATTTCAAGCATACATTTAAATATTAGGAACTTTTATATATTTTTGTATTTACATAGGACTTCTTTTTAGCTTAATTTCTTTAAACCACTCTTTCAGTTTTGGATTAAATCTAATTAGTATTTCAAAATATTATTATTCTAGAAATCTGAGTAGAATTCACTATTCTACAAAATTTCTACCACGCGTAGAGACATTAACTACATAAGTAAGGCAGAAAAAATGAATTTTTTAAAAAAGAATTTACATATTCTTTACTGTTAATACAAATTTAACAGAAAAGGAAGGGTAGGACTTTTTGATTACCTCCAGCCAATAAATCATATGCTATTTTAAATGGCTCATTTGTTTAAGAAATATATCCCTTTCTAGGAAATAAATTTTCTTTCTGATATGGTCTTGCTCAAAATCTTTTCAGTTGAGTTGTTTTCATTGCGCCAAATTGAAGTTTTTATAAATTGTTTATGGTGTCAAAGCTCCTTAATAGTTCAGTTGGTCTGTTTACTCTCCAAGCAATAGTAAGTAGGCAACAACATTTTTGTCAGTGTTAAAAGATGATCTGCCAAGTTTTAATGCATGGTTCAGGCAAGAGAAGCAGTTTGGTGGGAAAGCAGCTGTCCAGTACTTGACAAGATTTGGTTTGTCAACAGTATGGCTGAAGGTGTTTGACATAATACATTCTTTCTCCATCAGACTTTCAGCCCTGTGTCAGAATGTATATCCTCACCTGGACTCAATGTGCTGAATTCTTTTTACTTTTAACAGGAAAAGGAAAACTATGATTAAGGAGCAACAGTAGAGGATATTAGAGAGTTTTTACACATTGATTTTCAATGAGACTGTGACTAGAAATAACGAATGCTTCTTTACATCCAGCAGTGAATTCCCTCATCTAGTCATATGAAGAAAAAATAAATCTATCTTAAAAAATAAAACATATCATAGGAAAATCTACTTCACGAAACTGAGGAAAATTGCAGACACTATGCAACTGAAGGGATTTCTCTGCAGTCTGAAATGGCTGTCTTACTTGGCTGTAAATCTCCCTCACACAATGCCTGGGGTCTTGCTTGCAGGGATGTAATGAAGTTACACTGCCTGAATGAAAATTTTAAAAACAAATTAGGGCAGAGGACCTTGCCAGCTATCTCTTGATTTGTGGCAGTGCTTATCAGCAGCCAGTGTGGGGTGAGTCACCGTGAGAACACCAAATCTCTTTGTCTCAGGCCACCATGTTTCACTCCAGTGTCAATATAACAGGGGAAATGAATGCTAAGCTATAACAGTCACAGTTAGTGTCAGGCATGTTTGTAACACATGCACAGAGAAATTTACAGCTGGGAAAAACTATGACACATCTCCTAGTGACTTGCTTTATAGAGTTCTTCTGACTGATTCAGTAGCAGCAACATGCCTTTAGACATGGTGACCGCACTGATCTTGAGTGTTTTCAACATGGCTGTATGTATTAAATTACTCTGTGAACAAGGGTGTCTAGAATTATTCTATGGTATCTGTTTAAAGTGAAGTTTCTCAAAATTCAAATTGTATGTTTTATATAATCACATAGTAAGTTAACTCATGAACTAAATCTTTACTAACTTGAACTTTGTAATAACTCAGACCAAGAACAATACTCTTTCCTATTATCTCTAAAAAAAGAACGTTTTATACCGATTATATGTTATATTATATTAACACCATAAATTTTTCGATTTGTTTTATATGGTTTTGTGGAAATAAAAACCCTTTCCAGGTACTGGAGGCAATTTAGAGACATTTTCATAAATTGACTATTAGCTTAAAATGATTCTTATTAATATGTTTAAATTCTCTGCTAGTTTAGCTAAACTTAATTAATATAAAGCTTATGTTCCTATTTTAGGGTACATGTATCAGAATTAGATGACTGGACAATTCAAAACAGCCAACTCTTTTGTCCTATGTACCTAAGGCACATTTTTACACACATGAGATTTTTGTATACCCATGGATGCTGAAAGAGGAGATTGCAGGATTTTAAACACAGAATTAAAATGTGTTATAACTGGTTAAAGACAAAAGGAGGGGGTGGTAGACAAATAATGAAATCAAAGTTAAGGCCAAACAGAAGCCCCATGTGTAGTAAAAAAAAGTGATCCTAAGCACTTAGAAAGCAAAGCATATTCAATCAATGGGGCAATTAACCTTTATTTCCCAAAGTGGCAAAACCTGATCCTTGATTCTGTTCAGAAAGAGCATTCATGTAACAGGCCTAAAACTGTCCTTTTCCAAGTTGTCTACTCATATAATCTTCAGATTCTTTTTCCAGAATAGTAACAGAGTTTTCTGAATATTAACATCTGGAGAAATGACACCATCGCTCACTTGCCTCAAAGAATAGCTGAAAGGAGATCAAATCAGAAGACTTCTTGAACAATTCCTACGGCCCCTACATCTTTAAAGTCTCTCTGAAAATTGCCACTCACCCTTTCTGAGGTCTGCATTCCATTTTACAAGAACACAACAAAATATATGTAGTCAATTTGAAATGAATCCAGTTTAAGAAGTACTATCAATTGTCATACAGTTCCAATTTTAATTGTTTCTGACATTTGTTTAAACTGTACATTATACATTATGTTGGATTGAGGAAAGGTGATCTAGACATGGTCGGGCAGTGTGTACTGCAGATTTTCCCCTTTGTATGGAAAGACCAAACCGCTTTTTAAAAATGCATTTTTTTAAGATTGCCATAAGATGTTAATCTAGTACTAGACACATCTGGCTCACAAATTTGTTTTTATTTTTAGTGGCAAAGATAAATGTCATAACCAAGAAGTTGAGACCAAAGCAATCAGCGTCCATCTATTCAAAATCATTTTTCCGTCTTATTTCTCTTGACATCACTGGAATTCAGGAACAAAGTCATAATGCTACCCTTTGCTCTTCCTTCTCATCAGCTAAGCAACTGACACATTATAATCAATGATTCCTCTATATTTTTGTCTTCCCTAACCCCATTTCCAACTCTATGATTATCTATATATTTAAAGGCCTCACTTTTGAGTTACTTCAACAATCTCATATCTGTATTTATTGACTTCAGTTTCTTTACTCTATAGTCTACTCTGTACAACTACCTACGTAAGCCTCCAAAAATGCCATACAATTGACCTGCCCAAAATTTTTCATAAGACCCCACTGGATGAGTGTCCAGGGTATGTCCAGATTTTCTTATCCTCTGATCATGTCATTTAACTGCATCCTATAAGTTTTGATTTGTAATACTTTCATTGTTTTCTAATTTCCACTTCAATTGCTCCTTTGATCAAACAGGGTAAAAAGGAATTTCTAGATGCTGGCTATGTTTTATTTCTTGACTAGGGTTGTGGTTATATGGTCTGTGCTCATTATATATTTATCTATATGTAGAGAGGTATATTTCTGATTGCATACTTTTCTATACTGAGTTACCCTTCAATTAAAAAAGAAGTTCATTTGAAAAACAGACTAAATTGTTAAGGAACAGAAATGTTTCAACTTGGGTTGTTGAGGTTAGAATGCAAAGTGTGTTTTATGGCAACCCTCAGGGTACACAAAGTAGGACATCTCCCGAGAATGGATGATCCAATTAAGGGAAACCAAAGTTGAAAAGTGTAAAAAAGGCAACATTGACATAGACCTACAGAATATGTTACTTTATTTATCTTTAGATACAAAGTATAAATTGTATGCTATAAGATAGTAACTACAAATGTAAAAGTCTAACATTATATGCCAAGCCTTTACTAAAACATTTAATAAATAAACATTTTCTTACTTAATAGTACTTAGTTATGAGTATTTCCTAAGTTTCAAATATATTACCACTTATTAGTTACCTTTTTGTTACCGATTCTTGACTTAATTCCACTGTGATTAGAGAACCTACTATATGTATTATCAATCCCTAAAAGCTTATTGAAGTTTATTTGCTTTGTGGAGCAGCATATGTTATTTCTACAAATGCACCAGGAATGAATGAAATAAATGTGTTTTCTGCAGTTTTTTTATATAAAGGCCAATTAAATTCTAAGGTTAGATAATTATGCAGTTCAAATGCCTATATATTTCCTAATATTTTTTCCCATGTGCTAATTCATAGTTTAAAAGTTGTACTGATTTGCAGTTTTAGAATCCATTTGACTATTTTATATAGCCTCTAGCTTTCTGTCAACATTATCATCATTCTAACCCTTGAAATATTCACTATTCTTTTAGAATCAGAGTCTACTCCAATTTCTAAATCTCCATTTTATCCGTTTTTATCATCTGTTTTTTCTCTTGGTTTTTAGTTATTTCTTATATTTTTATTATGAATTATTTTGATTGGATTTTTAATTGAGTAGGGAAATTTTGTACAAAAATTAGATAGATGATTTTAAAGAATAAGTAATACATTCATCCAGATTTTCCTTCCCTGTCAGGGTAGTGCAAATCACTTTCAACCAGGGTTTCTAAACCTTGGCACTATTTGTATTTTTGACTGGATAAGTCTGTGTTTTGTAGAGATGCCAGTAACATTTTCCCAAGTTCTGACAATCAAAACTGTTTCCGTATATGGTCAAATGTCCCCTGGGGGCTGACTCTGGTGTCACCCCTGCTTAAGGCCAATGCCTTAACCCATTAGGAGCTGAGTTAATTTAAAGTTCGTTTAGGCCTTGTCAAAACTATTCTTTTCTGGTATGACCTTACTCCTAGACTTTAGATCTTTATTTTCCCAAATGAAAGCCCAGGGTATTTATCGGTACCTGACCAACTTTGTGCCCCCCCACCATATAAAACTAAATAAAAAACTTTATTCTACATCTTAGCATCTCAAACTCCTCTTCTGGCTCAGGTTCTCAGCAGAATTCCCATTCTCTGCTTCTTGGCAAATATCTGAGAAGAAAATGATGCCAAATGTCAGATTCACTTTCTGGAGTTTTCTTGCTGCAGTGATAAAGCCCCAATCCTTTAAAACAGATGCTTTATATTAGCTTTCCAGCTATTTTAGCTGTTTTTGTGTGGTTGGATGGTATAAAGTAATCTAGCTTGCCATTGTCAGAGGCTAAATATTTTTTAGACCAACTGTTTAAACATAAGTCTTAAGACTGCATCTTCCTATCCCTATTGGCCTTGCATGTGTCACATGCCTATCCCTGAATACATCACTATATCCAGGAAAACAAAATACTCAATTTGCTTAGCCCTAAGTCCACACCCAAAGATGTGGATGGGATCAACCTTACTTGAACTGCATAGAAATGGATGATGGGTAGTTTCAGAAATTAATGGCTGTCACTTAAAGGACGAAGGGAGGAGAGGCACAGTGAGAAGGAGGAGTAGATGCCAATATCCACCCAACAGGTGGATATTGGCAACTGAAAAAAAAAATAGTTTTCTGCCAAACATAAGTGAAAGCTGAAATATAACTGCTGCTCTCTCAAGTGTTATATTGCATTTAAAAATATTTTACTGACTCATAAAACATTTCCTTAAAAATTTCATCTCTAAACATTAAGTTTAAGGCAGTATACTGTGAATTTCTGATATACTAATTGAACTCTGTGTATGAGGAATATCATTCAACAGAAAGAGACTATAAGTTAATTCAGAAGAGAACTGGATTTAAAGATAGATACTTTCTCATAAATGTGGCTGAATCACTTTATCCATCATCTATCTATCTATCTATCTATCTATCTATCTATCTATCTATCTATCATCTATCTATTATCTATCTATCTATCTATCTATCTATCTATCTATCTATCTATCTATCTACTTGACAGAAGAGAGAGATCACAAGTAGGCAGAGAGACAGACAGAGAGAGAGGGGGAGGCAGGCTCCATGCTGAGCAGAGAACCCAATGCGGGGCTTGATCTCAGGACCCTGAGATCATGACCTGAGCCAGAGGCAGAGGCTTTAACCCACTGAGCCACCCAGACACCCCTGAATTACTTTAAAATATTATATATCTGTGGTCTGAAAATGTTTTACCAACCACGCATTTGTCATGGCTGGTAGACTAAAGCTAATGCATTGATTCTGGATGTCTGAGATGGGGAAAGGGGAGGAGGAAATAAGAAATAGAAACTATAAACTACCAATTACCCAAGTTTTTAAGAGCTAAAAACAATTTTTGTATTTAAATATACATATAATTAAATATGAGGAAAGCATTATTTAGGTGTCTTATTAAGCAGATGTTTTAAATGAAACTAACATTGAGTCAATATGAAGTGTTATGAAAGTATTATTTTTAAATTGTCAATGAGTGCATCTATGATTTTTAGTTGAATTGAATGATGATTGGTGTTCCTCAGATATGCATGCATTACCCTATCTCATAAATCCTATTACTATTACCATTTCAAATAGTGATTATTTTTTCATGTATATTATATATATGTGTGTGTGTGCATGTATACATTTATATGTACATCCATAAATTTGACCATTGATTAAAAATTAAACGCTTAGTGTTTCTGTTTCTATTAATAGCATGCACACAGCAATCATTTATCACTGATAAAAATGTCCACCCTTTTGGTATTTTGGCTGTTTTTTATCAATTCTCTACCATTTCCATAGACATTGTTACTAATAAAGCCTGAGTCAACTTCTATTCAGAATTATCCAATTCATTTAGTTTATGAGAACAGACTACCTGCCAAGTGCTAGCCAGCCATCTCTCACCCATGTGCCATTGGCAGAAAACCATTAGAAGAGCTTATTTCAGAGGATCACTACAAATTCATCTGATCTGTCTTTCAGAAAATAATTAAAACTGCATTTTTAATATATTTATTGAATAACTATTATCTTTTTGTGCCTCTTAGTTTTTAAAAAGTTTTTATTTAAGTTCTAGTTGACATCCAGTGTAATATCAGTTTCAGGTGTACAATATAGTGATTTAACACTTCCATACAACACCCGATGCTCATCACAAGTTCACTCTTTAATCCCCATAACCTATTTCACCCATGATCCCCCCCATCTCCCCTCTGGTAACCATCAGTTTGTTCTCTAGAGTTTAGCATCTGTTTCTTGGTGTACCTCTCTCTCTCTTTTTCTCCTTATGCTCATAAAATTGCATTTTAAGGTGGATGGGGAAATGGATAAAATAGGGGGATTAAGGGGATTAAGAGTACACTTATAGTGATAAGAACTGAGTAACAAACAGAACTGCCGAATCACTATATTGTACATCTGAAACTAATACGCCACTGTATATTGATCATACTGGAATTAAAAAATGCATTTTATACTTATAGATTGTAGTATGCATGTGTGAGAGGGAGAAGGAGGAGGGAGAGAAAGAAGGGGAAAGGGAGGAATGGAGAAAGTAGTATTGTTTTGTAAAACAGTGGCTGAAGGGAAGTACTATGATAACTTTTATCATAGAAGAGTATCAAACCTGGTATCTATAATATACTTGTTTTTTTTAAGTGGGCAATAAATGAATCAGTAATGACCTGGAAATTATTTAATGTAATTTGGTAAGAAATTCACCAAGGATAAAAGGACTTCAAGAGACTCTGAACCTAGAATTGGCAAAGTAGGATAGACCTGCCATTACAGACTAAAAGGATTTTTTTTCAAAAAAAAATTAAAAAAAAAAAGGATCTTTTTTCCCATTCCATTATTAATATAATTGGAACAGAGGAAAAAGTGTAGAAGTATGGATTGGTTAACTTGGCTTTAGTGGCTACAGGAGAAAAAAGCCATTTTTGATGGTTTTTAACTAAGATAAAATAGCTGTTGAAAAACCCAAGTGTTTTACAGTGCATAGGGAATTTTACAGAAAACATATGCCTACACTGTCAATTTCTTTTCTGCCACTGTCATAGTAAAAAAAAAAAAGAGTGTCATATTTCTTTAGGGAAGAAACAATTTTTGTGATGAGAAAGTCAAACTATTCTAAAGAAGTTTTTTTTTTTTTAATGTAGATAGAGAAAACCAAAAAAAGGGCACTTAAAAATACTTACACTAGCCCATGTCATTTTTTTCTGAAATAAAGGAAACTTACAAATATACATCTAAGTGAAGAGGAAAAAGGACAACTATGATTCCTGACATAATGGGAAATAGCCTCTCTTCTGTCAAAACCTACCCTGGAAAAAGGAGAGAGAAGAGAGTGGCATCCATAATATAGCAACAACATCAAAAGCTAGGAGACCCTGTAAGACAGAAAATGATTTTGAAAAAGTTGTGTGGATTTTGGGTTGTTGTAGCTGAGACACACTTAGCCAGGCCATGGTGGTGGGAGAATGATGGATAAGATAAAAATTAGTTGGAGTTTGTTATTAATACCCATATTCCACCTTCCCTCCCACCACCACCACCTTGGAACAGTTATCAGGTGTTCCTTTCTGCTGAAGTCAGTGGGTGGTATCAAAGCTCCACAATAGCTCTTGAATGAGGTGCTGAAGGATATAGGTGAGATATGATTGATTTTTCTGTGGTTTTTTAAAAATGATTTTTCTAAGAACATTGCTTTTTCCCAATGTTCCTCCTTTTCATGAAGTCCTAAAACTGACTTTGTGGAAATTGTAGCAAATACATGGAATTCACAATGTTTTGATGGCACCTGGAGTTCTCTACCTAAGGGCTCATCCTCCACAGCCTACTTGAATTCACTTGAACCAGGCGCCGGCCTTCAATCCCTTAATACCTTAAAGTAAAGCAGGTGATAGACTCAGGAAAATAAAGACTCATACAACAAAGAAAATTAAGTATTTAAAGAAAATTGCTACTTTCAAAGGAAGAAAGACTAAGCATTATACACTATCAGAAGCAGAAATATTAAAACAGCCAGATCAAAAATTTAAGAAAAGTAAGTAAGTTATACTAGCAAATTCAGTAAGAATGGGAAACCCTTAAAAGAACCAGGTGGGGCAAATAATACATTATATGTTAATAAAAATTAAAAAAAAAAGAACCAGGTGGAAATATCAATATATATATGAGTTGATAGATATATGTATATGTATATATATGTATGTATATATATTTATATATGGGCATGATATAATAATATAAATTAAATGTATAATAAATTTATCATTAAAATACAGTAAAGACATGATAAATTGGAATAGTAGATAGAATTCTGCTGAGGATCAAATTGTTTAGTCAGTTGTATTAAGGAACCCTCTCAGAAGTAAACAAAAAAGAGAAAGAGAAAATGAAAAATTTAAGAGCTATGGCCCATAAAACTAAAACACAACATTCAGATAAAATAAGTTGTCAAAAATAAATGAGAAGTCATTTGAAGAAATGATAAGAATTTCCTTGAATTAGGAAAGAATAGCCTAAACTGTATATGAAGGAATAGAGTGCCAAGATCCACTAACACCAAAAAAGAATAAGGAAGTACTTACCTTACACATTGCTGTAAAATATTGTAATTAAAATGGCTTGGTATTTGTGAAGGGATAGACTAAATTGATTTCTGGAGCCCAAAGAGAGCTTAGACTCATATTAACTTAAAACCTTGAGAAATGATACAAATGAGGGGTGCCTGGGTGGCTCAGTCCTTAAGCATTTGCCTTTGGCTCAGGTCATGATCCCAGCGTCCTGGGATTGAGCCCTGCACTGGGCTTCCTGCTCAGCGGGAAGCCTGCTTCTCCCTCTCCCACTCCCCCTGCTTGTGCTCCCTCCCTCACTGTGTCTCTCTCTGTCATATGAATAAAATCTTAAAAAAAAAAAAAAGAATAAAATATTAAAAAAAGAGAAATGATATAAATGAAATGAAAAAATCACTGGAGAAATAAGGAATAATTCAATAAATGGGGTTGGAAAAAACACCCCTAACTCATACACAAAAATAAACTCTGGATTAAGAACTTAGATGCGTAAAGGAAAAATTTTAAACTTTTAGAAAAAATACAGTGTATCTTTCTGATTTGGGGAAGATAAGAGATTTTAATAAGTACAAATAATCAAAAAGGAATATAATAGTAAATATAGCATTAAAATTAAAATTAATTCATCAAAAGACATTTAAAGAGAATGAAAGATGCTATAAAAGATATTGGTGTCACATAGTCACAAAGAACTTGTATCAAGAATATATATGTAATTTTAAAGACTTCACATTAAGTAAAAAAAAGACGAATGAAAAAAGAGGTATTAAATCATGAATGGGTATATTACACAATATTTATCACTAGCTTATTAAGAGATGTTCAATCTTATTATTAGCCAAAGAAAAGCAAATTAAAACATAAATGAGATACCAGTTTGGAAATATTTGAGTGGCACAACGCAAAAGGACTGACTATATCAAAGATCTGAAGGTCATTACATAATCTATATTACTAAAACATTGCCAGCGAGAGTTTTTAGCCACTTTCTAAAACAATTTGGCAATATTTTATAAAATTAAGAATTATAAAGGAGCAACTCAGGTCATGTATAACAAAGAAAATGAGTACAAATTTTTATAGAAATGATCTTTGCATTACCAGCAAAACTGGAAGAAACTGAAATACTCATTGACCAAAAATGGATAAAAAATAAAGTATACTTATTCCATAATATATTATATAGCAGTAAAAATAAATGAATAGCAGGCATATTTAATAATGATTAATCTTATTAACATCATACTTGTGTTGGAAGGGAAGCTCTTAGAAAATATATGCTATATCGTTTTCCGTGGATTGAAAGCACGTATAGATTAACTATATGTTTAGGCATTAATTATAAATATAAAAATGAGAAAATGAGAATATAAAAATGATAGTTACTCCTGGAGGGAAGACTTGGAGATGATACAGAGAAGTTTACATAATTAGATATAAGTTATAGAGAGTGTGCTAGTTTTGAGGTTGGATGGTATGTTCACAGTGATTTAATATATTATGAAGTATATGAATGAAAAAAACATAAAATAGATTATGAAAATGGACTATGGATAGACACACAAATATATGCTGTGAACAAAGAATTGATGAATTCAGTTCTGTGTCTAATTTTCCATTAAGGATAAATGCACATGAGGCATAAAATAAACTAATTTGTGTTCTCAAATTCTTTTTTTTCTATTAAAAGTAGAAACTAGAAACTAGAAAAAACTAGAAAACTAGTTTCTTTCAATCTAAAAACCAAACCATTTTTTCACTCATTAAATCTCATCTTGGAATTTCTACATAATTATTTTTAAGAGTATTTAAGTGGTTATAAGGGACTATCTGAAGAAAGTACAAAATATATCTAAAACATTAAAAAATCAAAATGATTAAAAATATAACTAAGAAAAAAAGGAAAAACAGAAAAATATAACTAAGAAAATAGTGGATTTATTATATTTTCAAGTTATTGACACAACTGTAGTTGTCAGCTTCAAACAGATCATATACCACTAATTTTATCATTATATTTATGAATCTTCTATGACGTGTATCTTTTTTTCTCAAAAACATACAAGTAGCTGATAATAATAGGCAAAGTTCACTTTTCCCCTCTTTTATTGAGATATAATTCACAGGCTATAAAATTCGTCCTTCTAGTGTACAATTCAGTGGTTTTTAGTATATTCACAAAGTTGTACAATCAGTATCATTATTCCAGGAGATTTCACATCATACTCATTAGCAACACTGCTCATTCCCCAGATCCCCACACCATTGGCAACCACTATGGTCTCTGGATTTGCCAATTCTGGATATTTGCTATCACTGAAATCATACAATAAGGGGCCTTTTGTATCTGGCTTCTTTCACTTAATATCCTGTTTTCAAATTTCCTCTATTTTGTACCATGAATCAATATTTCATTCTTATTTTTTTATTTTTTAATTTTACTTAAATTTTAGTTAACATACACTGCAATATTGGTTTCAAGACTAGAATTCAGTGATTCATCACTTACACATAACACTGAGTGCTCCTCACAACTGCCTTCTTTAAAACCCATCTAGTCTATCCCCCACCCACTTCTCTCCATCAACCCTTGGGTTTTTCTCTATCCTTAAGAGTCTCTTATGCGGTGCCTAATGGCTTAGTTGGTTAAGCAGCCCACTCCTGATTTCAGCTCAGATCATGATCTCAGGGTCATGAGAGCAAGTCCTGCATCAGGCTTGGCACTGAGCATAGAGCTGCTTACAATTCTTTTTTGCCTTCTTCCTCTACAACCCCGCCCCTGCTCCGGTTCTCTATCTAAAAAAAAAAAGTCTCTTATGGTTTGTTTCTCTCTCTCCTCTCCCCCCACTTCCTATATATTCATCTGTTTTCTTTTTTAAATTCTACATATGAGTGAGATCATATGGTATTTGCCTTTCTCAGATTTATTTCACTTAGCATAATACACTCTATCATTCTTATTTTATGGCTGAATAATATTCCATTATATGGATATACCATATTTGTTGACCCATCCATCTTCTGATGGATATGTGGGTTGTTATTAGGTCATTTGGTAACTCGATGTTCAATTTTTGAGAAAATGCCAGTTTTCCAAAGCAACTGCTTCATTTGCCATCCCATCAGCAGTGTATGAGTTTATAATTTTTCAACATCCTCCTTAACACCTGTTATTCTTTTTTATTATAGCCACTCTAATGGGCATGGAATTTTTATCTTACTGTGGTTTATTCATTTGTTTGTTTATTTGTTTATTTATTTTCTTATTAGCATATAATGTATTATTTGCCCCAGGGGTACAGGTCTGTGAATCATCAGGCTTTCACATTTCACAGCACTCACCATAGCACATACCCTTCCCCATGTCCATAACCCAGCCACCCTATCCCTACCCGCCTCCCTCCTAGCAACCCTCAGTTTGTTTCATGAGATTAAGAGCCTCCTCTGGTGTGTCCCCCTCCCAATCCCAACTTGTTTCATTTTTTCCTTCCCTAATCCCCACAACCCCGCCCTGCCTCTCAAATTCCTCATATCAGAGAGATCATATGATAATTGTCTTTCTCTGATTGACTTATTTCACTCAGCATAATGCCCTCTAGTTCCATTCATGTTATTGCAAATGGCCAGATTTCGTTTCTTTTGATGGCTGCATAGTATTCCATTGTGTGTGTGTGTGTGTGTGTGTGTGTGTGTGTGTGTGTGTGTGTGTGTGTGTGTATCAGTAGTGTGTGTATATATATATATATATCACATCTTTATCCATTCATCTGTTGATGGATATCTAGGTTCTTTCCTTCCGTAGTTTGGCTATTGTGGACATTGCTGCTATAAACATTCCAGTGCACGTGTCCTTTCGGATCATTACATTTGTATCTTTAGGGTAAATACCAAGTAGTGCGATTGCTGGGTTATAAGGTAGCTCTATTTTCTACTTTTTGAGGAACCTCCATACTGTTACTGTGGTTTTAATTTGCAATTCTCTACTGGCTAATCAAGTTGAGCATCTTTTCACATATTTATTAGTCATTTATTTACCTTTTTTTTTTTTTTTTTTGGGAGAAATGTTTATCCAAATCCTTTGCCCATTTCTAATTGGTTGATTTTGTTTTTATTGTTGCAACATTATACATAATTCTTTATATATTCTGGATACAAAGCTGTTCCTAAATATATGCTTGGAAAATATTCCCTCCTATTTTGAGTTTTCTTTTACTCTTCATAGTGTTCTTCAAACCAAATAATAATTATAACAATAATAAATTTGATGAAGTCCAATTTATCTATATTTGCTTTGGTTGGTTGTACTTTAGTTATCATATTTAACAAACCATTGCTTAATCCAAGGTCTATTGCTTCTTCTAAGAGTTTTATAGTTCAGCTCTGACATTTAGATATTTGATCTAGGTTGAATTCATTTTTCATATGATGTGAGATGGAATCCATCTTCATTTTTTGCATGTAGCTATCCAGTTGTTCCGACACCATTTGTTTAAAAGACTATTTTAAAGCAGTTGGGATTTTGATTGGCATTATGTTGAATCTATATAATTTGGGAGAGATTACATTTTAACAAAACTAAGTTCTCCAATACAAAAAGGATAGTTTCCATTCATTTAGATCTTAAATTTATTTCAGTGATGTGGTTTTCAGTGTACATGTCTTATACTTTTTTTTGTTGACTTTTTTCCTAAGCATTTCATTCCACTTCATGCTATTGTGGGAACAGTCTTCATAATTTCATTTTTGTATTGCTAATTTCTAGTGTATACAAATACAACATTTTTTGTATATTGATCTAGTACCCTGCAACCTTTATTAGTTCTAATAGTTCTTTGTAAAGTCCTTAAATTTTATGTACACTGAAGATCATGGAATGTGTAAGCAGGGATATGTTTGATTCTTTCCTTCTAAACTGGATCCTTTTATTTCTTTTTCTTGATTACCCTGGCTAGAATTTCCAGTAAAATGTTTTATATAAGTGGTGAGAGAGGACAGCCTTGTTTTCTTCCTAATTTTAGTAGAAAAGCTTTACATATTTCACTGTTAAGTTAGTTGTGGGTTGTTTGCAGATGCCTGTTATAGGTTAAGTTCCTCTGTTTTTAGTTTATGTAGTATTTTTTATTAAGAAGGGGGATTGAATTTTGTTATGATTTTGCACTTATTGATCATGTAGTTATTATTCTTTATTCTGTTAATAAGTGTATACAATTGATTGATTTTTATTTTGAGACAGACTTCCATTCTTGGTATATATCCAGTTTGTTCTTGGCGTATACTCCTTTCTATATCTTGCTGGATTCAGTTTGCTAGTTTTTACTGAGAATTTCTACTTCTACACTCATAAGTGATATTGGTTTGCAGTTTTCTTTTCTTGTGATGTCATTGTCTGGTTTTGTCACCAGGTTAATAAGGCTTCATAGAATGAGCTTGCAAGTGCTTCCTCTTCTATTTTTTGGCAGAGTTTGGGAAAAAAATGATGTTAATTCTTTCTTTACATTTGGTAGATTTCACCAATAAAGTCATTTGGCTTTGGTGTTTTATTTGTGGAAAATTATTTTGATTACTAATTTCTCTTCTGGCCTACTATAAGTCTATTCAGATTTTCTACTTCTTGAGTCAGTTTCATTAGTTTATGTATTTCTAGAAGCTTTGTCCATTTCATTTTTTAAATTTAATTTGTCATACAACTGTTCATAGTATTCCCTTAAAATACCTTTTATTTCTGTAAGTTTGGTAGTGATTTCCTCTGTTTCATTCTGAATTCTAGTAAACTGAATCATCTTCTTTTACCTCCTTTCGTCAGTCTACATAATAATTTGTCAATTTTGTTGATCTTTTTGAAGAAACAACTTGCTTTTGTTGATTTTTTTCTGTTGTTTTTCTAGTCTCTATTTAATTTATTTCCACTATTTTGGTTATTTTTTTTTTCTCAGTATGTCTTATGCCTTTTCATTCTTTTATTCTTCCAATACAATATTATTTCGTATGGATATTTTGTATAGTTTCTGTCAAATTCTCTTATTGTTTCATTTTTAGTAATTTTCTTAGGGATTACCTGTGAATGGCAATATTTTACCTTTTAGCCAACTAGTCTGCAATACTACTACCCTAAATACAACATTATACAAAACTTTGCTCTTATATATCTCTATCTTCTCTTTCATTTACCCATTGTATTGTCTTCTCACACAAATTATATCTTAATTCATTTTATGCTCATCAACACAAATAATTGTTTATTCAGTTGTCATTTAAATAGGATAGGAGAAAAAAAGAGTTGCAAATAAAAACTACATTTATATTTATATGTATAAAATACATATTTTATTGTATGTATATTTATATGTATAAAATACAATTATATATTATATTTTATTTTAATCTATATAATTACTACTGCTCTTTATTTCTTCCTGTGGAAATTACTTTCTTATGTTACTCTCTCTTAGCCTAAAGTATATTTTTGATATTTTCCATAGGGCATGTCTGGTGATGACTCTGTTTTTGATTATCTGGGAATTTCTGATTCCTCCTTTATTATTATTTTCTAAGATTTATTTATTTATTTGAGAGAGTGGGGCACCTGGGTGGCCCAGTGGGTTAAAGCCTCTGCCTTCAGCTCAGGTCATGGTCTCAGGGTCTTGGGATTGAGCCCCACATCGGCCTCTCTGCTCAGCAGGGAGCCTGCTTCGCCCTCTCTGCCTGCCTCTTGGCCTACTTGTGGTCTCTCTCTCTGTGTCAAATAAATAAATAAAATCTTTAAAAAAAAGTTTTATTTATTTGAGAGAGCATGAGCAGGGGGAGGGGCAGAAGGAGAAGGAGAGAAGCAGATTCCCCTCTGAGCATGAAGCCCAACACAAGGTTGGATCCTACAGCCCTGAGATCATGACCTGAGACAAAATTGAAATCAAGTCTGATGCTCAAGTGACTGAGCTACCTAGGCACCCTGATTCCTCCTTCATTTTTGAAGGATAGTTATTGCTGAATAGAGAATTCTTAGTTGACAATCTTCCCCTTTCACCACTTTGTTTTTTTGTTTGTTTTTTTTGTTGCTTTTAAGATATTCTTTGTTTCCTTATGATTTGTCTTTAAAAAAGACACTCACACTTTAAAAAGTGTGAGTCTTTTTTAATGTATCTTAATTGGAATTTATTTTCCTTACTATTTAAATTAGTATGTTTTGTTGAATTTGTCAAGTTTTCCAGCCTTCATTTCTTCAAATATTTTTTCTGCTCTTTTCTTGGTCTCTTCTCATTCTGAGACTCCAGTTATGTAGCTTTTGATATGTTTGATGATATCCCATGAATGTCTGAGACTGTTGACTTTTTCTTTCTTCTTTTTCCCAATATTTCCTCAAACCATAAAAATCTCAATTTACCAATCTTCAAGTTTGCTGAATTTCTTTATTTTGCCAGCTCAAACCTGCTGTTCAGACTTTCCAGTGAATTTTTCATTTAAATTATTGTACTCTCATCTCCAGTATTTCTATTTGGCTACACATTTCTTTTTTTTTTTTTTTTTTAAGATTTTATTTATTTATTTGACAGAGAGAAATAAAGATTACAAGTAGGCAGAGAGGCAGGCAGAGGGAGGAGGGAAGCAGACTCCCCGCTGAGCAAAAAGCCATGATCCCAGGACACTGGGATCATGACCCGAGTTGTAGGCAGAGACTTTAACCCACTGAGCCACCCAGGCGCCCCATATTTGGTTACATATAATTTCTATATATATTCTTCATGTGACGAGTGAGACATTCTCATACTTTCCTTTCATGGCTTCTTTTGGTTCCTTGAACATATTTAAAATAACTGACTTAAAGTTTTTTTCTGGGCTTCCTCAGAAACACTGTCTATTAACTGCCTTTTTTTTCCGTAAGGCAACTTTTTTTTTTTTTACAATTTATACTTTTTTTGGTGAGAAAAAGGGATATTTTAAGTAATACAATATGACAACTCTGGCAGTCAGTTCTCCCTCCATCCTCTTTGGTTTGTTGTTGTTTGCTTATACATTGACTATTCTCAACTGAGTCTGTATGAATATTTTGTGAGTCTGTGGTCACTGAACTCTCTGTTTGGGATTAATTAAGTAGTCAGCTGATGACTAGACAGAAATTCCTTTAGATTCCTGGAATTAGTAAGTCTCCTAGTCTCTACCAAGAAGCTCCGTGTGCATTGAATCACGCCTCCAACAGTCAGTCAGGAGTTTACAACTACACCTTAGCCTTTATATCTTCTTGGGAAGAGCCTCAAAGCTAGCCAGAATTGAGGCTTTAGAGGCTATTACATTTTCCCCAAGAATGCATAATACTCTTGGCATGTGCACAACCCTATATATATATATATATATATATGGCCTTCTAGATTCCTTGGAATATGTTGGAACTTTTTTTTTAAAGATTTTATTTATTTATTTGACAGAGAGAGAGAGAGATCACAAGCAGGCAGAGAGGCAGGCAGAGAGAGAGGGGGAAGCAGCCTCCTCATTGAGCAGAGAGGCCGATGCGGGGCTCGATCCTGGGACACTGAGACCATGACCTGAGCTGAAGGCAGAGGCTTTAACCCACTGAGCCACCCAGGCGCCCCAGTGTTGGAACTTTTAAAGCCCCATACAGATAACTCATTTCCCAGCTTTTCTTTTATGTTTTTTTGGTTGGCCTATTGTTTTCCCCAGTTACTATCCACTGCTTTGGGCAATTCAACAATTATTCAAAAATTCAACAATTGCCTCTGCTTTGACAAATGTCCCACAAGACTACTTGGACTGAGCAAGCTCACAGGCAGGTCCAATAAATACGGCTTTTTAAATGGGTCTCCCTGAGAACCACAGAGAAGTCAAATAATGACATTTCCCTGAGAATGGGGCCTAAATGTACGTCAATCCCATGCTGCCTCTTTCCATTTCAGTCAGATTGCTGATTTCCATAGTAATTTTGGTTGTAGATTTCAAAGGCTTCTGATAGCTGAGAGGGAGGATTGGATTAAATCGTGTTAAAATACCACAAAGTTTGTGAGACGCATAGATGGTTCAGTTGGTTAACCAAACGTCAGACTCTTGATTTCAGGTTCGGTCACAGTCTCAGGGACTCAGGGTCTTGAGATTGAGCCCCATGTCAGGCTCTGTGCTCAGCAGAGAGTCTGCTTGTCCCTCTCCCTCCCTCTGCTTGCACTCTTGCTCTCACATAAATAAATAAATAAGTAAATAAGTAAGTAAGTAAGTAAGTAAGTAAATAAATAAATAAATAAAATCTTTTAAAAAAAGACATAAAGCTTGTTTTTCTTAATGAGATTCATTTTTTTTTTCCTGGAATAAAAATTCCCTTGATTGGTGAAAGTCAGGTTAATTTGAAGAGTTCTAAACCACTTCTGGTTTGAGTCTGACCACTTTTGCATTTATAATAGAATTTCCAAAAGAACCCACTCTGCCATTTTCACTCCTGTCATATGACAAAGTTATTCCTTAAGAGATAATACAATGCATTGAGTTGACCCCACTGAATTATTTATATTTTGTTTGCATCAAATGAAATCTTAAATTGATTTTTTAAACAATAAATTAAAGGGCTATAATAACAGCTGTAACATTTACAATGGTTAAAATCATTGGTTAATCAATTCTCTTGTGTGGGGTAAAAATTATTAACCTATCAGAAAATGTTTATCTCATAAGTTTTTTAAGTTACAATTCAGTGTAATTGCACACCAATAAAAATAGTTTCTCCATATAATTTTATTCTTTTTCCTTCTGAACGAAGTTAATTATGACTTTTGAAGATGCAGACACCAATTCCTTAAAAGACAATTCTAAATCTAATATATTAAAGAAATCTTGAAGTAGTTAATAACACACATTGATCAATCCAGAGGTATTATGTGGTAAACTACATTAAAATCCGAATTTTTTTTCTTTATATAACATTGAAGGGGGGGTTGACTGGCTGCCTTAGTCAGAAGAGCATGTGACAGCTTTGCGCAGTGGCAATATCTTAGGCAATGAGGTTTATCCGAGGTGCAATTATTGCTAAGAAGAGCATGTGACTCTTTGTCTTGGGGTCATGAGTTTGAGCCCCACATCAGGTGTAGAGATTACTAAAAAAAATAAACTTAAAAAAATGGAAAGAAGGGCTTATGGCATCTGCCTTCGGCTTAGGTCATGATCACAGGGTCCTGGGATCGAGCCCTGCATCGGGCTCTCTGCGCAGCAGGGAGCCTGCTTCTCCCGCTACCATTCTTTCTGCTTGTGTTCCCTCTCTCGCTGTGTTTCTCTCTATCAAATAAATAAAATCTTTAAAAAAAAAAAAAAGAAGGGCTTATGGGTATATTTAAATTTATATGTCAGGTTTATTTTACATTACAAGTAAAGAAAGTAAACTCTGAATGCCTACATATAATAAAATACATATATAAGCTTATGTATATTTATAAATATATATTTATGTATATATGTATGTGTACATATGTATTTATATATTTTGCATATAAATATATAGGCTTGTGGAAATTCTATCTTCTTCTTTAGAACTAAAACAGGGATCCACTAATAAATGATTTTGAAAAGGCAAAAATCCTCTATAAGGATTTTTGTCAAAGATAAAGCAGATATTACTCTCTAGTAGTGGAAAACATAAATCTGCAAGGCAATATCTATGACAATTTGAGAATGGGAGTTGATAAATTTTACAACTTTCTTTCCTTTCCTTTTAGGCCTATTTCTTTTTCGTATTTATCTTGCAGCCTCACTTGAAGAATAAACAAACCACTGCTAAGCTAGAATCCCTTAACAAGCAGCGAGAAACACAGAGTCTAAATAAATTTAAAGGACTGATCAAAATTTAGGAGTTATTGTGTAATGTTAACCCATTTGTTTGATGTCAGTTAACAAAAGATTTAAAATAAAGAATTTTATAAACTATACTATACTATTACTATTAGTAATACTATTACTATTACTAGCGGTACTAATACTATTACTAGTATTAGTAATACTATTACTATTAGTAATTACTATTACTATTATTATAAACAATTAGTCATTTCTGACTAATTGTTTTCTGCAGAAAGTATCATGGCTGATAGTCAAATTTACATTAAAACAAAATAAAGAGAAAAAGAAATTCATGGAGAGTAGACTGCATGGCAGCATAGGTGGATTTTTATACAACTTCAATTTAACCACATGGATGGAATCCATTAAAGATTTCTAGATGTTTTTTACTCTCTGCCTTCAAACCCATTTGATACCTCTAAATAATAAATTCTTGGCTTTTTAATACTTTTCACTATGACTCCAGGTGAGTGTAGTCATATAGAAAGAGGATTATTTTTCCTTTTTAAAGATATTATTTAGCACGTGCACTTGAATGTTTATAGCAGCAATGTCCACAAGAGCCAAACTATGGAAAGAGCCTAGATGTTGTTCATCAACAGATGAATGGATAAAGGTATGGTTTGTATGTGTGCGTGTGTATGTATGTATTATATATATATATAATATATATATATGTATATATATTATATATATATATAATGTACATTACACCTCTGGAAGATAGATTCAAAATTATATAATTGGGCTTATTAATATTTATTATAGGAAAAATAAATATTCAGACCAGAAGTCTAACTTCAATTTTATGCAGTCCAACTCTCATCTAACATTTTATATATATATATATATATATATATATATATATATATAACTTATAACTAGAGGGTATTATGCTAAGCAAAGTGAGTCAATCAGAGAAAGATAATTCCATATGATCTCACTGATATGAGGAATTTGAGAAACAAGACAGAGAATCATAGGGGAAGGGAGGGAAAAAAGAAATAAGATGAAACCAGAGAGGGAGACAAACCATAAGAGAATCTTAATAGGGGAGGAGGCAAGATGGTGGAGGTGTAGGAGGCACAGAGAGCCCTGGGAATCAGAAGTCCAGCTAAAGAAGAGGAAATCACTCTAAAAGCCGGCAAACACAACAGCAGAGAGAAGAGAATAAGAACAGCAATTCTAGGAGCAGAAAATCGACCACTTTCAGAAGGTAGGACATGTGGAAAAAGAGAATTTAAAGCGATGGGAAGAGAGACCCTGGGGGGAGGGGCCGGCTCCCAGCAGCCCCAGAGCCACAGAGCACAAAATCCGGAACTTCTAGTCCGCTCCACTGAGAGACATCGCTCTGCAGGCTAACCAGGGGTTCAGTC
>CM053608.1:56852101-56874066 GCA_028646535.1 Procyon lotor | reverse complement strand
AGGGATAGGGTGGCTGGGTTGTGGACATTGGGGAGGGTATGTGCTGTTAAGTGCTGTGAAAGTGTAAGCCTGATGATTCACAGACATGTACTCTGGGGCATAATACATTATATGTTAATAAAAATTTAAAATTAAATAAATAAATAAATTAATTAATAAAAGTAACTCATACAAATCAACAGTAATAAATAATAATAAAAACTGGTTGTAAAAATAAAAAAAAAGAGAGACTCTTAATAGACTCTTAATCTCAGGAAACCAACTGAGGGTTGCTGGAGCGGAGGGGCTGGAAGGGATGGCGTGGCTGGCTGATGTACATCGGGGAGGATATGTGCTGTGGTGAGAAAATAAAGAATAATTTAAAAATATTTATTTATTTATTTATTTATTTATTTGACAGAAAGATAGAGAGAGAGCACAAGTAAGCAGAGTGACAGGGAAAGGGAGAGGGAAAAGCAGGCTCTCCACAGAGCAGGGATCCTGACACGGGGCTCCATCCCAGGACCCTGGGATCAAGACCTGAGCTAAAGGCAGACACTTAACCGACCTAACCACCCAGGCTCCCCTAGAAAGAGGATTCTTGATATGGTATAAATATTTACCTTAAAAAAGATGAAAATGAGTTACAGGAGGCAAAGAAAGGCAGCAGATATGAAGACACGTTAGGGTAATATTTTCCCATTTTCTGTTTTGAAAATTGAAATATACTCACAGAAAATAGATCGCCAGTTTCAAGAAAGGTATTCAGTATATTAACTAAAATATTAAACATGTGATAAGTAAATAAGTAATTAAGCAAATAAGTAAATAAGTAATTTAGCTAAGGCCCAAGACATGCCATTTATTTCATATCCCAGACAGAAATCTAATATTACTGATCAGTTGTCCGAAAATAGGTACCTCTTCAAATCTTCAATAATTTTACTCTGGTATGGTAAAAAAAAAATAATAATTACAATGTCAATTGTTTAGGTTCTCTAGTATCACCCAAAATTTTCTTTTTTTCCCCTTCCTCCTTCCTTCCTTCCTTACTTCCTTCCTTCCTTCCTTCCTTCCTTCCTTCCTCTCTCTTTCCTTTCTTTTTCTTTCTTTTGTATAATGTGAGGGGTATTTTATACCAACCAGCAGAAATTATCTGATTTAAAATTTAGGCAATAATAGAAGAAAATATTTCATGTGTATCTAGATGTGCTGTGGATGAGAATAGGAAACTCATAGAACTAAGAATGTGTGGAATAGGAGGAATTTTTCATAAATCAGAAAACTCAAGGAAGGCATTTAATATGGAGCTGAAATTTTCTAACATCATCACTGGGGAGACTGATGGAAATTTCTGTGGTCAGTTGTTTCACATATACATATAAATGCACAGATTAAAAAGAACAAAAATAAAATTTGTACATGTTCTTCTACTCTGTAAAATTGGGAAGAAGGAAGGTAGGAAGGAAGGATTGAGAAGGAAAAATATTGACCCAAAAAAGGGAAAAAACATGAAGATCAGCATACTGAATATTGACAGTGAGTCTCTAAATGCTTAGGTTTCAGCTGTGTCTACATGCATTAATCTAATACTATTATAAATATTAACAAAACTATAATACTACCACAAAGCACTTTCTGATCATTGATATAGTTATAAATGTTAAAGATATAAAGTAAGTTAGAGGTCATCTATTAAATTTCCTCCTGTTGCTGAACAGAAAATTCCAAGAAGCGAATTTTTTTGAGATCCTAGATAAATTTAATATCAAAGATCAAAGTCTCACAGTTCTCAAGCCAATGTTCTTCATTACATCAGTTCATTCAGGCACTGCCAAAATATTTGTAGAGATACATAAAATTCAGATGACATTCCTGAAGGAAGACAGTCATCAACAAGAATGAGCTTATATACGTTTATCTTGTTCTTTATAAGAGCAATGGAAACTCATTGAGTTGTGGCCACTGATGAACGTCTGTGGCAGAGGTCTGATTTAGCCAGTCCACAGCTATGGCCATTACAAATTGCTTTTTCACCCAATGATACACCTTTTAATGCTTTTTTTAGATTCAAGTATTTCCTGTGTCAGTGACTACTTTAAACTTACTGCTGCTTCTATATTATTATTTATTCAATTATTGTGCTACTGTTGTCATGCATAAAATTGACCCAGGAAACTAGGAACAGGTAGAAGTACACACTTTGGTAATAGAGTAGTCTCTTAATACAAGTATTTGTATAAACAATAGATTTTTTAGAATTTTGAGATTCTGAAGAATATCTTGCTTTTGTTTTTATCAAAATGGTATTACAATTTGGTTTTTGTATAAAATATTACCAATGTTCTTAAAATTATAACATTATTTTCTTACTTCTTATTGAATTCAACAGCTTTCTTATTTTAAAATTAATCTAGGGAGGTCCATCCTTTTCTGATTTTTTTATCTCTATGCTATGGTTTTAATGTGATGTTTGCTAAAAATCAGAAGCTTTATTAATGAGCAATAGACTGTCAGATATTTTTATGTACATTACACCTCTGGAAGATAGATTCAAAATTATATAATCAGGCTTATTAATATTTATTATGGGAAAATAAATATTCAAACCAGAAGTCCACCCTCAATTTTATGCAGTCCACCTCTCATTATCATGAAACATGCTAACAGAGTTTAATAAATACCACATGGTCTAAATTGAACAAATGTTTATAGGAATATATATGGAACAGTAAATAGAGTTCTGTTTTCTGTCGACAAAACCAAGAGACAACTAAGAGAATGGGAGAAGATATTTACAAATGACATATCAGATAAAAAGCTAGTATCCAAAATTTATAAAGAACTTATGAAACTCAATACACAAATAATAAATAATCCAATAAAGAAATGAGCAGAAAACATGAATAGACATTTCTCCAAAGACATACAAATGGCTAACAGACACATGAAAAAATGCCCAACAACACTCAGCATCAGGAAATACAAATCAAAACCACAACAAAATACCACCTCACCTTGGTTAGCATGGCTGCAATTAACAAGTCAGGAAATGAGAGATGGAGAAAGGGGAACCCTCTCACACTGTTGGTGGGAATGCAAGCCAGTGCAGCCATTCTGGAAAACACTATGGAAGTCCCTCAAAAGTTGGAAAAAGACCCAGCAATTGGGTATTTACCCCAAAGATACAAATGTAGTGATCCGAAGGGGCACCCGCACCCCAATATTTATAGCAGCAATGTCCACAACAGCCAAACTATGGAAAGAGTCCAGACGTCCACCCACAGATGAATGGATAAAGTATGAATGATATATATATATATACACAATATATATATACAATGGAATATTACTCAGCCACCAAAAAAAGAAATCTTGCCATTTACAACAATGTGGATAGAACTAGAGTGTATTATGCTAAGCAAAATAAGTTCATCAGAGAAAGCCAATATGATCTTGCTGATATGTGGAATTTAGGAAGCAAAACAGAGGATCATAGGGGAAGAGAGAGAAAAATAAAACGAGACAAAACCAGAGGGAGACAAACATAAGAGACTCTTAATCATAGGACACAAATTGAGGGTTGCTGGAGGGGAAGGTGGTGGGGGGATGGGATAATTGGGTGATGGACATTAAGAAAGGCACATGATGTAATGAGCACTGGGTATTATATAAAACTGATGAATTACTGAACTCTACCTCTGAAACTAGTAATACATTATACGTTAATTAACTGAATTTAAATAAAAATATTATCAAATTATAAAAAAATTCTAAAAAAGTTAAAATTATAAAATTTAACATTTAAAAAATGAAAATTCAATTCTGATTGCTCTGCAAATGTCAAACTCTGTGATAAAAATTAGTCCTTTCCCTTCATAAATACTAGTTTTGATATTCTACAAACATTTCCATCTTTGATTTAAAAGTTAGCTTTGAAATTTACCTATTCCATTATTTCAATCTGTTCATCTTCTCACTAGGTGTAATATTTCAAAAGGGCAAATGTCTTAAGTATTACTTTGACACTTATTTTGAGGACAGCCTTTCTCTTTCTCTCTCTTTTTTTTTTTTTAAGATTTTATTTATTTATTTGACAGAGATCACAAGTAGGCAGAGAGGTAGGCAGAGAGAGAGGAGGAAGCAGGCTCCCTGCTGAGCAGAGAGCCCGATGCGGGGCTCGATCCCAGGACTCTGAGATTATGACCTGAGCTGAAGGCAGAGGCTTTTACCCACTGAGCCACCCAGGTGCCCCCCTCTCTCTCTTTTTTTTAAAAGATTTTATATATTTATTTGACACAGAGAGAGAGCGAAAAGAGCACACAAGCAGAGCAGGTAGGAGAAGGAGAAGCAGGCTCCCCACTAAGCAGGGAGCTCAATGCAGGGCTTGATCTCAGGACCTTGGGATCATTACCTGAGCTGAAGGCAGATGCTTAACAGACTGAGCCACCTAGACACCCTGAGGATGGCCTTTTTCTTAATATGACCACCAAAATATATGTTTAAGAAAAAATGTTTAAAAAAAAAAATCTCTCTTCTTCCAAATTCAATGATGGAAGACCTGTAAGGAAATGTTTTTCATGTCATCTTTTCTGCCAAAGCCCCAAAATGATTTTTATGGAAAATATACATGTAAAACTGTGTACACAGTTTTTGTTTGCTTTGTTTATACATAAATTTTTTTTGATTCTTTTCTATACTTCTGAATTGTTATATGGGATTCTTTCTTAAAAAAATAGCTCTAGCCATTGGCTGATTTTTTTCTTTTTTTCAAAAGGGCAAGAAGAAAGTTTGAGTGGATAAAAATTTGAAATAGAATTATTTTAAAACAAGATAATATGAATTAAATGAAATGAAACATCTTTTTTTTTTTTCATTTCCCCCCATCTTTCTTGAAGAGGAAGAGGAAGATCCTAGTTTAGTATCCTTTTTTTTTTTCTTTTTTTTCCTTCCTCAGCATATAGCACAGTCCTTGGCACATCATGAAAGCTTAATAAATATTTGGTCAATGAATGAATGTGTGAGTAAAAAAAAAATCACATATGCAATTAACTATACTCCAAGTGACTTCTTGTATGTGCCAGTACTCATTCTTGTTTCAATTTTTATGGAAAAGTGACTACTAGAAACCCTCTTTAAAAATTTTACCCAGAATGACTCACATCTGATTCAAATCAGAAGAACAATCAATTTGGCGCCATCATAAGAGCTCTCAGATGTTAAAGGTGACAAAATGGGCAGAACTCCTCCTAACAGATTATAGATACCATGTGTGACAGAATTAAGTGGGAAAATGTTCGTAGAAATGCTGAAGTGGAAAGCATGTCATGCCCATGTGCCTTGGCTGCAGGATACAATGCATTCACTGACATGATGGCAAAGTTGGGTGGCATATCATGTATGGCATATGGCAGGCTTCTGCTTCAGCAAATGCATACCACATGCCAAAAAGTGGTGTCGTTTCTACTGATTATTCTGTTTCTTTTTCTTTCAAGTGTTCAAAATTAATATTAAGTTTTTTTAGTAACCCAAAAAGGAACACAAGCAGTCCAAACGTACTTTAACTCATTCCACAGTGGATTTTCATAGTAATTATTTGTCCACCTTAAAAATTGCATATGTACACATTATTCCTCAAAATATAAACTAAGAAGGATACTGTGGACTCTGAGCAACAAACTGAGGGTTTTGGAGGGGCGGTGGGGGGCTGGGCAAGCCTGGTGGTGGGTATTGAGGAGGGCACGTATTGCATGGAGCACTGGGTGTGGTGCATGAACAATTAATCTTGTAACACTAAAAAAAAAAAAATATTTGGGAGAAAAATAAATAAATAAATATTGAAAAAAAAAGAAGGGTACCGAAAGAAAAAAAAAAAACAACTCATATTTAGTCAAAACAGAATCACTTTAAAAAAATGTAAGTATACATATGGATACTAATACATATGCTTTCCTATTCTTTATATTCATGTTCACTTATTTAGATCTTCACTGAGTGCTGATTCCTTCACTGATTCCTTCTTTCAAAGAGCTTGCAGTCTAGATAGGAAAAAAGGTAAACAAACAAAAAAACTAAGTTACAGTGTAGTAAGTACAGTAGAAACAGAAACAGGGGGTGAAAGGTAGTCCTGAGAAGGGTAAAAAAAAATTAATTGGAGGGGCACCTGGGTGGCTCAGTCGTTAAGCGTCTGCCTTCAGCTCAGGTCATGATCCCGGAGTCCTGGGATCGAGCCCCACATGGGGCTCCCTGCTCTGTGGGAAGCCTGCTTCTCCCACTACCATTCCCTCTGCTTGTGTTCCCTCTCTCGCTGTGTTTCTCTGTCAAATAAATAAAAAAAATCTTTAAAAAAAATTTAAAAAAAAAATAATTAATTGGAAAGTATCCCAGAGTAGATGATTCCTGTGACTGGTCTCTAAAGAAATGATGGATTAACCATTTAAGAAGGGAAAAATAAATACTACAAGCAAAAGAAGAAGCATTTGCAAATGCAAAGCATAAATTAATATATTGGTTTTCAGGTGCTGCAAGTAATTTAGTGTAGATAGAGCACAGTGTAGAGAAATACGGCAATATGTCAAGAAGGCAGAGGCCAGAAACTTCTCTGTTATGTTGAGATTAGATTTTATTCTAAAGGGGATACAAAACCACAAAAGGGTTTCAAGTGGATAGTGATGATCAGATACATATATTAAAGAAATCAATCTGCAGGAGTTGCAATAATGGGAAGAATGGGTAAGAAAATTATGATATCAAAGGCTGCTGCAGTAGTCTAAATGGTAACAATCAGGGCCTCACTAAGGTGTTACCAATGCATATGGAAAAGGGAGGGCTGCTCTTAGAGTCATGTTGACAGTAGAACTGGCAGGACACAGTAAACAAGTGAAAGCTTCTGCACAGGGGACAGAACTGGTTTAGGATGACTCCAAGAGTTCTTGCTTGGTGAACCAGTTAAAGTAGGAAAAAAAAGAGATTGTGAGAAAGATTTATTAAGTAACTATAAATGCAGTTTTGGAAATTCTGAATTTGCTTCAGCAATAGATTTATCTAATTGGAACTCTTTGGTAAAAATGTCAATGTGTGGACTTTTTGGGGAAGACTTAGACTGAAGATAAACACTTTGGTCTTGAATAGAATATGCTTTTGTATTTTGGAAGATATTAAGTGTTATATGTGTCCATTAGATCATGATTTTGGATTTATATGAAGGAAAATATTTGTATTTTCTTGGCCAGTATTTTGTTTAGGAGTCTATACCTATGTTCTAGACTAAGATTATGTTTTTAGTTTCTTTAGTATTATCAATATTTAATGTTATTATTAAAATTATGTTTGCCTCTTAAAGATTGAGAAGCTCTTTTTTTTCTTTCTCCACAAGGGTTTTGTTAAAATTAGATTATTTATTCTTTGGATGTTACCATCTCAGTCAGATGTTTTCTTTGTAGGAAGGGATTTAACACATTCAACTCCTCTGATGATTTTAAGATTCCTCAGGTTATATACATACATACATAGTTGTATATGTAGTTAAGGTAATATATGTGTAGTTTTATGTGTGTGTATGTGTGTGTGTGTGTGTGTATGTTATGTACATATAGCTGTCAATTTTAATATGTTCATTTATCTAAGTGTTTGAATACACTGGTTTGTAATTGCTGCAAATACCTTTTTTTAATCACGTTGTTTATTTCAATTTAGGTCAATGATATAACTCATTAGTCAAACCAAGGTACTTTTGAGAATTAAAGGAGATATATTACTTATACCATAATAATAGTTATAACCTTGGAATATCATGATATGGGACAAAACCCTAGGAGGATATCTAGTTAGCTTCATATTCTTAGCATTTGGCAGCAATGTTTCTTTCTATTTTTTTTTTACATTAGTTTCATTTAGCCATTTCTTTGATTATGATGACATCCAAACCACATTTTAATAAAAAATACACTTAGACATATCTTTTAAAATTAAACAATTTTAATTTTATCAATAAGCAATAAGAGGATACTACTATTGTATTTTATCAATGGCCAGTGCTAAATAGTGATTGCTTAATGAGATTATATGTAACTTCTTTTGGATAATAAAAGAGTGAAATGTGTACTACAACTAATGAGGAATGCATAGGGATGCAGTGTTTATTGAGGATTTACTATGTGTAAAGTTCATGCAATCCTCATTAAAATCTGCATGTCCATTATTATCTCCACTAGGAAACTGGAAAATCTGAGGCTTACTTAATTCAAAGTCACATGAATGAGAAGTGGTAGAACTATAGTACAGCTTGGGCTCATATATCTGTCTATCTCTTGGTCAACATTTAGCACATTGAAAATTCCCAATAATAAGTAATCACTATCTACTCAAAAACTTTTCAAAATATACATAACCATGAATCTTATAGTTTTAATATAAAAAAGTGGCTTTGGTTATCTTACAAGCATTGGTAGAATATTATTCACTGAAAATTTAATTTGAAGTTACCTTTTTCATACTAAGATATCTAAATGCCTAGAACTTTTCCTAATAATGTATGAGAACTTTCAATCACTCATTCATTCAAGCAAAACCTTAGAATGAACCATATTTTATTGACAGTGCTAGGTACAGCTCTGGTTGCTAGACATAGGCTAATCAAAGAGAGACAGCTCTTGCTTTCAAGGAGTTTCTAATTCAAGTGGGAGAGCAACAAACAATGAAGTAAGCAAATATATAATGAAATTTATTATAATAATTAACTCTAGGAATAAAAATGAAGTGGTGTAAAACCTTAAAAAGTAACCATCATGGATGTAGTAATAGATCATATTTAATTGAAGCAATGGAGAAAGTCCTATGAAACTCTGCAGGTAGCATCCTAGGCCTGGCAGTTAGAGTGGGCAAAGTCCTCCTCACCAGGTAGAAGACAGACAAGTGCTTTCATTGTGTCAGTATAAGGTCAGTGAGCACGGAAAGCAGCAAGGAATAAATTTAGAGGTAAGATATAGGCTCCCACTGAAAATGAAATGTTAAATATTTCCTGTTTTGTTTATTACTAAGAACTATGTACGACATACTCCCCACCATCTCCGACCACATGTTATCCTTGAGATTCACAATATCCATGATATTCTTGGTACTCTGAAAGATGAAAAATATACTTGGTAGTAAGAGGCTGTATTCTCATAAATACAGAAGCTAAAGGGAGACATAAAGTGGCAGGACAGATAGGAAGAGCACATCTCTAACTGAGGGTTTGTAATGATTTTGTGGTGTATTAGTTTTCTAAGGCTAAAATTCCTCTTCTAGTATGTGTTCAGATAGGCAAGGAAGGATAATTCAAAATATAGTCTCTTGCCACAGTTTGAAGAAGTAAGGAAAACAAGTCATTTCCTAGCACAGGCAGGTGCATTGCAGGCATGCATGCACACACACACATTCTCTCCAGTTACTCAAACTCAAATCTAGATGTTGCTCTGAAAGGATTTTGCAAATGTAATTAATGTTTCTAATCAGCTGACTTCAATTTAGTAATTATTTGGGTAGACCTAACTTAATCAGTTATTAGCCCTATGAAAAAAGGACATAAGCCTTCCCTGAGACAGCAAAAGAGTGAGTAATTAGTGGGCAACATGCTTAGGTCCTTGTTCATGGTATTTCAATCTGCTTATGATCTTTCCTTCTTGATTGCTGGTTCTGTGAACTTCAGACTTGTTTAGTGAGCCACCACTATTGGATAAGCCAATTTTTTTTTTTTTGATTAGTCTATATATCTATATATCTCCTACTGGGTCTTTTTCTCAAAACGTGAACTCTTAGGTACAGGGAGTACCCATCACAATACTCAGCAGATCAGACACCAGAGAACACATGGAAATATCCATGAGTCAGTTTTAAATACATGCCAGTTCCAGAGATCCTGAGGACAGGTCATAGAACCACCAGTAAGTAAGTACTTTCTTATTCTTACCTATTCTCCTTTTCCATAGTTTAAATTGCTGAGGTCAGACATTTTGAATGGATGTCTGGAAGAGACTTTTTTTAATGGTATGAAACTTGTTTAATTTTAAAGGGTATAGACAAATGTGACCATGCCCTGATATTTAGGTATATGGTATATTAGTTTTGTATGATTGTGGTAAAAATTACTACAAACTTAAGAGACTTAAAACAACACAAATTTATTACTTCACAGTTTTGTGGATTGTAGAAGTACAACACATCTCTCACTGGGCTAAAATCAAAGTAACAGCAGAAATCAGTTGCTTTCTGGAGGTTCCCAGGAGAGCATCTATTTCTTCGCCTTTTCTAGCTTCCAAAGCCTCCTACATTTCTTGGCACTATGGACCCCTCCTTTTATCTTCAAAGCCAGCAATGGAGGGAAGAGTCCTCCTAATATAGCTTTACTCTTTCTATTTCCCTCCTCTGCTTTTAAGGATCCTGTGATTACATTGGGCCCATTCAGGTAATTCAGGATAATTTATTCATATAAAGGCCAGCTGATTAACAATCTTTACTCCATCTACAACTTTAATTTACCTTTGTTCTATAACATAATATAATTACTGGTGGTGGGAATTCGGACTTCAACAACTTTGGCAGAGGAGAGTGGTTGGGTAATTATTTTGTCTATCATATATGAGTTCTTTGCTTATGTAGATCTGGGATAACTAAACATTATTGCACTTCTTTCATCCCTTGATAAGACATCGTTTTTTGAGACAAATGATTCCCAGTAGACAGGAAATCACTCCTGTAATTATAGAGATGGAAAAACCGGAATTTGTCAACTAACTGGCAATTGATTTATGTCCAAAGACAGAATTTCTCTTTTCATTGCTATATATCTTAACATAAATTGTCATTTTCATCTATCATTCATTTTTTACATGAAAGCATTATCATTAGAGTTTATATAAATATAATTTTTCCTATAGCTCTAAGTGGTATCCTGTATTTCTGTACATGGGTTTTCCAATATATTGCTAAAAGGTGGCTTTTAATGTGAACAGAATAATGGTCTAATATTCAAAGCTATTTCAAAAAAGCATTTGCTTAAAAATGTTAAAAATGGAGGTCATTATACAAAATTGACTCCAAATGGCTTCTTAGTCAAAGAGAGATAATTAGGTGCTTCCCTGAAGAAAGTGGTCTATTAGGAAATTAATCTCCATGGAATTGGTAACCTTTCTGAATTTCAGTGATTTTTCAGTTCTTATATTTGATTATATAATCTGGAAACCTCCAAATATACCAGCAAATCCAAAGGCCCAACTGATAGCTCCTTGAGCAGCCAGGCAGAAGGGAAAAAAGGAGAATTGAAAACAACAACAGCAAACCCCCCCAAACCTCAATCTTGATTTTACCAGCAAGATTTCAAGGTAGTTTTGAAAGTGTGAGAACTTTCTTGTATATTTCAGCAATACTAGTAAAAAAATATGATTAAAAATGAGGTGATTTTAAATAGGAACAAGTAAGAATGGAGAGGGAAATGTGAGGATGGGTACTGCATTAATGCCATATATGATATGTTAGTTCAGAAAAGAAAGGGATCAATTAGCTTAAAAGTTTTAAAGCCATTTTGGCACAGTTTTAAAGACAAAAGAAAAATCATCTTGCAGAAATGTAGTTCATTGTTGAGAGGAGATGAGCAATGAACAATGAATTCCATCAGTTTTGTAGGCAACATTCCTTTTCCTTCATACAGTACTATCCATTATTAATGAGCACTATTTCTGAGTGTGAAAGAACTGTTTGAAAAACATTAACATAGTCTATTGGATATGATTGACATTGTCATTCCTTTCATTTTGCTGTTGGCAAGAGGCATCCCTGTAGACTTATGTGCATCTGGACATTACTAATATTCTTCTTGTTATGCACTCTGGGCAGCTGTGATATGGAAATTTTTGCATTGTATTTTATGGTATATTTTTCAGCTTTTACATTGTGTTCTATTGCAAAACGCATAAGTCAAGCCTTTATGTATGCAATGATCAATCAGAAAAAATTATCTCTTCTAATCTGACTCCTCTCCAAATTTTAAAAAGAATTTATTACAATTCTAGAGATGTGCAATGACCGTCTGGTAGCCAGGCAGTTATTTAGATCCATACCTATTCATGGTATTTCTTTTTTGCAATCCAGTTTTCAAAGCTGATTATGTTTTAATTGTTCTATTGCATAAAAGAACTATAGTTACTGTCTACCTGATGTTCAGTAACACCACAGCACTGACTAAACCACATACATAATACCTTTTAATCAGCAGAATTGAAGGTAACAAAGTCAAGGATTAGAGGAGTAATGAATACAAGAAAAAAATTAAGCATCACATCCTCTTGACTTTTAAATATGTATGTAGTAACTAAGCATCTTTTCTCCTCTCAGCTGCCCTGCTTCTCCCTTCTCACAGCCCACGTGAACACCCACACAGAGATGTGTATTCCTAAATGTTGCTGACATGCTTTATATGAGCATACCACAAGTTTATCTATTTCTCTGTACATTAATAAGCCATCAATGAAATGGAGACTAAAATATTTTCAGTCATCTAATGCTGATAGTCATTATTAGATGAAGGTACAATGCAACCGCTCCCATTCTCAGTTTTGATATTCTCCTACCAGTTCTAACAAATTTGTCCTGAAAATTCACTTAAAAGGGGTTTTCATAGAGGTATCTGGGTGGCTCAGTGGATTAAGCCTCTGCCTTTGGCTCAGGTCATGATCTCAGGGTCCTGGGATTGAGCCCCGCATCACATTGGGCTCTCTGCTCAGCAGGGAGCCTGCTTCCCCCTCTCTGCCTGCCTCTCTGCCTACTTGTGATCTCTCTGTCAAATTAAAAAAAAAAGGAAGAGGAGGAGGAGTTGTTCCATTGTAAAAGTAATGTGGGAATGTTTTATGTCAATGCTTTGGAGTGCCTCAGAGCCAGAAAAGCTCTTATAAGACTGACATACAACAGGATTCCATGATAAAGGCATTATACTTATATGGTTTTCTTAAAATGATATTTAGTATGGAATATTTTCTCCTCAAAGACTGTCTGTAACTATTCGTGTTCCTTGGAACACATTAATCTCCCTATTAAGCATACCATTATACTAATGAAACCTACTCTAGGGAAAAACAACATCAACAACAACAAAACTTTTACTTCATACTCTTTCCACATATAATGTAGTACGGTGATTGAAAGGACTGGCTCCAGACTTTCACTTCCTGAGTTGAAATACCAGACAAAGAACACTACATAATTATAAAGGGAACAATTAACAAGAAGATATAATAATTATAAATATTTGTGCACCTAACATGAAAGCACCCAAATACATAAAGCAACTATTAACAGACATAATGGAAGAAATTGATAGTAATACAATAATAGTAGGGGACTTGAACACCCCACTTAGATGAATTGATAGATTATCCAAACAGAAAATCAAGGGAACAGTGGCTTTGAATCACAGATTGGAACAGATGGACCTAACAGATATATTCAGAATATTCCATCCCAAAAGAGAGGAATACACATATTTTTCAAATTCACATGGAATATTTTCCAGAACAAATCACATGTTAAGCCCCAAAACAAGTCTCAAAAAATTAAAAAAAGATTGAAATATTACCATGCATCTTTCTGACTATAATGGTATGACCTTAGAAATCAATTATAAGGAGAAAAATCTCAAAGGAACATAAATACATGGAGATTAAATAGCATGCTACTATTCAATGAATGGCTTAACCAAGAAATCAAAGAGCAAATCAAAAAATACATGAGAAAAATGAAATGAAAACACAATGGTCCAAAATCCTTTGGATGCAGTAAAAACTGTTGAGGAGAGAAGATAATAGCAATACAAGTCTACTTCAAAAAGCAAGAAAAATCTCAAATAAATAAGCCTAAACTTACACCTAAATAAGCTAGAAAAAGAACAAAGCCCAAAGCTAGCAGAAGGAAAATATAAACATTAAAGCAGACATAAATGAAATAGGAACTAGAAAATCCAATAGAACAGATCAGTGAAACCTGGAGCTGATTCTTTGAAAATATCAACAAAACTGACAAACATTTAACTAGATCCAACAACAACAGCAGAGAGGGAGAGATGGAGAGAGGGTGATGGTGAGAAAGACAGAGAAACAGAGAGCACACAAGCACTTGAATAAATACAATCACAAATAGAAAAGGAGAAATAGTAACTGACACCACAGAAACACAAAAGATAAGAAATACTATGAAAAACTTACATGCCAACAAATTGAACAACCTAGAAGAAATGGATAAATTTCTAGAAACATAAAACTCCCAAAACTGAATCAGGAAGGAATAGAAAATTTGAACAGACCAATTACTAGCAATCATATTGAACTGGTAATCAAAAAACTCCCAATGAACATAAATACAATACCAGACAGCTTCATAGATGATTTCTATCACACATTTAACAAAGATTTAGTATCTATTCTTCTAAAACTATTCCAAAAAATAGAAGAGAAAGGAAAAGTAATACTGTGAAGCCAGTATTACCCTGATACCAAAACTAAAGAAAGACATTAAAAAAAAGAGACCTACACGCCAATATCTGTAATAAACATAGATGTTCATTAATGTGATCGATTAATGTGTTCATTAATGTTCATTAATAAATCCTCAACAAAATACTAACTGACTGCAACAATACCTTAAAAAATCATTCACCATGATCATGGTTTTATTCCAAAAATGAAAAGGTGGTTCAATATTTGCAAAACAATGTCATGCATCACATCAGTAAGACAAAATATTAAAAACGGTATAATCAGGTCTACAGATTTTGCAGAAAAGCATTTGACAGAGTACACTACCCATTCATGAAAAAAACTCTCAACAAAGTAGCTTTAGAAGGATCATACCTCTACATAGTGAAGGCTAGCTATGAAAAGCCCACAGATATCATACTCAATGGTGAAAAACTGAGAGCTTTTCCTCTAAGATCAGGAATGAGACAATGATATCCACTTTCACCACTTTTATTCAACACAGTAGTGGAAGTCCTAGTCAGAGCAATCAGACAAGAAAAAGAAATAAAAGGTATCTGAATGGGTAAGGAAGAAGTAAAACTTTCACTATCAGCAGATGACATGGTACTCTATATAGAAAACTCTAAAGACATGGTACTCTATATGGAAAACCCTAAAGACTCTATAAAGAAAACCCTAAAAAATTACTAGAACTGATAAATGAACTCAGTAAGGTCACAGGATACAAAATTAGTATACATAAATCTCTTGTATTTCTATACACTAATAATGAAGTAGCAGAAAGAGAAATTAAGAAAAAAATCCCATTTACAATTGCACCAAAAATAATAAAATACTTAGGCATAAACTTAACCAAGGAGGTCAAAGATCTGTACTCTGAAAACTCTAAAACGCTGACTGAAGAAACTGAAGATGACACAAGCAATGCAAAGATAGTATAAGCTCATGGATTGGGAAAACCAATACTATTAAAATGTGCATACTACTAAAAGCAATTCCTCTCAAAATACTAATGGAATTTTTCATGAAACTAGAACAAATGATCCTAAATTTGGATGCAACCACAAAAGACCCCAGAAAGCCAAAAGCAATGTTGAAAAAGAACAAAATAGGAGGTATCTCAATCCCAGATTTCAAGTTACACTATGAAACTATAGTAATGAAAACAATATGGTACTAGCACAAAATAGACACATAGATCAATAGAACAGAACAGATAGTCCAGAAATGAACCTGCATTTTTATAGTCAATTACCTTAAAACAAAAGAAGCAAGAATATACAAGGGAAAAAGACATCTATTCAACAAATTGTGTTGGGAACACTGGATATCTACATGAAAAAGAATGAAACTGGACCACTCTCTTACACCATAACCTTAAATAAACTCAAAATTGTTTAAAACTTAAATGTGAGATCTGAAACCATAAAAGTCTTAGGGAAAAAAAAAAAACATAAGGGGTAATTTCTCTGCTATCGGCTGAAGAAACAGTTTTCTAGATATGTCTCCTTTGGCAACAGAAACAAAAACAAAAATAAACTATTGCAGCTACACCAAAATCAAAAGCTTTTGCATAGTGAAGAAAACCATCAACAAAACAAAGAGACAACCTGATAAATGGGAGAAGACCTGCAAATGGTATAAGCAATAAGAGGTTAGTACCCAACTATATAAAGAACTTACACAACTCAACACCAAAAATACCCCAAATAATCCAGTTAACAGATGGACAGAAGACATGAATGGATATATTTCCAAAGAAGACACATAGATGGCAAAGAGACACATGAAAAGATGCTCAACATCACTATCAGGGAAATAAACATCAAAACCACAATGAAATACCATGCCTTACTTGTCAGAATGGCTAAAATAAAAAATACAAGAAATAATAAGTGTTTTTGAGAATATTGAGAAAAATGAACCCTGGTGCACTACTGGTAGGAATGCAAGGTGCTGCAGGCACTGTGGGAAATAGTACGCAGGTATCTCAAAAAATTAGAATTACCATATGATTCAGTAATTCCACTACTGAGTATTTACCCAAGAAAAATGAAAACACTGAATAGAAAAAATATGTACAACCCCCTCCTGTGGTTATCTGCAGCATTATATATAATATACAGGATACGGAAGCAATCTAAGTGTCCTTTGATAGATAAGTGGATAAAGAAGATGTGAAAAGAATTTTTCTTTTGTAGTGTGTGTATACATACATACACACACACACACACACACACACACACACCAGAATATTACCCATTCTTAAAAAAAAAATGAAATCTTGCCATTTGCAGCAACATGGATGGATCTAAGGGATATAATGCTATGTGAAATAAGTCTGTCAGAGAAGAACAAATACCTTTGATTTTACTCCTATGTGAATTTAAGAAACAAAACAAATGAACAAAGAAAAAAAAAAGGAAAAACAGATCAAAACAAAATCCCTGTCTTAAATATTGAGAACAAACTGGTGGTTGCTAGAGAGGGGTGGGTGAAAGAGTTCAAGATGGCTAAGAGTGTATTTATCATGAGCAATGAGCAATGTATAGAATTGCTGACTCATCATAGTGCATACCTGAAAACACTGTATGTTAATTATACTTCAATAAAGAATGGTTAAAAGAAGAAAAACAAAGGAATGGAGGTGCTGAAGCAGGAATGCACCTGGTATCTGAGGGAAAGAGTGAAAGCCACTGGAGCTGGACTGTAATAAAATAGGACAAGACGACTGGAGAGAAATGATCATATCTCCATTAAAAAAATCCTTTCTGGGGTGCCTGGGTGGCTCAGTGGTTAAGTGGCCAACTCTTGGTTTTAGGGTGGTAAGATCAAGCCCATGTCTGGCTCTACACTGAACAAGGAGTTTGCTTGAGATTCCTTCTTCTCCTTTTGCCCCTGTTGTGTCCGGATCCAGACCCTCCCCAAAACAACTCACAAAAGGCAGGCTGGATGCAACAGCAAGAGGATTTATTTCCAGCTACCTGGGGCTCCCACCAGCACATGTGACACAGCACAGTGCTAAGGCGAGAAGCCCCACCTCTCCCCTTTGCAGCATTTTTATGCACTCGAGTAAACAAGCACATACATCACTACACACGTAGGTGAGTTCCTTATTCTTTATATGGCAATTACCTAAATCTATGCATTTCATTGGTGCATTTGAGCAACTCAGGGGCTAGGCGTCACACAGGGAAGCAGAAGAATCTAAATTCCAGGAATAGTTTCACACCGGTAGCCTAGGCCTGCCTTTTTCTGGCTTAAAATGAAGCCTGTCATGGAGGAACAGTAATCTACACTAACTTACGGTTAGAATTAATTACTTAAAACTGAACTCCACACCCCTCCCACTTGCGCACTTTCTCTTTCTCTCTAAAAATAAATAAATAAATCTTTAAAAAAAAGTTTAAAAAAATCCTTTCTAGAGAACAGACTAAAAGGAGGTATACAGACAGAGCACGGAAATAGGAAGACCACTTCAGCTGCAAGAGCAGTGATATACACCAGAGTAATGTGAGGTGGCCTAGGATGAAAGCAATGGAAAAACAATTATCAGGTATAGCATATTTTCTATAAGTAAAGCTGACAAGATTTGGAGATGTACTGAATATGAGATATTATGGTAGGAAGAAACCAGAGATGATGCCTAAATCTTGGCTTAGAAGCAGTTAATGATGATATCATTTTGAGGCCTCGATAAGACTTGAGGAGTGGAGGACATAAATTCAGCATTCTGCCTTGGTTACAATAATTTTACATGGCTTCTAGGTACTCAGATGGGGAGGTGAAATTGGAAGATGGGTAAAAAAATACAAATTGGGATCTGAGGTAAAATATTTGTTAGGAACCTATTGTTGAACAGACACTGTGTTACTTGCTAGAAATAAAATTGTGAGGAACATTATATATGTGGTAGGCAAAATTCTGAAATGACCACCAGTACCCCTCCCCCTGTATAATATCCTCTTGAGAATGGGTGTCACCTGTAAATATGATGAATATCACCCCCATGGTTAAGTTATGTTCATGGCACAATCTGCTTTTAAAAAAGGGAAATTATCCTAAGTGGCCCCAATCTGATCAGAGGGTCCCTAAAAGGGACTGGACCTTTCCTGAAGAGAGGGAACATGTAAATTCAATCAACATGAGATAGAGGGAGCCACAGTTTCTGAGAGTAGCCTCTAGAAGCTGAGAGCTGTGCCTGGCCAACAAACAGCAAGAAGACAGGAACCCCTTACTTAAAAATAAAAATCTTAAACAAACAAACAAACAAACAAACCAAAGCTGGGACCTCAGTCATGCAATCATGAAGAAAGAGATTCTGTTAACAATCAGAGAGAACTTGGAAGTGGCTTTTAGCTGAGTCTTCAGATGAGGACATGACATACTCACCTAACGTCTTGATTTCAAACTGGTGAGAACCCAACCATGCTGCACTGGATTCCTGACCCATGGAAACTGAGATAATACATTTGTGGTTTTTATTTTTTTTATTACTTTTAATTTTTTTAAAAGATTTTATTTACTTATTTGACAGAGAGAGAGAGAGATCACAAGCAGGCAGAGAGGCAGGCAGAGAGAGAGGGGGAAGCAGGCTCCCTGCTGAGCAGAGAACCCAATGCAGGGCTCCATCCCAGGACACTGATGTCATGAACTGAGCCGAAGGCAGAGGCTTTAACCCACTGAGCCACCCAGGTGCCCCACACTTGTGTTTTTAAAACTACTACATTTGTGGTAATTTCTCAGACATCCATGGAAAGGTAATACAATGTATTTCCTCTGTTCTACGGAACCTACAGTCTGCCAGAAAAGAGGAAAGAGAGAAAGAGCAGATAAATAGTATCAATTTTCTATTTTTAAAAGAAAGATCTTATCAATATGAGATTAGTGTTAAAATGGCATGGGAATAGGATTTTTTTAATGGCAGAATAGATAGGTGGGTGTTTGGCTACTGAAGCTCAAGTAAAAGACTTCAGATTACTGAGGTGGTAGCAGAGATTCAGAAAAGAGGACATTTAAGAGACACCATGAAACAATATTGTGGGACTGAAACAATAGGATATGAAAGGAGATATGAAAGAAGATGGGCATCTGCACTGGTCCAGCCTAGTCCACAGTATTAGCTAGTCCCTTAAGTCTAAGTCATGCTGAGATACTGGTTTCCTGCTCCAACAGGAAAATTGAGAAGGAGATCATTTAGCATATCATCAGCTTTTGTTTATACATTACATTATTTATGCCACACTCAAATTAAATATTACTATTGTTATTTTACATTTTTATGCAATGTTATACAGCACATGCAAAAGCATAAATATAAGAGTAACAAAGCCCCAGAACTTCTGTGAGTAATTTAAATATACCACTATATTATGGCTGGATTCTAATGATGCCAAACTAGTTAAATGATCCATTTGAATTATAACACAGCATTTTTTTTTTAATTTTATTTATTTGTCAGAGAGAAAAAGAGAGACAGAAAGCATGAATAGGGGGAGCTGCAGACAGAGGGAGAAGCAAGCTCCCTGATGAGCAAGGAGCCCAATATGGGACTCAGTCACAGGACCCAGGAGTTATGACCTGAGCTAAAGGCAGATGCTTAATTGACTGAGCCACCCAGGCATTCTGTAACACAATTTTTGATAACAACTTTTGGAGTCAACTTTCTCTATACTTATATCACATTTTATCAATTTTGAACTTTGATTTATTTAATCTATTGATCCAATATATTATGCATTCGAGCAATTAAAAAATTTACATAGATTATTTATAATCTTGTTTTATAATGAGAGTCTCTTTCCTTAAATGTGATTCTTAAATGTGAAAGTCAATTTAGCTATGTAAAAGTTGTGGTATGATTTTTCCCTTCAAAAATTTATAAATATTACTTATTGTCTTCTGGCATTTAGTGTTGCAGAGCTGGCTGAGATGAGGTTGAGTTTAGTTTTTACTGCAAAAAGTATGACATTCCATTTGTTTTACCTTCTTTGGTTTGTCTTTTTTTTTTATTAAATGGGAGAAAACTATTATTATCATTTATATTCATTTGTTTGTTTCTAAATTATTATTACTGTTATTGAGTTTATGGTTTGTGTTGATTTTTCCCATAATATAGTACTTTCACAGTGTGTATATCTGATACTATCTCAGTTCTCCAAAGATGACTTCATTTCTGTCTTTCTTACACTCATTCCAATCATTGTGTCAGATAATGTTCATTCTTTCTTCTATTTCCTTTTTATTCTTTGAGACATTTATTTCAGGATTTTTCTTAAAATCTGACTTGTTTTCCTTGGTACCAATTCTGCTTCTTATTGGCTTGCACAAAACTTTTTATATTACATTTTTTTGACTACTTAAGTTTTTATTTCTTTTACATATTTACCTTTCTATTATTTCTGTTTCCATAGAAATATATTAAATGTCCCAATTTCTCATTGTGAGGTTTTCTATTTTTCTTTAGACAGCAAAGAAGTTTTGTATGTTTTCTTCTGATTCATGTAATAAATTATTTATGAGATCTGTTCATTCTTTAACTCTCAAAACAGTGTTGCCTTCCACTTTATCTGTTGTATTTTTTTTTTTTAAGTTGGGTGCCTATAAAAGAGGAAAGTAGTTGTAATGAAAAAAAAATATTCCAGAGGAAGTGACATTGGCAAAAAAACTTTAAAGAGATGTTTCATGACATTGAAAATGCAAAGGATAAAATGTTGGGAGCTGACCCAAACTTGGAAAGGAGTATGACAATTTGCCAAGGCATAGAAAAAATTTTTCAGTGTGTAATCTAAGTTTTATGAAGAGATGAAAAGGCTAGCATTATTCAAAAAAATTCTAATTTTTTTCAAAGAAATAAAGCACTTAAATTTTCAATATTTCTAATGATTTATAGTATATTAAATATTAGTTTTACTATTTTTCATTTCCCTGTATAATTATAACTGCCAGTAACAGTTTTTTTTAAATTTTGAATAAGTTTTTTAAAAGTCATAGAACAATTGTAATTTTTCTTAGTGATTATTAAGATTGCTCTGCACAATTTCAGTTTGTATTTCTCCTGTCCTATATTACCAACAAAGTGAAGACTTTCAGTACTAGGTCTGTATAATCATATTTATACCAGGTTCATTTACCATCATCTAGATTCACTTATTCTATTCATTTTTTAAGGCTGTGGAAGAGACTGACAAGAAAAGAACAATCATTATTTTTAAATAAAAAAAGTTATTTTTTATCGATTTAGTGTTTTCCTATGATTTCTGAATTTCTAAAATAAATAAATAAATGTAAACATTATACTACTTACACCTGAAATCATATGTGTTTTCAGAGAGGGGGTATTGTTCTTTAGGTGACACAAATGTTTATTGTGTTGATTTATCAACATCATATTAAAAGAGATATGAAATAAATATGCATGTTACCTAGCCTATATAGCCTATATAAGCCTATATAGGGCTGTATAGGCTAGCATTATAGCCC
>CM053608.1:56770656-56851601 GCA_028646535.1 Procyon lotor | reverse complement strand
GGCTCGATCCCAAGACCCTGGGATCTGACCTGGGCCGAAGGCAGACGCTTAACGACTGAGCCACCCAGGCGCCCCAAAAATTTAACCTATTTTATCAAAATTTTTTTCTTTTAAAAATAATTCAGATGGACATAGTTATTTTTTAACTATGAAAATAGTCATCATTGCATGGTAAATGCTATTACAGCACTATAAAAAAACTACATCTGATAATCTAATCTACCTTACTGATACTCATAAAAATTATGAAATTCTGATATTTTCAATATTATAAAATGTTAAACCTTGAAGGTAACATGTTTATGTTATAAACAGCATGAATGTAGCTAAATGCCCAAAGAAAGCAAACTAAATGGCCCACATAAGATAAAAAATTCATATATAAAATTTGAAAACATTCATATTGTGTTGATACGTATGACAAAATGGTCACATAAATGGGTGTGTGTTCTTTAATCAAAGTTCATAATCCTGCCTTCCTTATCTTGATTAACATCATATATCTGAAGTTTATATTCTGAAGGTATTCTGAAGTTTGGAAAAGGTAATGGATCAGGCCTTGTTTGTTTTCCTTATATTTTCCCAAATTTATACAAATGAAAAATGACTGTGATCATTTTCTTATTTTAAATGAATATTTTTTAAGAATATGGTTTTATGTATACTGTAAAGAATTTGTCAATTTCTCTTTCTTCATTACTTTCTCCCTTCAATAAATATTAGGTGTCTGCTATGTGTCAGGGACTGCACTATGCAATTATATTAAATAAGACTTCACTCCTTCCCTAAAGGAGATTACAATCTAGAAAAAAAAAAAAGAAAAGAAAGAGAAATCATTGAGGATTCCTGCAGTGTCTGACAGAAGAAGGAATAAAAATTAGACTACTTCATATTCAGAGAAAACTTCCTAAAAGAGGAACATAATTGACCTGAGTGTTAAAGATAAATAATAATTAGCAAGTAAATTAAAAAAAGGATGTGTGCATGTCAAGAGAACATAGACCTGAAGTTTCAGGATGTAAAATAGACATATAAAACATATCCAGTATTGGGGCACCTGGGTGGCTCAGTTAGTTGAGCATCCAACTATTTTTTTTTTTTATTTTTATTGTGTTATGTTAGTTACCATAAAGTACATAATTAGTTTTTGATGTAGTGTGCCATGATTCATTACTTGCATATAACACCCAGTGCTCCATGCAATAAGGAGCATCCAGCTCTTGATTTTGGCTCAGGTCATGATCTCAGGGTCCTGGGATTGAGCCCCTCCTTGGGCTCTGTACTTGGCAGAGTCTGCTTGAGATTCTTTCTTTCTATTCCCCCCACCACTCATTCTCTCTCTCAAAAATAAATAAATAAATCTTTAAAAACAACAACAGCAATAATAACAAAAAAACCCAAAAAATATGCAGTACTTATGCAGTGCCCTATTATTGTAAAGACCCTGGAAATAAAAATAAGATACTGTTTCCTTTCTCATAAAGCTTATAAAACAATAAAGGAAAAAAAATCAGATATACATGCAATTGTAATGGAAGGTAGAATGAGCCACAAACAAAATACCAAAAATGCTTCAGAAGTTCAACAAGGCAAGTACACAAACTGGTTATAGAGATCATGAAATATGTGGTTTTAAAATAGTACTGAAAAAATAGGTAGGATCTCTTTAGACCTATTTTTGAGGGATAATTCAATGATGAGTAACAAAAATAATCATGGAAGAAAATGTGGAGTATCCTGGGAAAACACTGAATATCCTGGGAAGCAAAAGTGACTTTGATTGGAATGCTAAGGAAAAGCTTATATATTTATACAGTTACCTTTTTTAAAAGATTTATTTATTTGAGAGAGAAAGAAACTTAGAGCACAGTGGGGAGGGGTAGAAGGAGAGAGAATCAGGCAGACTCCCTGCAGCCTTATGGGGCTCCATGCCACAACCCTAAGATCACTACATGAGCTAAAACCAAGAGTCAGAAGCTTAACCAACTGTGCCACCAAGGCAACCACAATTATTTTTATAGTAAATAACAGGGAAGAATTAAAATGTTTAAATTCCTCACCTGATTGTATTCTGTCATGACATAAAGGTAGAATACATAAATGAGTTTTATGCATGCAAATACACACAAATACACACCAACACATTTTAACAACAATGGATCATACTGCACACTCTATTTTTTATTTTATCTTTTAATGTAATATAATTGTGAATATTTTCTATACCACTAATGATTTTATACTAATGATTTAAAATGAAAATGACTATACAGAAGTAGGTAATCAAGGGAATAAGGGCCATCATATAGATATGCAAATATAGATATATATTTATATTTAAGTTTTTTATAGTATTATTAATTTATGTAGTTAAAAAAATAACACTTCTAGTAAACAAACCTGAACAACTGTCATCATAAAAATTTCTAGATATTTCCTACAAATATTTCTTAGAAGATTATTGCATTGATAAGTATAAATATTTTAAGAATGAATATCTTTGTCTTTTATTTCCAGTCAAAACAAAGTAATTTGTGTCTGGCTATAAGAATAGACCAAATATATGAAGAATAGATGATATATATACAGGCATTGGATAACAGAAATAAGTGGGATCCTGGAGAGAAGGGCATTGGATGAGAGCCACAATTATCAGGTTTCCATTTACAAGCACTTTCCAGATTATCACACATTGGGAAAGGGTGCCCAAATAGAGAACAATCTTTTCTAGGCTAAAGAGGAAAAGATAAGTTTCAGAAGACAGTAATGGCTGGAATTTTCATGGAAGGACATGAGTCAGGGAAGATTTATGGCAGGTGGATTGAAATAACCTAGAAGCCTATGTGGAAATACATAAGTCATTGGCCAAAGGATTGGGCCCTGAGTTTGTATTGCAGAACTCTGTAAAGGTTCATAAGGAGGGACTAGGAGAACAAAGGGCTGAATAGATTCCAGAGATTGTCCATGCTAGAATTGGAGAGCACTCACTGACTATCTAGTTCAGTTGAGACTCCAGAGAGGCAAGATCTTTGCAATGACCATGTTTTAGGGGGTATGACCTAAAAGTAAAGACAAAAGCAAAATGAACTCATCACAAAAAGCAAAAAACAAAACAAAATAAACAAAAAAACAAACAAACAAACAAAAGCAAACCTGAATGCATTGAGGGAATTTTCCTCTAATATAACCCCTTGCCAGAACAAAGCCCAACACAAGGGATCATCCATAATGTTTAACATACAATTTAAAGTATACTAGGCATATAAAGAAGTAGGATGTGAAATCAGTGAAAATGGTGGAGTAGACAGCTCCAAGTCATACATTCCTTTTACAGAAACTCTAAAATATCAAGCAAAAACTGACAGAACCCAATTTTGTCAGAACTCTGAAAAACAGTCAAAGGTTTATAGTGACCAAGCAAGAAAAAGCAACTAAAATAGAGTGGGAAAGCCTTGTGATGTTTTTATTTGCCCTTGTCCTATATCTTCCCCAGTCCTGCAGATATTCTGAAGAGGGAAGCCCTGTTCCAGTGTGGAAACTTGGTCCCTGATCCTGGAAGATTCAGGGCAATCCTTATTAACAAATAACTGGGTATGACTCTTCTAACCTATCTGAGGCCTACTGAAGGACTGATGTCACCTGTTTGTCTTTGTTTTGCCTAAGTAGGAACCTACTCAAAGTGAGTAGATTGCATTCCTCAAAAACATTTTAAAGTCAATGAGCAGCCAGAGTCAAAAGAGTATATCCTTGAGGCATTCTCAAGAGCACTAAAACCTAGGAGAAAAAGCTGGGGAAAGTTTCTTTGGGAGATTAGAGCATTAAAAAGTGCCCTGTGCACATGCATGCACAAAACAGACCACTCACTCAGAAAAGACCAGGGAAAACTCTAAATTTTCACCTCTGGGTTACAAGGAAGAAGTGAAGGCAGGCAGAGGTGTGAATGGCCTGGCAGAGTGAGGAAAAAGAGCCTCAGCACAGAGCCAATGGACAAAGAAGTGGAGAAAGGGTTTTTTGTTTTTTTTTTCTTTTTCTCCTTTTGTTTTTTTCCCCCTCCTCTTCTTTTTAAATATTTGACAATTTAATAGGAATAGGTATAATATCTCATTTTCTAATGTGACTTCATTTTGTTTCTAGTACAGTTGAATATATTTTATGAATTTTCAGTGATAAACTTTTTTTAATCTGTTAAATCACTATTTTTATGCCCTTTTGCACCATAAAGAGCAATGATTCAATACTATTTGAGGATATGGGTAAACTGCTAATGGATTTAACAAAAATTAAACTATCTGGAATAAGTCTTAGTTTTGAGAAATACACTTCAAAATAACTGCATAAGTTGAGTCAAATTTGGAAATAATCATGTGAAAGAATTTCTTAAAAAGAATAGGAGGAGTCCAAGATGGCGGAGGTGTAGGAGACCTAAATTTTGTCTGGTCCCAAGAATTCAGCTAGATAGCTATCAAATCATTCTGAACACCAGATTTTGCAGATTTCTGCAAAATCAGATGGATATCTAAGAAAAGAGTAGCTGTAAGTCTACGAATAAAAAAAGCAATGACTTTTTGCAAGGCAGAAGGTGCAGAGAAGTAAATCTGATGTGATATATGGGAAGGTAGACAGTGGGGAGAATGAGTCTCTATAAGCCAGCAGAGCACAAAATCAGAACTTTTTAAGTCTGCTCCAGTGAGGGATGTCACTCAGGTGGCTAAGCAGGGGCAGAACCCTAGCTGGGACAGTGTAGTCTCAGGATCCTTGAGATCACAGGAAGACCAGGTGTGCCTGAGTGCAGCATTGCTCCCAGGCATCAGAGCATGATCAGCTGCAAACAGTGAGCCCAGGAGTGGTCTGTCAACTTGGGGTTGCCATAAACCATGAACTGTAGCACAGCTGGGCAACTGCTCTCCAAGAAGGGGCCCAACAAGCAGTAGAACCAGCGAGACCACCTTCTCCCCAGGGAGGAGTGGTGCAGGAGTGTGCCACAGGAGCCTACAGGGTTTGTAGAAGGTTTGAGACTCAAAGCAGGGTCATAACCTGAGATAGAAATGCTTGTCACAGACTGAATGAACACGGAGATATAATTTCTTCTAACTGACCAAAATACACTCAAGAAATAGTGTATTGCTCTGTTCTACTCACCTATCTATTTATGTCCCTTTTTTTTCGTTGTTTTTTTCTCATTTTTTTCTTATCTTTTAATTTCCATTATTACACTCTATCCTTTCATCATATTTAATTTTATCCTAGTACATATATAAGCTTTTCTTTCTTTACAATTTTGGGATCTAGTTTTCTAAAAGACAGACCAAAATACACACAGAATCCAGTGTGTTGCTCTATTCTGTTCTTCTGTCTAATAACACTGTCTTTTTTTTTTTCTTTTTAAAATTTTTTCTGTTTTCCAGTTTCAGGTCTCTTCTGAGGTGTTTAGTGTATATTACTCTGGGGTCATTGCTGCCATTTTAGTATTTTGTTCTTTTGTTCATCTATTTATCTCTAGGCAGAATGACAAGATGGAAAAACTCACCTCAAAAAAGAGAATGAAAGACAGTACTTACTGCCAGAGACCTAATGAGTATGGACATAAGTTGGAACTAGAGTTCAGAATAACGATAGAGATACTAATGGGGCTTGAAAAAAGCATAGAAGATACTAGAGAATCCCTCTCTGGAGAAATAAAAGAACTAAAATCTAACCAAGTAAAAATCAAAAAGGCTATGAATGAGAGGCAATAAAAAATTGTTGGAGTTAATGAAGAGCGTGAAATTATCCATAATACTCAGCTTGCTAAAATGTACCATGAAGTCCTCTGGGGGCAGGGAAGGTTTTGGAGAAGGGTGTAGACCTTTGAAATGCCAAGGCCTAAGTGACCACATTGTTGTAGGAATGCCATGGGGAGTTACCTTCCCCAAAGCATTCTTAGCTCAACAGACACCCCATGATCTAAGAGATGTATGCTTTGTCCCCTAGGCTAATTTTAGTAGAATTTGTAGAATATGCAGATTAGCATATCATATCTTCCCATAAACAGAGCCTCCTATTTCCAGTAAGACCACTTATCACATATCACATGCTTGAGAAACAGTGATAAAGATTTATGATTATCATGAAGGACCAATAAAAGTGGGAACAAAGAAGAGCTAAGGTTCTTCATCTCTGAGTATTGGCCCCCTTCTCTTCTCTCTTTCACAACAAAGTTTGGAGTAATCTTTCATTTGTTGGTATAGGCAGTGTTGGCCATCCCCAGCAAAAATTGGAGGCTCTGCAAGGATAAATGAGACAGAAGACAGAATTAGTGATATAAAAGACCAAATAATGGAGAATAAAGAATATGACAAAAAGAGAGATAAACAACCACTGGATCACGAGGGGAGAATTAGAGAGATAAGAGATACCATAAAGTAGAAAAATATTAAAATAATTAGGATCCCAGAAAACGAGGAATGAGAAAGGTAGATGGTATATTAGAGCAAACATAGCAGAGAACTTCCATAATCTTGGGAAGGTAACAGGTATCAAAAACTAGGAGACACAGAGAACCCCTTCAAAATCAATAAAAATAGGTCAACACCCTGACATATAATAGTGAAACATGCACATATCAGAGACAAAGAGAGAATCCTGAAAGCAGCTCAGGATGAGGGGTAACGGGAGAGGTCTGTAACCTACAATGATAGAAATATTAGATTGGCACAGACCTATCCACAGAGACCTGACAGACCAGAAAGGGCTGGTATGATATATTCAGGGTGCTGAATGATAAAAATATGCTTCCAAGAATAGTTTATCTAGGTAGGATGTCATTCAAAATAGGAGTGATAAAAAGCTTCCAGGACAAGAAACTAAAAGAATTTGTGATCACTAAGCCAGCCCTACAAGAAATATTAAAAGGGATCCTCTAAGCAATGAGAGAGCCCAAAAGTAACATAGACCAGAAAGGAACAGATGCAATATATAGAAACAGTGAATTTACAGGTAATATAATGGTGCTAAATTAGTATCTTTCAATAAGTACTCTGCATGTAAATAGCCTAAATGCCCCAATCGAAAGACACAGAGTATCAGATTGGATAAAAAAGCAAGACCCATCAATGTGCTGTCTGCAAGAGGCTCATTTTATACCCCAAGACACCTCCAGATTTAAAGTGAGGGGATGGAAAACCATTTATCATGCTAATGGACATCTAAAGAAAGCTGGGGTGGCAGTCCTTATATCAAACAAATTAGATTGTAAACCAAAGACTGTAATAAGAGAGGAGGAAGGACACTATGCCATAATTAAAGGGTCTATCCAACAAGAAGATCTAACAATTGTAAATACTTATGCCCCTAACACGGGAGTAGCTAATTATATTAGCCAACTAAGAACAAAATTAAATAAACACATGGAAAATAATACAATAAAATAGGGGAATTTAGTACCCCCCTTCACTTCAATGGACTGATCATCTAAGCTGAAGATCAACAAGGAAATAAGGGCTTTGAATGACACACTGGACCAAGTAGAATCCTCAGATATATATACAGAACTTTTCCATCCCAAAGCAACAGAATATACATTCTTCTCAAGTGTGCATGGAACAATCTTCAGAATAGATCACATCCTGCATCACAAATCAGGTCTCGACCAGTACCAAAAGGTTGGGATCATTACCTGCATATTTTCAGATCACAATGCTTTGAAACTGGAACTCAGTCATAAGAGGAAAGTTGTAAAGAACTCAAATACATGGAGTCTAAAGAGCATCCTACTAAAGAATGAATGGGTCAACCTGGAAATTAAAGAAGAATTAAAAAAGAAATCATGGAAACAAATGAAAATGAAAAAAAATGAAAACACAACTGCTCAAAATCTTTGGGATGCAGCAAAGGTAGTCCTACCCCCTAGCCAGACTTATGAAAAAGAAAAGAGAAAGGCCCTAAATTGATAAAATCATGCATGAAAGAGGACAGATCACAACCAACACCAAAGAAATACAATCATAAGAACGTATTATTACAGCAACTATATGCTAACAAAGTAGGCAATGTGGAAGATATGGATACATTCCTAGAGACATATAAACTACTCAAAATGAAACAGGAAGAGAGAGAAAATCTGAACGGGCCCATAACCATTCAAGAAAATTGAAGCAGTAATCAAAAATCTCCCCAAAAACAAGAGCCTATAGCCAGATGGCTTCCCAGGGGAATTCTACCAAACACTGAAAGAATTAATACCTATTCTCCTGAAGCTGTTTCAAAAAATTGAAATGGGAGGAAAACTTCCAAAGTCTTTTTATGAGGACAGCATTACCTTGATCCCAAAACCAGACATAGGCCCCACCAAAAAGGAGAATTACAGACCAATATCCCTGATAAACATGGATGCAAAAATTCTCACCAAGATGCTAGCCAATATAATTCAACACTACATTAAAAGGATTATTAACCAGGACCAAGTGGGATTTATTCCTGAGTGGCAAGGGTGTTCAACATTTGCAAGTCAGGCAGTGTGATACACTACATAAATAAAAGAAAGGACAAGAACCATATGATTTTCTAAATAGATGCATAAAAAGCATTTGACAAAGTACTGCATTTTCTTGATTAAAACTTTCATTGTAAGGACAGAGGGAAATTCCTCAATATCATTAAAGCCATATATGAAAAGCACACAGCAATTATCATTCTCAATGGGGAAAAACTGACAGTTTTTCCCTCAAGGTCAGGAACACGGCATGGCTTTCCACTATTCAACAGAGTACTAGAAATCCTAGCCCTGGCAATCAGACAGCAAAAAGAAATAAAAGACATCTGAATTGGCAAAGAAGAAGTCAAACACTCACTCTCTGCAGATGACATGATACTCTATGTGCAAAACCCCAAAGACTCCATCACCTCACTAGAACTCATACAAGAATTCAGCAACATTGCAGGAGAGAAAATCTATGCACAGAAATCATTTGCATTTCTATACCCTAACAATGAGACAGAAGAAAGAGTAATTAAGGAGTCAGTCCCATTTACAATTGCACCCCAAACCGTAAGATATCTAGGAATAAACCTAATCAAGATGGCAAAGGATCTATATTCAGAAACTCTAGAACACTTATGAAAGAAATTGAGGAAGACACAAAGACACAAAGAAATGGAAAAACCTAAATGTGAGGAGGAATCCATCAAAATCCTAGAGGAGAATAAAGTAGCAACCTCTTCAACCTCAGCCACAGCAATTTCTTGTTAGACACGTCTCCAAAGGCAAGGGAAACAAAAGTAAAAATGAACCATTGGGACTTCATCAAGATAAAAAGCTTTTTATTTTTTTTAAAGATTTTATTTATTTGACAGAGAGAAACACAGCCAGAGAGGCAGAGGGAATGGTAGCGGGAGAAGCAGGCTTCCTGCCGAGCAGGGAGCCCGATATGGGGCTCGATCCCAGGACCCTGGGATCATGACCTGAGCCAAAGGCAGACGCTTAAGGACTGAGCCACCCAGGCGCCCCGATAAAAAGCTTTTGTACAGCAAAGGAAAAAGTCAACAAAACCAAAAGACAACCAACAGAATGGGAGAAGATATTTACAAATGACATATCAGATAAAGGGCTAGGATATAAAATCTATGAAGAACTTATCAAACTCAACACCCAGAGAATAAATAATCCAATCAAAAATTGGACAGAAGACAGAGACATTTCTGCAAAGAAGACATCCAAATGGCCAACAGACACATGAAAAAATGCTCAATATAACTCAGAATCAGGAAATACAAATCAAAACCACAATGAAATACCACCTCACATTGGTTAGAATGGCTACAATTAACAAGTCAGGACACAAGAGATGGAAAAAGGGAAACCCTCTCACACTGTTGGTGGGAATGCAAGCTGGTGCAACTATTCTGGAAAACACTATGGAGGTCCCTCAAAAAGTTGGAAACAGAGCTATTCTATGACCCAGTAATTGGGTGTTTACCCCAAAGATACAAATGTAGTGATCCGAAGGGGCACCTGTACCCCAATATTTATAGCAGCAATGTCCACAACAGCCAAATTATGGAAAGAGTCCAAATGTCCACCCACAGATGAATGGATAGAGTATGAATGGTATATATATACAATATATGTATAATATGTTATACATATTACAATGTGCATTTGTAATATTACTCAGCTGCCAAAAAAAAAAAAAATCTTGACATTTGCAACAATGTGGATAGAACTAGAGTATATTATGCTAAGCAAAATAAGTCCCTCAGAGAAAGCCAAGAATCATGATCTTGCTGATATGTGGAATTTAGGAAGCAAACAGAGGATCATAGGGGAAGAGAGGGAAAAATAAAACAAGGTAAAACCAGAGAGTGAGACAAACTGTAGCAGACTCTTAATAATAGGATACAAACTGAGGGTTGCTGGAGGGGAGGGTGGTGGGGGGATGGGATAACTGGGTGATGGGCAGACATTAAGGAGGGCATGGGATGTAATGAGCACTGGGTATTATATAAGACTGATGAGGGGCGCCTGGGTGGCTCAGTCGTTAAGCGTCTGCCTTTGGCTCAGGTCATGATCCCAGAGTCCTGGGATCGAGCCCCTCATCAGGCTCCCTGCTCGGCAAGAAGCCTGCTTCTCCCGCTACCATTCCCTCTGCTTGTGTTCCCTCTCTCGTTGTGTTTCTCTCTGTCAAATAAATAAAATCTTAAAAAAAAAAAAAAAAAGACTGATAAATCATAGTTCTGTACCTCTGAAACCAATAATATGTTATATGTTAGTTAAAAAAATTTCTTTTTTTTTAAAGATTTTATATATTTATTTGACAGAGAGAGATAACAAGCAGGCAGAGAGGCAGGCAGAGAGAGAGAGGGGGAAGCAGGCTCCTTGCGGAGCAGAAAGCCCGATGCGGGCCTCGATCCCAGGACCCTGAGATCATGACCTGAGCCCAAGGCAGAGGCTTTAACCCATTGAGCCACCCAGGCAGTCAAAAGAAAATAAATTTATTCTTCTTAAGAAGAATAATGAAGAATAAATGTATTGTGCCATGAAAAAAAACCCCAGAAAACAATAAATTCTGTATGTTTAAACTCTGCTTCTTTATAACACCTAAACTTTTGGCTATCAAGGAAATTTTATGTTTGTAGGTGAACTTCAGGGACATCTGCTCTAGGCAGATGTTAATGGTCTCAACTTAGAATTTTGGTAATGAGAGGGGAAAAATGTATGTAAGGGAAAAGTGTTGAGACTTGTGAGGTCAAAAGGGTTGTTACAAACAGCGCAGTCTAAAGAAAGAATGAGAATGATTGAATAGCTCTTATAACTGCATCCCTATTGCTACCATATTAACATATTTCTAAAAAATGTCCCTATCCTTTTAAATAGAAAAAGTTAATGTTATATAGAAAATTCAGTAAAAATGAAATGTAAGACAAAGCACTGACTTAATAAGAAATTAGGTCAAACTAAGAAAATGGATGATTAAAATTTTCTTTTAATCATCTCTAGATGTGATTAAACTTGCTGAAGCCAAATCGTTGCATATAATTTGACAGCCTTCAGAGTTAAATGCAAATGCATGAGATCCAATTGGAAGTAACAGGAAAAAGGAGGCATGTTGTTTAGTATATTAAATTTCCATAGCAGGTGTATGCAATGAGGACAATGGCAAAATCAGACATGATTGGCCTACTAGGAAAGACTCTGATGCTATAATTCATTGTGGCAATGATAGCAAATGTAAGACTCTCTCACTGAGGCTAAGGAAATATAGATTCCTCTGTCTACTGGGTCTGAAATAATTATGGGATGGACTAGTCACATTTTCTGACTTACTTATTCAAATTCACTATATTTCACTTCTTTTTTGAATTACTGATTGCATGCTAAATCTAAATTGTTTTGAAGCATACTTTCTCTGATATTATAGAAGTGAGTTCCTTATTAAATAAGCATATGAATTGCCACTGAAAGGCCATTTATAAATAAACTATAGATGAATCTGAACAATCTGTTAACTACTTGGCTATAATAATCCTGTTGTCAGGTATTTACAAATACACAGACACACAAATAGCTTCTACTTTATACTATCGCTTTTTCCTCTCCCTACCTTCTTCTATTCAACTATGATCTTGCAGCTACTGGGACAGATTTTTTAGAAAAATCTGTGTATTCAAAATTAAAGGACAGAATTAATCCTAAAGTTATGAAGAGTTATGGAAGCAGATCCTCAGGTAGGATTCTTTTTTTTTTTTTTTAATTTTATTTATTTACTTGACAGAGAGATCACAAGTAGGCAGAGAGGCAGGCAGAGAGAGAGGGGGAAGCAGGCTCCCCGCTGAGCAGAGAGCCCAATGCAGGGCTTGATCCCAAGGCCCTGAGATCATGACCTGAGCCGAAGGCAGAGGCTTTAACCCACTGAGCTACCCAGGTACCCCATCAGGTAGGATTCTCATGTTGTGCTAGACTCTCTACAGGTGGCCTCTCTCCCCCAAATATTACCTCCTTTCATTTTCTGGACAATTGCTTTTTGTTCTGTAGTTCCCTTTTATCTTACAGATACAATTCTGAATTGGACAGTCACTTGTGAATAAGTGAGTCAATCCCCTGAAAACCTCAAGGATCAAGGAACCATAACTGCATATTTGCATACATTAGTTTGATAAAATTGCTAAATTCCTAATGCCTAAATAGCTCAGTTGAAATTACAGTTGACTGAAATTTTAATATGAAGCAATTAAACAAATAACAAAAAAAAGAACAGAAATTAGTTCAAATTTTTGAATGAGTACTTTTTAAACTCAGTAACAATTTTAGAAATAAATCTAAAAATTGATTGCATCCATTAAATGTAAAATTATCTATATACCAACATATATAATTAAATGCATATTACAAACTAGTAAATAGTAAACCAAATATGACAAATCTTATATCCTTACATTTGTAGACATCATTTAAATTCTTACAAAAAAGTTAAGAACTGGATGGATAAAATGACAATATATAAAACCTACCACGGTTTTAGAAGTGTTCCTTAAACATTGGTTAAAATATTATGGGATGATTATTTCACCAAAGTAGTAATTACAAGAATGAGAATATTCAAGGCTGGTGAGATAAAACTTTCATAGTTGGATCGCAAGAACAGAAACAGTAATAAACATTGTGGAGAGCAGTGCAATAATAGGCTTCAAAATGTTTTCATTTCTTTGTCTTTTTACCCAATAGTTCCACTTCTTGGTGTTTATATTAAGAAATAACCCAAAAATGAAAAATATGTCCATTAAAATAAATAGTAAAAGAGTAGATGTAATTGAATGTCCAGCAATGAGAAATTTTTGATTTATAGTACAGCCATAAATGAATTATAAAAATATGGTGAGTAAATTTTCTAGGAAGAAGAAATGTTTAGGTTATATTGTTAAGTGATAATAAAAGGTATTAAAATTATGGAGTAAATGCATAGAAAAATAATGGAATGAAATTTGAAATAGTAATGGTAATCTCTATGTTATAAAGTTCATGTGCTTTGTAAAAATTCTCCTTCATACTTTTCAGTATTATCCACATGCCCATGACTCTTTTGGGCATGACTCTGTTAATATGAACAGAGGTTCAAAAGAGAGAGTCTCAGTGCATGCACTTACTCATGCATTCCATTGACAGATGATAAACAAAAAGAGAAGTGATACATGAAAAAGCACATTATGTGTGTATATTTGAAGTGTTTCTGTAGAGGTGAGCAGTCTATATGGGAGAAAAATTAGTCCTGATAATCCAAGAAACTTTGTGAAGTTCTAAGAAGCTAGTGACTGAAATTAAAAAAAAAAAAAAAAGCCATCTTTGTACTATAGAGAGACAACTCTGAAAGAAATACAGAAGATAAATTGAATGAAAGAAGGCTGGAGGCAGATACACAGTTGGTGAGTACCATAATAGTTTTATGGGAATCTAGGAACATCTGAACTAGACAGAGCACTGACAGTGTGAAATGTGAAGAAGACAGATAGGAATGGAAGGCATTCTCAGGATGGAGAACCAAGAGGACCTGATAAACAATTGCATATCTTGGTAAAGGAGGCATCAAGATGTCCATTTATTGTCTCAGGCAACTGAGTGGGTAGTGACATCATGCCTGGAGATACACAAAAGTCATACATTTTTGCTTGAAAAAAATACTGGGATTATTAGAAGAGGTACCACCTTAAGCTCTTATCATTTAGTGTCTTGCATGTAATCTGTTCAGTAGATACTAAGAACAAGACCCTGCACTGGACCCAGAACAAGCAAGGACTTCAAGATTTTGCCTGGGGCCAGCCCTGGGTACAAATAACTTGTGTAATTTCCATAGTGGGATTTTAATGGATAATTCTCTTGATTTTTTTTTCTTTCGGGAGAGTGCCAATATCTTATGTAATAGCAATATACAAGTGTTAACAGGATATATTAGGAGAACAGCCTAAAGCTGTTTTTATACATGTGATATCAAGGGTGATTACAATATCACTTTCTCACATAACGTAGCCAGACACAGCTCCTCTATGTAGGGATACATAGCTGTCATGTAGCAAGTCACAGCTTACCTATTTGAACAAATTAGTGAGCAAACGTCCTGTGACTATTTCAACAGACAGAATACTCATGGCAGTCTGTTTTTTCTACTCACAAAACCAAAAGCTTTTAAAGTAATTCAGATTAGATATTGTTCTTAAAGCAAATTAAAAGACCTATAATTCATGTTTCCTAAATAGATCTTGATGAAATTTACAAATTACATTTATAGACATAAAAAGAGGAATGCTCATTCATGACTGTATGAGTTTTCCATAGATATTTACGGCTTTTTACCCAGATTACGGTTTTTACCCAAATTTGACATATAATTGTAGAAAAGTACGACAAAGACTTTAAAAAATCAACTTGTGGATCTCTGCTGAATGATCAATTTATTTCTTGCCTATGATGGCACATTTCATTAATTCTATTTTACCTTTGAATTTGCATGGTTTGAATAGAATCCTACTAGTTGTTTCTGTTTGTTTTGGGGCATGACTCCATAATTACTAATAATTATTGCCTCCTTCATGCATGAAAAAACATTTCATTTTAATAATGCTAAGTTTAATTTTTAGACATTGTGATATAGGAACACTCTTCAAACCATAGTTATAGTATGATTCACTCATGTCCCATAGGTGAATTCAGAAGAAGAAAAAGAAAATCATGCTCAGTTATAGTACAGAATGCAAACAAGTTGCATTGCATTGAATTTATTTGACTTAAAATTCTATTTTATTTTGAAAAATTTCAATCAGCAATTATATATATTTATGTAATATTGCTCTAAATACTAATTGACACAAGCATCAGCTTGTATAATAAATATATCCTTAGTTCTCACTAAGTTCTTACTTAGTTCTTACAGTAAACAAAAACAGAGAGGAAAACAAACAAAACATAAAATTCAGTAGAAAAGAAAACACAAGTAGATATATTAAACTTGTAGAATAAATAAATTTTGCCCAGGTTCAGGGTTACATTTACATTTTACAAAAAATATTTACCAGCTGGTATTTCTACTAGAGGTTTACAGCTTTTAGGTTGATTATTGCCCATGTGGCTGCATGGTACCAAGCAGTAAGAGACACTCAATTCAAACTATAAATAACACCTACTAGAGTATACTTTTGAAGTTTCTGAAACCAAATATATTTAAAAGGTTTTCTCTATTTTCTTTGATATTCAACCTTGATCAATTTTCATTTGAAGAGATAATTGTAAAATCCCCAGAGTCCACAAAACAACATAATTAGACATTCAAGCACAAATTCACGAAATTAATTCCCATTTACCAAAGAAAATGATGTGAACATCTTGCCTTTTGTCTAAATATATTGATCATTTTAATTACAAATCATAGGAAAAGTAAAGGGAATTAGAACATTCAATATATAGCATATATGTGCATGCATGTGTGTGCATATATTTATATATTTATGCCTTAAAATATGGGCAACAAGCAACAATACTACAAGAAAATATGACTTTAAAATACTTAGTATACATTGGTAATGCATTATTATTCATTTTATATACATTTAAAAATTGTTTTCTGTGTGTAGGAGGCAAATTTGTTGCAGGAAAAGAACTGTAGTATTCTTCCCATTATGAGAGTGGGATCTAAGTTAGGTGAGTGTAGAATTGTCATGTGGAGGTCATAAAAAGTCTCTGTAAAGTTGGACTGAATTTGTACTTGGAAGTGTGTCCTTTTCATAGCTCTGAGAAGACAGTTGTGTATGTGTGTGTTTGGGGGGGGCTAAAATGTAACACAACTGCACAACTCTCAGAAACTTTACCAATGAGTCAATCCAATGCAGGCACATTAATCTAAAAATTACATTTTTGTCCGCATTGTGGATATATTTTGATCAATTAATACGAGTAAATTTTTTAGTCCTTTTCTGGTTGTATGATGGAACTTGCATAAGAATAAAGTGGGCCTGAAATAAGCCCTTGTGTACAGGGCACTGTGAGTATTAAGATTTTGACCACTGTGACAGGCTATGGGGGTAGAGAATATGGCAAATATGGGTGAACTTTTAGGGTTTATTGTGTTTTTTCTCCCCCCCTCCATTTCTTCATTACACTCTAAAGCTTTCATTTTCATTAAGATTTCAGGAAAGGTTTATTAGTTCTACTTTGTTCTGTTTAGAGAAAAGTAAACCAGTAAGGCCATCAGTAGCCAGGAAAGCAGATATCAAATTATAACAGGTAACCCAAACTGATGGCTGGGCAGCAATCCATAAGAGGGGATAGCAATCCATTTGATTTAACAGGCATTCTCAGGGATTTTCAGCAATAGAAAATGAGATGTGTTGGAAGGAGGAGGAAAGAAGAAAAAGAAGGAAGGAGGAAAGCATATAATTCCTGCAGACAGGTAGAAAGGAGGAATTGTTTTGGCCAGGTGTTCAAAGGAGAGGTGATATCCTGAAGTCTGGGGAACTTGAGGTTTTGTAATATAACTTGAAGTTATATGTATACGGCAACACTTACTTTTTGCCACAGTGAAGGCAACTCCCCTTCATGAAGAAAGAAAAAAAATACAACTATGTTGACAAAATCACTTTCAATACCTAATTTTTAATTCAATTAATCTTACTCAAATTGCGTTAAATATTGTGCAGAAGCACTGAGCATTAACAATGAGGAGTGATCTGTAGAATCATAGTATAAGAAGGGTGCATAAGTGGGAGAGGAGGACAGAAGGGAGTAGTGGGTGGACAAAAGCAGACTGACAAAAATATCTGTGCATATTTCTCAAACGACACCCAATCCTTAACCCTGCTGCTGACAGATGCATTTTTTTGTGGCTGATGAATTCATCTACGGGTTTGTAGACAGCATTCATCCATGTCTGATGTTTCTCTTCTCACTGACATATCAATGCCCAGCCTGCTGTTGGATAATTTGAAGTAATGATCTATCTACATTTGTGGTTTTGTGAAATTTGCTCTATTTTTATAATGATCTACACATTTCAAGATAAAGAACTTGAGCAAATTAGTGATGATTTAAAGTGAAACTTTTTAGAGTCAATGACATAGTTCATATAGAAGCTGATAATTTATTTTCCTATAGATGAAATAAGAAAACTATGAGCTTCACCTTTCTTAATCTCATAAGTACTCTGCTGTTCACTTGACACAAACTTGATCAGAATATTCCAGAAAAGGCTGATTTGGGGATATATTTTCTATGAAAAGGGAAATGTTACACTTAAAGTGATCACAAATCTGACAACATAGTCAGAAGCCAGATGCCTAAGTGATCACAAGTGAGATGCCATTGGTCTGTCTCCTTAAGCTACAACCATCCAGCAGCCACTCATCATATGCCTTGGGGGAATATTGTTCACAAATGTAAAATTCACAAAGGGAAGGCTTTATTTATAACCATCCATCTCTAGCCACATAGATGGGTGTGGGGGTTGAGGCATTTATTCTGTCTCTCTCTCTCTTTTTTAATGACCCCATTGTACATATTCTGAACGGTAAGTAGATTTACACTAATTTTCTGCTATATATTAAGTAATTGTTTTAATAACTATACTTATATTTATTTTAGAATAACAAATGAGACATATGATATTTATTTAACGATTTTTAGGGATTTTCAATTCATGCTATGTTAAGAGAGAATTTTAAAATATTATATAACTACATTTCCCTCTTAGTACCAACTTAGAAATCCTTTGCTGAGGGAAATTTCAGCATTATAAATATATATATATGATATATATAATATCAAATTGAACAGTGCCTACTTCTATTCTACCTCTCTTTCCTGGCACTTCAATTAATAATCAACTATCTCTTACTGCTTTTTTTTTATGGTTTTATTGCTGAGTACATTGCTATGTAAAATTGAGGATACAAAGTTTGAAGAAACTGCATTTATTAATATGTAGCTGTAAATAATTGCAATAATTAATGAAAGATGTAGTTGTGTTAGGTATGAGAGGTTAACTTTTCTACAAACTTGTGTTCATTTACTGCAAACTCTGGCCTTATTGTCCTACTTATACTGAATTAAGTGGTATATAAAGATGTTCATTCCATTATTAATTTAGGAACAAATCTGAAAACCTTCTTCCTTGCAAAAGTTATTTTCAAAAGCAAATCATGTGATTCTAATATAGTTTGCTTAAATTACTAATTTAAAAACGCAGTACAAGATCTCATTTTTTTCATAGATTTACAATGTTTAGTGTTCCTTCCATTTAAAAAATGTGTTTATTTTATGTACACTAAACTTCTCTTGCTATTCAAAATTCTAGTCTATTTTCTTTCATTTTTTTCCTCAGAGAAAAAGATTTTGTTAGTTACCAGTTTGATAAAATAATTTTAGAACTGCTTGTGGAGTGTAAGTAAGCATTTCTCTTTTCACGTTAAGTAATATTGTGAGTTCGAACTTTAACCTGCAAGCACAGGTTTTAGAAATAACTTTTTTTTCCTTTATTAACTATAAAATAATTAGAGGTTGAAGAAAATGGCAACTGTGGGTTATGAGGGCAAATGGAGAAGAGTTTTTTCTTTTCATTTCATTATTATAAGAATGACATTTGAACCGAGGAAACTACTAAGGATCAATATATCATTAAATCATAAAATATTATTTAGCTAAGAAGTTCTGCTCTGCTCTTTCAGTTGCACAACTTCTTGATCCCTTGGCACTGTGTGTGTGATACGAGTGAGCTTCCCTTCTGGAACAAATCTGCATAAAGTGTAGGAATGATATGTCAATATTCTCTAGGTTGTGTTGTAAGCGCCACCTTCAACACTTCAGTCTTTCTCTTGGTTTTTAAAAATGTGAAGAATGGATGAGTAGAGAGAAAAAAATAAAAAAATCATTTGCTGCCTTTTCTAACAAACCTGAGAAGCCTCTCTTCGTTCAGAGTATCCAGCCTACATTTTCATTCTTAACTGTCCTTCTCAGTGGTCAGCTAGTTGTTTTGAGATGCCCAATTATTCAACATGCCCTGGCAGGCTTCTGCTTCTTTCTTATTCTTCCTACATTCCTACATTATTTAAGTGCTCTGTAACCTGGTGCCTACAAAGACGGACAGAGAAGAACAATAAAACTTTATAGAAACTTCTAAACAAGTACATTAACTCACTCACTGCATGACAATTCCAGGAACAATATATATATATTTTTTTACTATTTTGTCATTTCATTTAAAAACAAACAAATAAAAAGACCTAGCTACTTAGAGAATTAATCTTTGGCAAAAATTCATACACTTTAAGGACAAATTTTGTTTTCTAATACCATAATTTATTATGTCATATTTGTCACTCAAATATTTGATATTTGGTATATCAAATACCAACATGTGTAAGTAATGATGGTTTTTTCAGTGCTTCATCCTACTGTCATATGTAACAATGATAAAATCAACTGAGCAAATGTTTATCTTTTTTTCTTTGTTGCTCATTTCTGTACATTAATAATCTTGATGACTCTGGATAGGAACTTTTGACTTCAGTGATCACATTCTATCACAATAGCCTGTAAATTACTTTTTATTCAACTTTGGTTTTTGAAGTTCTGCCTCACAGTCATGATTCTTCTTCATCACTATCATCATCATCACTGTACCCTTGCTTAATAATTCCTCAATCCCTGGGTCTTCTCTAATGCATCACATATTGTTCCTCTGGTCTGTTATAATATCCAATATGGTACAACTGAAAGGAGGGTCAATAATCTCAAAGTGAGAACTTTACTTAGTGCCATTTTTAAATTCATTTTTTACACTAGTTATTATTCAGTTCTTACTATGCAGTAATTTTGTTGGCAAATATAGAGATAAATACATTTTTGCCTTGGCCTTTTAATACTTATACTTTAGTATAATTAAAAAATACATGATTAAGACAAGAGGTATAACAGAAACAAAATGGCAAAGCAGAAGGAAGAACAACTAATTTCGCCTCTGTGAATCAGAGAAGCATTTAAGTTGAGTTTGAAAAGGTGAAAAATGTATCTCTAAGGCAGAGTTTTGGGGAGGAAGCAAAGTTAAAAGTAATTAAACATTAGTGTATGGATTTTATAATGATCTTGTTATTGCTTAGAGGTCAGTGATTCTTCTTTCCTTGTGAAATATGTTCTAAAATGCTGAAATTTCCAGATGAATATACTTTAACGTATATCTAAATATATTTTATATAGTATGAAGATGAGAAGCAGCATTGAGTTGTGCTTTATACTACTGACCACCAGACTGAGTAGATTGAAAAAAGAAATAATTTTCAGTACCAAAAGGACATAATGGGAAGCTACTTTACTCATAGATGGATTCTAACTGAGACTCAGATAATAATTTGTATACACAAAAGCACTGGTCTTTGGTTATAAGAAGATGCCTTTAAATACTTTTAATATTTAACTGGTCTGCCAAACTATATTTAAATAATGTTACTAAAAAGCTGTATATACCAAAGAATAAATTTTACTCATTTTTAATAAATATTAACATTGATGTACTCATGTAAGAAAATATTTCTACACAATGGATTTTATGCTTATATTTGCAAGATGAATACTTTTTATGCCATTGATAAAAAACTATCTAAATTTTAGTGCTGAGGGTGCCTGGGTGGCTCAGTCATTTGAGCGTCTTCCTTCGCGCAGGTCATGATCTCAGGGTCTAGTATCAAGTCCCGCATCAGGCTCCCTGCTCAGCGGAGAGTCTGCCATCTCTGTCTCCCTCTCAAATAAGTAAATAAAATCTTTTAAAAAATAAATAAGTAAATTTCAGTGCTAATTACCTCTCCCAGTTTCTGTCCACTGTTCTTGTGTCGATAAGAAAAAAGTATTGGCACTGTGATATACCAGCTTTGTTTTTCAAGCTATCTTTGTTCTCTGCATTGTTGAATCTCTTTAACAGCTTACCTTCTTCTAGATTTCACTATTTGTTAATACACTGTGAGCAGTATTTAGTTACTGCTTGTGACTGAAAGAAACACATAGCTAGGTTCAAAGATTCCTATTAATAGCCATTCTACGGTTCAATTATTCTCAATATTAGAGAGATAGCAATGTACACTTTCCCTCTCACATAAGTTCCTAGTCTGTGAGGCTTAAACAATTTAAGTATGTGCCAAGCATTTGAATTTTAAAGGAATAAAGCTGGCTCTGAATACAATGCAGTGGGCAACACTGCCACAAAATAAAGCATTTAAATTTAAAAATAAAGCCCATCTGGCAACTGCCAGTACCAACAGAAAGGAATCACAACAAGGAGAACAGGACGAACTCCTCAAAAGAAGGAAAAAAAAAATATGGTGAGAGAATTTGGGGGCTTCTGCTTTCATTCTCATTATATTTGTCTTTGGAGTGGATTGGCTTGAGCAATATTTTTTCATGTGGAATGTCTCCAGAGAATCTCTGACTGAGATCCAAATTCAAGCCCATTGTAATCTCCTTGCACGGTGTGACATATGGAGCAGCAGATTTGTGCAGGATGGTGTTGTGCAGATGTAGGACGGTGATGATGCTACACCATGAAGCTGAAGATAGCATCTAGGGGTGTTCAAAACTATCAGTTTCATTCCCTGGTTTGAAAAAAGTAGAAAGAAATTCACTTTGAGAATATGATTATGCCTGGAGGAAAATAACAGAACATAATATTGAAATACTTAATGGTCAAATGGGATCTGAACCAAGCTAGGATAAAAAGAACCCAATTGAGAACAAAAATCAGACTTGGTATGTGTCAGAAATGAGACATAGCATTTGAAAACGTGATACTTTGTAATATTTGATCTCATTGATAACTTATTCAGATTGTATCCCTAACTGGAGGAAAATGTTGATGACTTAGAGGCCAGTTAGGGAGAAATAAAACTAAAAACTTAATATGATAGCAGAAATGAGTTTTTGAGAAATTACCTTCTCAAAAATTTTAATGAGAAGATATTATTTAAATATTTAGATATATGAGAGTAATTTATATAAAACTATGTAAATCTATACAACTAAAGAGAAGACTATGTGTAAAAAAAAATAGGTAAAAATAGGCCATTAGATCAATACCATAATAGGAAGACTGCGTTTGATGTATTTATGAAATTCTTTTTTTAAAGGATCTTATTATTTATCTGAGAGAGAAAGCAAAAGAGAGAGGGCACAGAGGCAGGGGGAGGGGCAAAGGGACATGTAGACTCCACTGAGCATGGAGCCCTATATAGGGCTCCCCAGAGCTGGATCCCAGCACCTTGAGATCATGACCTGAGCCAAAGTCAGACACTTAACTGACTGAGCCACCCAGGTGCCCCAGGGATACAGGGATGAAAATGGGATGTGTCCCAGGGATACAGGGATGAAATATGACTGGAGTACAACAAATAACAAAATGGGAAGAGATAAGAGAAAAAATTGAAAAAATTTCAATTTTATGAAATTCTTAAGGGAAGGTGTGAAATTTGCTATTCAAAACAATTTTTAGAATAATTGTCTAGCTCCTTGATTTACTTCACCAAAAGTCAAATTGGTCTAATTTATTGATTTATTAAGTAATATTAAGTAAAAGCCATGAGCCAATTATCAACATAATAGTAATAACTATTTTATTTAACTTATTTACTTTTAGAAATATTTTATTTATTTATAAATAAATAAATATCTATAAATATTTATTATATATTATTTATAATATTTATTTATAATATTATAATATATTTAATATATAATAAAATATATTATTTATAATATTTATTATATATTATTTATATTTATAAATATTATAAGTATTTATAAATAAATAAATATTTATTTATTGTTTGTTTATTTATTTATTTATTTAATTTATTTATTTATGAGAGAGAGAGAGAGCGTGCTTACGGGGTGGTGCTGGAGGGGAGGAGCAGAGGAAGAGGGACAAGGAGACTCCCTGCTGAGCATGGAGCCTACTTTAGGGCTGGATCCCATGACCCTGAGATGATGACCTGACCCAAATCAAGAGTCAGTAGCCTAACCTACTAAGCCAACCAGGCACCACCACTAGTTATATCTATTTTAATATCTTAAATGTCAATGTCAAGGTTTAATATAAGGCTATCCACTTTTTCTTTTGCTCTATAATTAAGCATTCAAAATGCTATAGTTTTCGCTTTGAGAATGTCAAATTATAAGCTATAAATCCAAACAGTAATTTTATACTATTGAAGCCACAGAAATTCTTTCTGGGCTTAGTTTGTTTTAGTCTCAGTATGAGTTATTTTCTGGATAGGTTAATATAATAAGTCTTGTATAGAATCTGTGTCCCATGTTAGTGTTAGCTATTTTCATTTAATTAGGCATACTAAGCACATACTTATTGAATCAGGATTGCATGGAGTTTAAGATGCCAAATTCTTAGATACAAATAAATCATATGGAGACGGAAAAGAAATCTACTAAGAAAAATATTAAAACAATAAAGTGTAATTGTGTAATTTTTTAATCTTAAAATGAGAAAAGAAATCATATATGCCAAAAAGTCCTGTAACTCTTATTTTTAAAATTATAAAACAAGTTTAAGCAAAAATATATATTTTTGGATAATCCAGATATATCTGGATAACATTGTGGCCCTTTATCCTTATGGAATTCTTTAAACCATCAGGTGCTAAAATTTAAGTGAAAAAACCTTAGCATTGTATATATTTCTTTTTAAGTAACTTTTTAAGGTAACTACTCCAATTATTTTGCTTGCTTATTTTGCAAAAATATCCAACATGTTTTCTCAATGAATCCCCTGTTACTGCAATTATGTCATACATAAACAGATTGTGACATTTAAATTTTCTTTTTACCACTATCACATGTATCTAAATTCAATAGCAATTCTTTCACTTGGCAACTATTATTCAGTGCAATTTTGTGCTAGTCTAATTTTTAGGCATAGAAAATAAAGACAGAAATGGCAAAACTTTACCCTCCTAAAACTTATATTTTAATGAGGGAAAGAAAACATACAGATGCATGATGTCATGCCAGGTATTGGTAAGTTTATGAAACCAACAAAATAGAATGAGGCATAGAGTGTGATGGCAAAAGGCAAAGAAAGGGTTTTAGATGAGGCATTTTGGGGGAGGCTTGCTGAGACATTTGTGCAGATACAGGGATGAAATATGACTGGAGTACAACAAATAACAAAATGGGAAGAGATAAGAGAGAGCATCAAGGATCAGGAAAGAGTCAGATTAGGTACAGAGTTTGGATTTCATTAGGATTCTCTCTCTTTTTTTTAAGATTTTATTTATTTATTTGCAAGAGATTGAGAGCGAGAAAGAGCATGAGCAGGGAGGAGAGGGAGAAGCACGCTCCCCATTTAGCAGCGCCCCCCCTCGCCCATGTGGGTTCCATCCTAGGACCCTGAGATCAAGACCTGAACTGAAGACAGAGGTTTTAACCCACTGAGCCACCCAGGTGCCCCCTGATTTATATTTTTCAATGCCCATTCTGCAGCCTATTTTGGTTTGTTCAGCAAGAACTGATAATGACTTGAAGTAGGATAACAGTAGTGTAAGTAGAGAAAGCATAACCAAGAGAACATACTGGTAAAGAGTAGAGATGAGATGATTCCCATATTTATAGGTTGTGCGAATTGATGAACACTGACACCATTCATCAATAAGGAAAATGTTGAAAGAAGAGCTGGTGGGAAAAATAAAGAATGCTTTGCTAATCAGGGTATGTCTGATGTCTGATGTGATTATTATACTGTTAAAATTATAGATGCAGAGGTAGAGTTGGTAGGGCTATAGATTTGGGAGCTCTCACAGACTCATCTTCTCTGCCTATCCTCTAGTTTCGGCTGCAGCTGCTATGGTTATTGCAAGCTCAGATATAACAAAGTCTTCATAAATTTTGTCCAAGAGCATCCCCAGTGCCACAAGAACCCATTCAGTCCAGCTAGGAAGAACTAGGGAGCCTATCACATTTCTGAGTATATTTTACTGGAAGTCCAGAGCAACTGAGCTTTGCTGCCTCGTGTTGATTAATTTTACATTAAACTTAGCTAGGACACAGTACTCAGATATTTAGTCAAATGCTATTCTAAATGTCACTGTGAAGGTATTTGTTAGGTAAGAGTAACATTTAGATCAACAGACTTTGAGAAAAGCAAACTGCACTCCATAATATAGTAGACCTTATCCATTAGTTGAAGGTATCGAGATGAAATAAACAGAGAAAGAGGGAATTCTGCCCCAAATTGCCTTGGGAGTCAAGGTACAATATCATCTCTTCTCTTGGTCCCCCATTTGCCAGCCTACCTTGCAGAATTTGGATTTTCCAGTCTCTACAATAGCATGGACCAATTCTCAATCTTTTTCTTGCTCACTTTCCTTAATGTCTCTTTTCTTAATAGAAATTTTCTTTATAGAATTGTGACTAATATGGATTATTTGACACAGAGATAGCATTAGCAGGCAGAGCGGCAGGCAGAGGGAGAGGGAGAAGCAGGCCATCTGCTGAGCAGGGAGCCTGACATGAAGCTCAATCCCAGGACTCTGGGATCATGACCTCAGCTGAAGGCAACTTAACCAACTAAGCTTAACCACTTAACCAACTGAGCCACCCAGGTGCCCCAGTGAACCAACATTTCTTTTTTTTTTATAAAGATTTTATTTATTTATTTATTTGACACACAGACATACAGAGAGAGAGAGAGAGACAGACAGACAGACAGACAGCAAGAGAGGGAACACAAGCAGGGGGAGTGGGAAAGGGAGAAGCAGGCTTCCCGCAGAGCAGGGAGCCCGATGTGGGACTCGATTCCACGATTCCAGGATCTTGACCTGAGCTGAAGGCAGATGCTTAATGACTGAGTCACCCAGGTGCCTCAGGTGCCTAAACCAACATTTCTTAACCACCATTCGAAGCAGTATTCTAGTCATTTGAATTCAATGGTGAGGAGCACTGACAATACCCCTGTTCTGTTAGAGTTAAACTTCTACTTTGAAGAAAAGAAAAGTCTTGAAAGAGACTTAAAAATACTGTATATATTCTAAAGAAAAGGCAAGATCAAAGACATTTCTGGGAGGAAAAATAATGGGCTTGACTTGATTAGAGTGGAGGACCCTATCAGGAAATAGGAAATAGGAAAAAGTAAATAGGAAAAAGTGAGGTTGTGGCTGAATATTCCCAAGGCCAAATGAGTTAAATCATTAAGAGTTTAAAAGAAGAACTTAAGAATTCTTATGGAAAATTTAGGTAAGTGATAAACTTGTCACCTTACTAGACTTTATGGGATGCCAGGGTTGTGTGACCATCTCACAATATCTTGAAATTTGGAAATATTTCCACTGAGTTTGTTCCCAGTTCTCAGAATGCAATCTCACGTTTCTTTGCTTCTTAAAATAGAAACTCATATGGATGGAAATATTGCTCAGTGTAATAACCTATTTAAGATTCCAAGTTTAAAATACCAGGTGTCCCCTACATTTTTTTTTTAAGTAGGCTGCAGGCCCAGTGTGGAGCTCATCACAGAGCTTGAACTCACGACCCTGAGATCAAGACTGGAGCTGAGATCAAGAGTTGGACACTTAATCAACAGAGCCACCCAGGCACCTGCATTTTTAAATAAGCAGTGATTTCATTCATCCATAGTCACCTATAAATTGTCTTCGAAATTAAGAGGCATGTACCTATTATCCAAATTTTTTTTTTTTTTTTACCAAAACCCATTTCTTCCTTTATTCATTTGTATTACTTTAAACATTTCAAGCATTTCACTGGGTTTGAATAATAATGAAGTAGCATGATTTCAATTATTTTCCATGCTATTCATTATAGCATGTATAGTTTATTATGTTTAAATATAAACATTAACACAGAAAAGTCTGATGATTTAATAGAAATGGACCAGGGCACCATGTTTTTGAATGCTGAATTTTTAGGTTTACTTACTGAAACCCCAAATTTTGATCCATACTCTCATGACAAAAAAAAATAAATGAAAAGAAAGAAGGAGACAAAGAGCCATTATATTCTTACTTTAATTAAGGAAAGATAAGCTAAATATAATACTAAAATATATAATTTAACCAAATGATGTTTTAAGTACCTTTGAATTCATGGGAAAAAAAATGCTCTCCATAAAGGAATGAGAAGAAGAAAAATGAAGGAAGGGGTGAGTGTTGGATAATGAAACAGATTGTTTTGTTGGAAAGGATAACTAATTACTGCACCAAATAATTCTGATCTTTGTCACAATCTGTAACATTAGAAACCAAAGCAATCCCAAGTGTCAGCCTTAATATGCACTTGACTTTCCAATCACTTTGTTAGCATATTTTACATTTATTTGATAGAAACTTTTGCATTTCTTTTCTCAAGGGACCTCTGCATTTTTTCAGTAAGGCAGACATTATTATAAAATTGAATTCTACTAGTCTCTTGTGAACTGGACTTTTTATTTGCATCAGGGTAAATTTTTGAATACCAGGGAATTTTGAGGTCCTTATTCATTTCTGTATTTTGTCCTAAGAAGTATATTAGTCTACTTTTTTATTGCATCTTCACTGGAAATGTGTAACATCTAAGGAACAAATGTTCTCTTTAGAGTTTAGTTTCTCTGTTATCCACAGATTCTTCTTCACCTCAAGATATTTAGACATGGGGAGCCTGGGTGGCTCAGTCATTAAGCATCTGCCTTCGGCTCAGGTTATGATCCCAGGGTCCTAGGATCAAGCCCCACATCGGGCTCTCCGCTCAGCGGGAAGCCTATTTCTCCCCCTACCATTCCCTCTGCTTGTGTTCCCTCTCTCGCTGTGTTTCTCTCTGTCAAATAAATAAAATCTTAAAAAAAAAAAAAGATATTTAGACATAACAAAGCATAAAGCATTAGGAGCTGCAGTGTAGAGCTATCAAATACACTGTCAGGTCTTTACATTGGAGTCCATATAAGCAGCTCCATTTGTGGACCTCTTGATACTTATAAAGGATAAAAGGAAAGACTGCTAGTTTTGTTCTTATATACTCAGCAAATTACTAAACTCTGTTCTCATTCATGTACAATTGTTGAGTCTAGTGTTTGATAATACTTTGCCATAAGAAATTACATTTATTTCCCATGTACTGAATATATGGATTATAGCATAAAAAAATTGAAAATCAGGTGCCTGGGTGGCTCAGTGGGTTAAAGCCTCTGCCTTCAGCTCAGGTCATGATCTCAGGGTCCTGGGATTGAGCCCTGCATTGACCTCTCTGCTCAGCATGGAGCCTACTTCCCGCTCTCTCTCTGCCTGCCTCTCTGCCTATTTGTGATCTCTCTCTCTGTCAAATAAATAAATAAAATCTTTAAAAAAAAAGTTTGAAAATCAGTAAAACATATTAAACATAGTCAGAATATTTCAAACAATAAAAAATCAGTTCTGTGGTAGGAATAGTAATGAAGCAAGTTTCTTTTCAATAGTAATCTAGATATTAGTTTTATAGGAATTGATTTTTAATCCTTAAACTCTCAAAAATTTATGATAAGTAATGATTATTTGTTATTTTCAAAATTCATAGAAAAGGACTACATCCATTAGAAAGGTTCCTTTGTTCATAATATAACAAGTAAGTAAAACACCAAAAAGACTGTTGATCTACTTTTAGTAAGAATTATTTTGGAAAATAAATACCAAGTACTTCTTTGGATGAACATCTTTGTAACTCCTTAAAATACAGCTAGTAAAATCATACCATTTAATTGTCAAACTATTTACAAATCTATGTAGCTTTAATATTAATATGATTTATTATAAGACAATGTATGTCTCAACTATACTACACAATTATGAAGTAGACTATAATTTAAAAAAAAGAAGTGATACATTTAGTTGAGGAATAGCTAAGTAAGTTGTGTTTTACTTTATACGGTTAAATACATACTTATAATTTAAGGGCCGCCTGGGTGGCTCAGCCTGTTTAAGCCTCTGACTCTTGCTTTTGGCTCAGGTTGTGATCTCACAGGTCCTGAGATGGAGCCCCTCTTGGCTCTGTGGTCAGTGGGGAGTCCGTTTAAAGATTCTCTCTCTCTGGTGCTCCCCCAACTTGTGTACATGTGTATTCTCTCCCTTTCTCAAATAAATAAATAAATCTTTAAAATATAGATATTTATAATTTAAAATACTCATGGCAAAAATATTAAATCATTAGGTAGAAGAGTAATTTACTAACAAAATCTAATTCGAAGAATATCAATCTATATGTAGCTGAACTGAGTATATTAAATAGTTTAAAGAAGTATTCTGATTATTTGTAGTAAATTCTCCAGTATTCTCCTTTTTTGTAAACTAATACACCTTAATAGAAGTTTAATGTTAAAATTGAAGGTACTCTTAAAAGACAGAGAAATGACCCTTTCTTAAGATTTAGGAAAGACATCAGGAATATTTTATACAACAAAGTATACAAAAATTGTTGACAAAAATTCTAACTCCTAATATTGCTATCATTAATTTTAATACAGTATTATGTCCAAACTAAGTATCTACTGTCAAGTCTGTGAGTAGTTATTATTTTTTTTAATATAAGTTAATTACTCAAAATTAGTAATTGGAAATTTGTGTTTCTATAGACGTTAAATTCCTTTGAGTTGATATTTGGTCTCATATATGTGTGTGTACACACAAACACACACACATGCAATCACACACACACACACATACACACACACATAAATATACCTATATATTAAATTAACCAAAGATGATATATGTATATACGTAAGTGTACGTGTGTGTGTGTAAATATATTGCATTTACATCATTTTGTTAATTTTGGTACATTAAAGTAGCTGAGGTTCCAAAAAGATCCATAACTAAGATAAAGAAATTAAGGCTGATACCAAAATCTCATGTATATTGGTTATCCAGAAAACTGCAAGAGAAAGATCCATAACTAAGATAAAGAAACTAAGGCTGATACCAAAATCTCATGTATATTGGTTGTCAAGAAAACTACAAAAGAAAGAGGGTATTAATACATTTTGCCCATATCCAAATGTCAATGTGTAAATACTGCCTTTACCTGCTTGTAAAACTCTCTACCCTTCTTTTGCAATTCCCTTAGGAAATTTCTTATTTTCTGTACCACTTCTTTAAACACAACTTTAATTGTGATGATTGTTCCTTATGATTACATTTTTTATTCCTAAGATCTCAGTACAAGTTAAACAACTCAATATTAGACATATATACAAACACACGTGTAGTAAGAAAACTTGATTTTTCCAACCTCCTATTCATTGTCCTCTAAATCTAACTTAGAATAGTTTTGAGCAGACAAATGAATGCTTAATTACATAAGGGAGCTAAAAATAAGTAAAGAAATCCAAGTATGGTTCCAGTTGATGGATTCAGATTTTGAGGGCCTGATATAATCAGAGATGCCCTCATTAAAAAAGAAATAATTCAAAATTACTAAATCAAAAATATGTACAAGGCCTTGAAAAGAGCTCCATATAATCAGGAGCTATGAAGCTTACACTTCAATAGATTCACAACGTTATCTGTGACAGTGTTTTATATTCCACTCAGTAACTGATAAGAGTATTATTTTTCATTTGTCACATCCTGTCTACTGACTATAGCTGTTATCTTTATAAATGTATCACAATAACACTAATAATCAGTGATTATTCTTGATCTTCCTGCATCACTTACCTGAAGTGAACACCTGGGTACAATGATGGAGGTGTGGATGTGCTTTTGGTTATATCAACTAGCCACTGATACTTAGAAGTTTTTGGACATAACCTGAAAGAATGAAAAGATTTGGGATATATGTACTACTCTACGATACTATTGAACTGTGTGCCAAAGAACATTTTGTAAACATAATTAAATTAGGATATTAGGGTCATTTCTTTTTAATCTCTAGAATTATGTTATAATATCTTCTTAGGCAAATGGTGCTTTTTAAACTGCTCTTCATTTTACCATGTTTCATACTTAGTGTTATCAAAATTTTTACTAAAAACATAATCTTTTACTGTTTTTTCTCATTGATTTTTTTTTTTTTGCCAAAAATAAAAAGGATGATTTTGCTTTTTAAGGGAGTCAAATCTTCACACAGTTCTTTAGCAAATAAAACTCAAAATTTGAAATACATTTTTTGAAAGAAATCTCTTCTAAAATGTAAAGATAGGTCTTTGGAACATATTTATTAAAGTTTCAATACAGATTAAACTCTGCAAGGTTAAATGACAAGGTTAAGTGTCTAATTTTGCATTCCTTTTTATACCTGGTGAGTGCTAAGGCTTTCCTAATGATAGGATTAAATATGGTTTCGAGCTACAAACAGTTGCTTGTCATTCCCTGTAGGTTAGCCTCTATATTCTGTGCTTATCACAAACAGAGAGGAAATAACTTTCTAGCCCTTTTGTGAGCCATTTAAAATGCACGGACTTTAGGGAAATCATAATTTCTTGAAGGAAATGAGGCATGACCAATCACACAAAACGTGAGAAAATCCCTTGATAGATGACCTTTGCCACATGGAAAAGAAACTGTTCAGTGGCTGAGGTTTCATGGATTTCATGCATGGAAATCAGATTTTCTGGCCACCAGTGCTGTTCAGTAAATAAATAATCCATCATTGTGTCAAACAGTTGAAACATGGAGATACTGCCCTTGCTATATGAATGGACATTTAGAGTTAGTAACTTATATAAACTGTTTGCCTGTCAGCAGTTGTGTGAGCAGTGTTCTAGTCTTCACTACGTAAAATAAAACCACTTAGCTTTGGTGATGTTAACCTAATGGGGATAGTGGTCATTTGAAACTGCCTACACCTATGAATTTATTGGTGTGTGGTGAAGGCATTAGGATGAGAGTTCCCACATGGATTCTGTGGTGTGCCACAGTATAGTGCTAAAAAATCCTTAGTAGACACTTCCAGTGACAACATTAAATAAGCCTACATATTATTTCATTAGAATCAATTACAACAGCTTTCCTAATATGTTGGCAGGATTCTCCCTGAATTCTGTTTAACATTTACATTTTCAGTACATTGTGTTATTATAATAAGGTTGGTTAAAATAATGATTCTTGACATCTAAAGATCATTTTTATTCTCATTGGGCAAGTCATATCTACTTTAGGCTATATTCATCATTTATTTTTACTGATTTAACTAGCTTTAGTTCTTACATTTTAATTCTATATTAATTTTTGTTTAGTATTTATTTAACTGTATCTTCAAAATATCATCACACACACACACACACACACACACACACACACTCTTCATTTAGTTCCCAGATCTGTTTCATTAATGGACCACTTCAGGTTTCCACTTTGTCTCTATTTGTCCTAAATAGGAAGAAATATCAAAGTATTTAAACCATATTTCTGGCATTGAACACATTTTTGTTGCTTTTCAGCTATCACCTACACTCACCTTTGATATTTAAAATACTTTCTTCCTAAAATGTCAGGCCCCTTCTGCAACAACAAAGAGTTTCCCTTTCCTGTCTTATCTTCAAGATATTTAAATGGCACCTCACTTACAATAGCCCTTTTTACTCTTCCAGAAAACAATGGGCATTCTTTTGCTTTAGAGCACAAGAAATGCTCATTTATTTCTAAGCTGCCTATCCAGCATTTGGAGAAAACCCTTAAGAAATTAGTCTATGAAATGGGTATTATATAAGATATATCGAAAAGCTTCCTGAAAATGGGGAAAATTATAAGCATTAAATGTAAAATGTTTTCATTTCAAATGACTTAGTCAAAATTTTTATGATGTTTTACCAAAGAAGATATATGCTATAGTTGTGCCCTAATTTAATTCTGTAAGAAATTCACTTTTAGAAATATTTTCAGAGATATCTACCAGATTAGATTTTAGTCAAAATAAAAGTTTAACTTGGTTTTCAACTATGTTATAATAAAGATTGTTTTGGTTTTTATTTGGCACCTGTTTCAACTCTAAAGTCCTTACACATTTTTGGTTTAGGGTCTTATTTACTAAAAAAAAAAAAAAAAAAAAAAAAGACCCAAAGACTATGAGAATATTATTTAATCTAACAAGTAAATTAATTTAAAAAAATAAAACTAACTTAAAAAAGGCTTTTTTGATGTTCTTGCTTATATTCTAAAACAGGACACTTGTTTTCAACTTCGTAAGGTAATAACTACAACCAAGGAAAACTCAACATATTTGAGTAGTTTTAGGAGAATCTGGAATCGAGGACAGTCGTTCATCAATAATATTGTTTTGTACTGGCACTAAAAAAATCCATGTATTTGTGGATCACCTCAGTTGAATGATAATGTATTTTTAAAATCTGTCATTCATTTTCCACAGAAGGGATTTATGTCCAGGAAGCACAAAGTAAATTGACATTATTACAAAAGTTTGCTTCAGTGGACATTTAAATGCTTCTCAACAGGCTAGGGGAATGAAAACAAGGAAGGCCATATTCAGTCAATCTGGAAGTGAAAGAATTACAAAGAACATGCCACCAATGACTATAGCCATATCTCAATTATCAAAGAGAGTGATTCTGAAGAGCATGTCTGTGGGTACCTGAATGCTGTCGGAGACCTCAGGTGCTTCAGAAGTCAAGTGGGTGGTCGTTAGGTGGGGCTTCCAATATAAGAGTTTTCTTTTGCCTTCAGAATCTTACTTGAAACAGTTCTGCAAAAGAATCATGAGACATGAACTGCCAGTTTCTCCCTTGAGATAATGGAAGGGACAGAAATGAAGGCGAAATGACAAAGGACATTAAAAATAGTCATCAAAAATAAATAAATAAATAAATAAAAATAGTCATCAGTGTTTTAGTGGCTATATTCTACATTGTGGATTTACATGGTTTTCTTAATGTAATTTTTTGGAAATACTGTTTCTAATTTTGCTAATTCAACTACTGAATATACTAACATATTCAATATTCAATAGTTCAATAGCTATAGTTTTAAATCTACTTATAAATATATATGTAAGCAGTTATAAGTATATATAATTTAAACATTTGACTTAAAATCTAGAAAAATAATTATCTAAAAGAGAACACAAGTTACTTCAGGAAATAAAAACTGGTTTTTAAAAGAAATGCATGACAACCTTAATTTTCAATTTGGTTTCAGGGTCAAGATGTGAATCTGTAAATAATTATCAAAATTTAATGATTCATTATTTCATATATCCATTTTTCCGAAACCAGTTTTAAATTAATCTATTCAATTGGAGAATATTGTGAAAAGTACCCAAAGAGATGAAAATATGTTTTAAGGAGAAGTTGTGATCCAGACACTTTCAAACCAAGTTGGTGAAATATGACCTATAGTTTGGAATTAAAATAACAAACAAACAAAAAACCTCAATATACTCTTTGTGGCTAATCATATCAACTTTTAAAAGTTCCAAAATTGGTATTTCAAGGACAAAATATTCCCAGATGCAGAGACTAGAGCTGAGCACAATATCAGACCAATATACAGATTTGAGTAAACACTATTGAAAACAATACAACAGGCCTAAAATTGAGTTGCATACACTAAGCTCTGCATCAGCAAACCAAGACTTAATTATAGTTTAGCTCTTCCAGTAATGGAATCTTAAACCAGTCAATCAAGAATTGCCAGATCAGCACTAGTTAGGTAATCTGACAGACCCCTACCATCCTCTCAAGGAAAGTAACTTTATAATAACCAACTCACTTTTTTGCCAATATACCTTTTTTCCCCCACTTTTTTGCCAATATACCTTTTCCCCCCACTCTCTTCTGTCAATATGACAATATGTCAATTTTGTATAGCTCCTTGGAGCTCCCTTCTCTCTGCTAGATTGGATGCTGCCTGTTTCCAAAAGATTTTTGCCCAAATAAACTCTTAAAGTTTTTATTACATTTCAGTTTATCTTTTAACGGTATTAAGTATACATTTTGATGGGAAATTCTCCTTATCTTATGGAGAAAAACACTTTGTAAAACACTTTGATAAGATGGTCAAAGGGAAATTTTCTTCTCCTATTAACAAAACATAATAGAAATAAACATTTTTTCTAAAACACTTATTTACCATTTCTTGACTATTCAGGTTCCTATTTGAGTTTAAATTGCCTAATATTTAAAAATGCATTTTGAAAGATTTAAGTAGAAAGAAGCCTAGATGGTCAATGATATAAATATATTCATCTCATACATTCTACTAACTTAGAGAATTAGATGCTTTCTAAAGATGTCAGAGAAAGTGAGAGAGAAATTGAGAGAATTTAGAATGTTATATTTCAAATGTCATAATAATATAGCCCTTAGGGTCACAAATGTCAGTTTTACTCCAAAGTCCACCTGTACTTTTAGGCATTTGCTGCCTAAAAAAAAATGTACTTTCCCTCTAGTTTCAGGCATAGTTGTTTTTTTTTTTCAAGAAAACAGCACATTTTTGTGTTTGATGTAACAAAAAAACCCCAAATATCTTTAGACTCTGACTATATAATCCTCAGCATGAGAAGCAATCCCTTCATTAAAAATAAATAAATAAATAAGGAAGAGACCGTGTATCTTACACCCTGGAGAAATTCTGAGTGTGGTTTGATACCCAAGAAGAAAAGCCTTTAAAATGAATCTAATGTCACGTTATTGAAAATGTAGCTGCACAGATTAACTTTTTTCATTCTGCAATGGCTTACAAAGCTTCAAATGCCCAGAAATCTCCTAAACCAGACCATTTAAGGAATCTAAATAAGCTTGCATGGTTTTAAGCTTTCTGACTTTGAATGCTAGCTTTGAAGTTTTGCCAGAACCTGACTGCAGAAGAGTTGCTTTTAAACTGAAATCATGACACTGGAATTAGTGTTGTAGGTTCAATATGCCTAATAATGATTTTGACCACGCTAACCATAGACAGGCATCACATATGGTGACTCTGAAATAATAACTCTCCAAAGATAAGATGTGTAACATTCTGGCTCCAATATTTATTTATTTTTCATCTTTACACACTGGGCTTTGGAGAGTGTCCAGTTTAAAGAGCCGATTGCTTTCATGGCACATGGCATTTGTCCATGGATTAAAGAACATGGAAAGAAAGAGAAAAGAAAGAAGCTTATAAGGCTGAACTACAAATGTCCCAATATCATATTCCTTTTCCTTCCCGCCCCCCCCCCCCCCCCGCCTTCATTTTCTCTTTTTTCATTAGCTGAAAACCTACAGCAAAATTCTGGGCAAAACTCCACTAACAAGTGTCCTTTTGCCAATTTCCAACCATGACCAATTCTAACTCTTATCTTCTCTGGACCTTTCTATAAGCAAAATTCCCTTCATAAGATGAGGTTAATTACAAAGCCTTTTTAATAACAACATATACACTTAATTTAATTTGAAGACCTGCATTTTGCCACTCGGGGTAAAAAAAAAAAGGCTATCATACAGGTCACCTCTCCCATCCTAAATTTGATTTAAATTTCCCACTCAAGTAAAAAAAAAAAATCCCAAGCCTGTACCATTAGAAGGCAGTGTATCCATCTCACATATGGAGAGATTCATTATTGTCTTCAGTTCCCCAGATTTTCCAAGAAAACATCAATGCTGTCATTAGTATATAAGTCTGGTATCTGTCATAAAATTTATAGTTAAGAATTTTGTCCTATAAGGTTTATGATTCTGCCAACTAAACTACGTGATCAGTAGTTCTAATAAAAAGAAGCAAGTAGATATATTCAGGAAGTACATACACATAAGCTTCAAAAAACAAGTATGTGTGTGCAAGAGAAATAGATAACACCATATCTTTTTTTATATATTTTTATTTATTTATTTGACACAGAGAGAGATCACAAGTAGGCAGAGAGGCAGGCAGAGAGGCAGGCAGAGAGAGAAGGGGAAGCAGGCTCCCTGCTGAGCGGAGAGCCTGATGCGGGACTCAATCCCAGGACTCTGAGATCATGACCTGAGCTGAAGGCAGAGGCTTAACCACTGAGCCACCCAGATGCCCTGATAACACATATCTTAAGTAGCTATTTCAAAAGCTCACCAAAAGTTATTTTAATTCTTGGGGCACCTTGGTGGCTCAACTGCTTAAGTGTCTGATTCTTGGTTTCAGCTCAGGTCATGATCTTAGGGTTCTGAGATTGAGCCCCCACATTGGGGGAGTCTGCTTGTACCTCCACTCTTCTCCCCTTCCCTGCTTTCCGTGTCTCTAAAATAAATAAATAAAATCTTTAACATCTCAGTTAATTAATTAATTAAAAAAATTCTTGATGTGATGACTTTTGCATGTTATTTGTGTGATTTTCTACTGAAATGTGACCCCAGGTAACTAAACATGTTTAGCTGTTCAAATAATTTTAATCAAGTATGAATGCCTACAGTGGCTTAAAAATCTTTTATATATTTGATCTGAAAACACAGGTAGCAAAATGTAAGAAAGAAACCATGCATTGATTTTCTATATAGTTCATTACATTTATGCAAATGTCAAAAATAGTAAAATTTAAGGGGAACCCTCTTACACTGTTGGTGGGAATGCAAACTGGTATAGCCACTGTGGAAAATAGTATGGAGTGTCCTCAGAAAGTTAAAAATAGAACTACTCTACTATCTAGCAACTGCACTACTAGGTATTTACCCAAAAGATACGAAAACGTTAATTCAGAGTATGAACCCCAATGTTTATAGCAGCATTATCAACAAGAGCCAAATTATGGAAAAAGCCCAAATACCCACTGACTGATGAATGGATAAATATGTTGTGGTATGGAGTTATTAGTCATAAAAAAGAATGAAATCTTGTCATTTGCAGTGATGTGGATGGAGCTAGAAATTATTATGCTAAGCGAATTAAGTCAGGCAAATGCCCTGTGATTTCACTCAGATGTGGAATTTAAGAAACAAAACAAATGAACATGGCAGGAAGAGGGAAACTAAGAAACAGACTCTTAACTGTAAGAGCAGATTTATGGGTGCCAGAGGGGAGTCAGTGGAGGGATGGGTTAAATAGGTGATGGAGATTAAGGAAGGCACTTGTGATGAGCACCAGGGCAGGGTGTTATATTTAAGTGTTGAATCATTATGTTCTACACCTGAAAATAATATTACACTGTATGTTAACTAATTGGGACTTAAATAAAAACTTGAAAAATAGTAAAATGTATTATTTTTGCTTTTAGCATATAAACTTAAAAGTAAAACTCAAGAAAAATATATTATTTTTATAATTCTTTCTAATCACACTTCTATATCCTCAATTGCTTAAGCATTTTTAATGGAGATTAGAGAATAATTTTAATAGGTATACTAGTTTGCTAAAATACTCATTTTCAAGTGAATTTTTTAAAAACAGAATTCTTAAATAATAAATGAATGAGTTTTAATAGTTTTTATCATAACTTCTTTTTTTTTAAAGATTTTATTTATTTATTAGATAGAGAGAGAGATCACAAGTAGGCAGAGAGGCCGGCAGAGAGAGAGAGGAAAGCAGGCTCCCTGCTGAGCAGAGAGCCCAATTTGGGGCTGGATCCCAGGACCCTGAGATCATGACCTGAGCCGAAGGCAGAGGCTTTAACCTACTGTGCCACCCAGGCGCCCTATCATAATTTCTTTTTTTTTTTTTAATTTTTTTTTCATAATTTCTTTAAAAATATTTTTAATGTATAAAATCAAATGGGATGGTTCATAGTGCTCAAGGTGAATGAATCTATACTGTTGAGTAATAAACATAAAAATCATATTAAAAGGAAATAGAACAGGAGCACCTGGGTGGCTCAGTTGGTTAAGTGTTCAATTCTTGGTTTTGGCTCAGGTTATGGTCTCATGGGTCATGAGATCAAGCCCTGAGTGGGGCCCTGGGATCAGCATGGAGTCTGCTTGAGATTCTCTCTCTGCCTCTCACCCTGGTCATGAGCATGCTCTCTGTTTCTCAAATAAATAAATAATAAATAAAATCTTTAAAAAATAAAAGGAAATGGAACAACTGAAATAATTACCAATTGACTTAATAATCAGCCAATATGAATATTTTCTGTCAATGTAGAACCCACACTAAAGACATACAAAAAAAATTTCTTATGTGTTCTCGAACTATAAGTTTCCTTCCTTCTTTTCTTATTTCTTTTTTAAGAACTTTTATAGAGACAATAAGTTAATTAATATATATTTATATATATTGCTTAGTGGTTCTGCCTATTCTTATCTTTTAATTCATTCAACAATTACTGAACACTAAACACCATCATAGCTTTGGTTTAGGCTTTGGTGATATTTAGACGAAAAATAGTGCCCCACATTTGAGGATTGCATAAGTCTATTGGTTAGATGGGTGCAATATAGAAAAACAAGTGCCATATCAATAGTGTACTGTGTTTGAATTTTATGCAAATTTGAATTATGCAAATTTGAAAGAGCATCATATAAAATATTAATAAAGTCTTTCTTTTTTTTTTTTTTTTAGATTTTATTTATTTATTTGACAGAGAGAGAGAGAGCACAAGCAGGCAGAGAGGCAGGCAGAGAGAGAGGGGGAAGCAGGCTTCCCACTGAGCAGAGAGCCCGATGCGGGGCTCGATCCCAGGACCCTGAGACCATGACCTGAGCCGAAGGCAGAGGCTTTAACCCACTGAGCCACCCAGGCGCCCCAATAAAGTCTTATTTTATGCAAAAACTTTAAAATAGGGTAAATCAACCTGAAATTAAAAATTCATCAAATGTGCATAATTTAAAAATTTATAGCAGAATGAACTATGAACTTGGCTGTCTATTGAACTTGGCTTTCATTTGATACAAGGTTGTGTCAATTTAATTGTTAAAAATTATGCACCACTTTTTCAGAGGTTTGAATTATTAGAGTTTTCTCAAATGAACTTTTCCTATTTATCTCTCAAAACAAACAAATACACAAACAGGATCAGATAATACATAAAATGTATTGTTATAAAAGAATCTAAATAAGGCTGCTATAGAATGTCTTAGGGATGTAATAACACTTTTAACTAAACTTTGGAGTTTGTATAGAAGTTTTCTAGTTAAATGAGGTAGCAAAGACTTAAGCGTCCTTAGAAATAAGTATATAGAGAAATGGCATGAAGAGTAAGTGGTCCAATGACTTTTACTCAAGAACAAAGAGAGTGAGGAGCAATTAGGGTGGTCAGATAAACAAAAGACACAGATACAATGATTTGGAAATAATATACTGGTGATGAGGAGTCATTGAGAGACTAAGTTTTTACCATAATTTCTCAACATAAAACCTTATTTTTTTAAAAAATATTTTATTTATTTGATATATATAGAGAGAGCATAAGCAGGGGGAGCAGCAGGCAGAGGGAGAGGGAGAAGCAGACACCTCATTCAGCAGGGAGCCAGATGTACAGGACCCTGGGATCATGACCTGAACCAAAGGCAGATGTTCAACCAACTGAGCCACCCAGGCGCCCCTCAACATAAATCTTATAACTACTCATTTTTTAAAAATGCTCTTAACATCCAAAGACTCTACTAGATCTATTTTCCTATAACTGAATTTTTCAGCAAAGGGTAAAATATATTCCTGTGACATACAATATTGAAAATGACTCAATCCAAATTAATAATAAATACTGGTGGAGGCCATGTAACAATGGTCCCTCTCATTGGTGCTTAGCAGAGTAACTTGCAAAAGTAAGCATTCAGTAAATATGTTTTGAATTGAATCACATTTTATTTGATCAAATGAATCAGTTGTAATTTACTTACTCCTCTGTATTCACTTTGAACATTTCCTTTCCTGCTTCTATTTATAATTAAGAATTATATAACTCCCAAACAGCTCAGTCTCGAATTTCAAATCTATAAAATTCTTGTTTACCTATTTCAAATTCCCTCCTGGGATACAATATATTTTGTAAAAGCATAAACTTGCCTTTGTAAGTTTAAAACTCATAATGTAATATGACTTATAACCATTAATCTGGTTAGTAGTAAGCACTCGATGAATATTTTAATATGTGAATCTAGAAAATCTTGTACAATTTTGTTCCATTTTTTAACTTTTTGCTGACAGATGTATGTTAGATTCTAAAATATCTTAGCCAAGAAGGCATTAAGTCAGTATCTCTATCTTCCCCTTATTTCTAGTTATTTTAAAATATATTATTGGGGACTTTCTGCTTCAAGCTTTGGTAGATGAATTTGCTTCCGATCAATCTTTGTGCTGAAAAGAACTTGAAAATTTTATAGAACAAAAAAATCTGTTTCAAGTCATCTGAAAGCTACCAAGGTAGTGAGAACTTAATCTCAGAGAGAAGGGAAATCCAGGGAGGAAAGCCCAATATTTAGTGTTGTTTTTGCCTTCAAAGCATGTACTGATTCAAACACAGCTGAAATTCTTCACAGAGTTTATGAAGACTTACCTGGTTGATGAAAAAAAAAAGGAATTTAATATATGTCTTAGAAGAGGGGCCCTTGTTTTAAAAATACCCAGTTAGTGCTCCAAAGAGCTATTCCTAGGAATAAGGGATTGACATTCACCTTTATATCAGTTCAATTTTTGATTGAATTGTAGAGCTCTTCTCCTAGCCTATGGTCTATTCAAAGCAAAACTAAATTGCCTTTGGAGAAACATAATATCAATAAGATTATATCTTAAATTTTTCATATATAATATGTACCATTCATTGAAACATAGTCCAATTACGAAAAATACAAAGGGTGACTAAAAAGCAGGAGGTAAAGCAAAATGGGAACAGATCCACAGAAGATCCGTATTGAGGTCACTGGATACAAATTTATGTATAATCATGATTAAAATATTAAACAAATTAGGGACAGGTTGAGAATTTCAGCAGAGTATGAAAGAAAATCAAGTGAAAGTACCACAGGAACAACAAAAAAACATATTAATAAAATTAAAAATTAAATGGATAGGACCTTCCATTTCTAAACAAAATGGAATAATAAGAACCAAATTTTCTTTCCTTAGAATTTTCCCTGCTTGAAATAAACAAAATCTGGAAAATACATATAAAACAATAGTTTTCAAGAAACTAGATTTCAGGCAATGAAGAAAAATTATCCCTAGCGACAAGAAACAATTTAGATGAATCCAATTAATTGTCCCAGATTACAGCTTTGAGAGAGTTTCAGACTATATTATGAAGAAGGGGTTCCCTTGAGAAGGTGGAGCTGAGAACTTGGGGAGACCAAGAAAAATGGAGTTCGCAAAACAGTCTCCTGAAAAGGAGGATGCTCTGAGAAAGAAATATAGAGATCTATAGAGGATCATCTTAGAGTATTCAGCAGAGTACTAATCAGGATATGCAGGTCTAATCACCTAAGGCAAACAAAAGAAAACACTCAAGGATTTATAAGTAACAGTGCCTTGTTGGCAGTCACATAGGGTTGGGAATAGTGCTAATTTTCACTAAATAGAATAGAAACCTCATAATTCATGTGACATTAGATATACTATCCAGATAAGACTTATGTCATGTTTGGAGAAAAATTAGCTTTAAAATTTGTACTGCTCTGGTGTTGCCCAACTGATACTAAAAGCAAGAGCTTTTCCAAGTTAACTTAATTGCATTCAAAAACAAAGCTCAAGATTTATAGAGATACAAAAGTGTCAGGTATATGACAAAGTAAAAGTCACAATATCTGGCATCAAAGGCAAAAATTACCAGGTATGAAAAAAAAAGCAAGAAAATGCAATTCATGATGAAAAGAAAAGTAAGTTAAGTGAAACTGACCAGAACACAGAGCTATAACTATATGTGGGCTATATTAAAAAGATAACTGCCAACATGAAATATAGAAAATAATTCTAATCAAAATTCTAGCATGAAATCTATATTGGCTGTGATTTAAAAAATGGCAGTGAATAGAATTAATGGCAGAGTAGATATTACAAAGAAAATACTACTGGATTTGAACTGAATTTGTCAGCAATAGACAATACAAAATGAAACACAGAAAGGAGGGAAAAAATAGTGTTAAGAGCATCACTGACCTGTAGAACAACTCTGAGTGGCCTAATTAAAAAAATAATAATAGGGGCACCTGGGTGGCTCAGTTTTTAAGGGTCTGCCTTCGGCTCAGGTCATGATCCCAAGGTCCTGGGATCGAACCCCACATCAGGCTCTCTACTCAGTGGGGAAGCCTGCTTCTCCCTCTCCCATTTCCTCTACTTGTGTACCCTCTCTCACTGTGTCTCTCTCTGTCAAATAAATAAATAAAATATTTTTAAAAATTTAAAAAATAAAAAAATAATAATCCTGGAAAAGTATGTGAATTCCACAAAAACTAAGAAAAAAGGTCCAAGAATTTCAAGGAACCCCAGCACATAAGGCACAATGAGAACAGTGCTGAGGAAAAATTATAATTTCATTGCTTGAAACCAGGGCTGCAGGAGAAAACACTAAAGATACCTCAGAAAAACACATCTTATATATAGGAGAATATAGATCGGATTGACAGCCAGCTTTCTAATTAGAGAAAAAAATGTATATATATAGTGGAGAACCACTTAAAGGAAAAAGAAAAACAAAAAACAAAAAAAACTCAAACCAGAATTCTATACGCAGTGTAAACTGTCTTTTACAAATGGAAGCAAAATAAAAACTTTTTATACATACAAAATTTAAAATATTTCATCTCCATCACACCCACAGCCCAACAGATATTAAAGAAAGTCCTTTGAGTAGAAAAAATGTGATATCAAAAGGAGGTACAAAAAACAAAGAGGTACAAATCTACAAATCTATACAAAAGTGAACAAAGGGCACTAGAAATGATAACTACATGGACAAATATGTAATAACTTTTCTCTTTTGTTTAATCTCTCTGAAAATATAACTGGTTCTTTAAAAATACTGTGGGGTTTATAATATTAAATGCATAACGTATGGAAATGATATCATAAAGGCTGCAGGGTTCTTATTCTGTATATAAAATGTTAACATATTAATTGAAACTAGATTGATAATTTAACCATAAAAACTATAAACCTTAAACCAACCACTAAAATAACAAAACCAAATTTATAATGAATAAGTCATAAAGGGGGATAAAAATTGTAGAAAATACTTAATTCAAAAGAAAACACAGAAAGTGGAAAAAGAGCAAAGAACATGTGACATAGAAAATCAATGGAAAGGTAACCGACTTAAACTTAACCATATCAATAATCGCATGAAATAAATAATCTGAACACTCCTAATTAAAAGTTAGAGGTAGAATGGAGAAATGAGCAAGACCCAAATACTTGCTCCCTATAACAAACACACTTTATATATATAAACACAAATGGGCTATAAGTAAAAGGATGAAACAAGATATACCATGTGAACTTTAATTAAAAGCAAGCTGAATTTGCTACATTACTTTCAGACACTGTAGAGCAGACTAAAGAATAAAAATGACTGTTCATGGGATAAAAGGGTTAGTTCATCTGAGGCCCATAATAATCCAAAATGTTCATGTTCCTCAAAATGGAGTTTCAAAGTGCATGAAGCACGGGATGCCTGGCGTCACTCAATCAGTTAAACATCTGCCTTAGGCTCAGGTCATGATCCCAGAGTCTTAGGATCAACTCCCACAGCTGGTTCCTTGCTCAGCGGGGAGCACCCCCACCCCCTCGCCTGCTGTGCTTGTGCTTCCTCTCTCTCTTAAATAAATAAATAAGTAGATAGATAGAGAAATAAATAAATAAATAAATAAATAAATAAATAAATAAATAACATCTTTAAAAAAAATGCATGAGGCAAAAACTGCTAGATTGAAGGAAAAGAAAGAAATGCACTGTCTGTAGTCAGAGCAGCTATCCCTCATTATATGATAAAACCAGGAAAGAGAAAATAACTAAGGATATAGAAGATTTGAACCGATTTGAACTGATTGACATTTATAGAATGCTCTAACCAGGAATGTCAGAATGTATACTTATTTCAAGTACACACAGAATATGTACCAAAATAGGCAAAATTGTTTGCCATAAAAAGCTCTCAAATATTATAAATGTAATTAAAATAGAAACCAATAAAAGAAAGATGTCTGAAAAAAATCCTTAAATATTTGAAAATCAAATAGTATACATCTAAATAACCCATAATAGCAAAGAATTAGTATAATTAGAATAATACCAAATATAATACCAAATATACCAAAAATAATACCAAATATATTAGTGTAATTAGAATAATACCAAAGAAAGGGGAGCTAAGAAAATTACCCTCTGTACAAGCATGGACATGCAAACAAGATCAATAATCAAAAGAAAATAAACAAATATGTAGATATATATAATAGAAGAGAACAAAACAGAAATAATTATATGGTGTTGATTTAAAACATAAAAATTAAAATATAAGTAAATATCCTACAAAAATGCAATGTGTAAATAGCACTAATTTGTTCTGATATCTTTGTTTTGTGATACTATACTCTCTAGGGTAACCATTAAAATAATAAAAGCATATCTAACTAGCAACCTAAAGGAGAGGGATGGAATAATTTTAAAAATACTGAAGGAAGTCAGAAGAAGTAAACAGAGTAGAGAAAAGAAAACATAAAGCATAAAGGACAAATAAGAAGCAAATCATAAATTTAATTCCAAATACGTACAAATTACATTAATATAAATGGTCTGAATATTCTAATTAAAAGATATGATTGTTAAACTTTCTTGTGAAACACATATCATGCATAAGGATACAAAAATAAAAGCTAGAAAATGATTTATCACATGTACACCAACAGAAATAGAACTGGAGTTGGAAATGTACTGTATCAGAAAGAAATCTCTTTTAAGGCCATGGTCATTATTAGAAATAATGAGAAACATGCCAATATGATAAATTAGGAATCTGTAAAAATTATTAAAAAATTGAATATGATGGATTTAATAGAAATCATTCAAAAGAGATAAGCATAAATTTGATGTACATATTAGAAATAAACAAATTCATAATCACATAATGAGATTTAACATTCATCTCTGAGTGAATGATAGTGAATGACAGTAATGACAGTAATAAGACACCAAAAAATCAGTAAGTATATAAAAAAAAACTGAACAAATAGGACCAATAAATTTGTGTAATTGACATATATGGAATACGGAATCTAAAAACTGAAAGATGTATTCTTTTCAAGTACTCATGGAATACCTACCAAAATAGACCATATGTTGGTCCATGAGGTGACTTTTAATAAATTCATAAAGGACTGAAATCATAGAAAGTAAGATTTTTGACAATAATGAAATTAAACTAGAAATAAAAAACAAAAGACAATTTAAAAATCTAAAATCCTAGAAATTATATCCCTTTAAATAATTCATGAGGCAAAGAAGTTTATCTAACAGAGATCAGAGAATATTTGGTAATGTTCTCAACTGAATCATAATAAAAAACTACATATCAGAATTTGTGGGATCCAGCTAAATCCCATGTTCTGAAGAAGATACACAGACTTCAAAATGTACATAGGAAAAACACCAAAAGAATAAAAATAAACTATTTATTCATGTCAAAAGTTAGAAAAGGAACATAAAATTATATTAAAGAAAGCAGTAGGAATAATTAATAAAGACAAGCACAGACATTAGAAAAATAAAAACAGTGATAGAGTGGATGAACAAAAGAAATGTTCATTCTCTGAAAAGACTATTACAATGATAATCTTTGGAAAGACTGATAAGAAAAAGAGAGGAGGTACAATAACCAATAGCAGGAATAAAGAATTGAAACCGATTTTCTATAAAATGCCTACACTAGTTACTGTCCTCTCACACTGAATTTTAATGAAGTAGAGAGCACATTTTAAAATATTCTTTCAAGTCTCAAATTTCTACTTTGTACTTGGCCACGCAATTTTCTGACCCTTAATTTTTCTGAACTAATGACCCTTAATTTTTCTGAACTCTTCTTAATCATGTGTGGACTTGCTTCTGAAATCAGTAAAAATTCCTCTTTTTTTTTCCTTAAAAATATATTATTTCCACTTACTTCTAACTTTCAAAGAACAGTAGTCTAAATAACATTTAATGGTGATAAACTAGATCTTTTTTTCTTTTTTGAATATTATGAGCTAGTGAATTATTTTTTGTCTTGTTCCAATAAATTATAGTCTTTTACAAAAAAGATTTATCTATTTTAGAGAGAGAGAAGGAGAAAGAAAGCATGAGTGAGGGGAGGGGCGTGGGTAAGAGGGAGAGAATCTCAAGCAGACTCCGAGCTAAGCTCAGAACCCTGAGTGGGCTGATCCCATGACCCTAAGATCATAACTTGAGCTGAAACCAAGAGTCAGACACTCAAAGGATTGAGTCACCCAAGCGCCCCAATAACAGTCTTTTTATAATGCTCAGATTGTCTTCTTATATGCCAATACGAGCTTCTTCAGGTTGACTGGAATGTCCTTTTCACATGACCACATTAGTCTTTGACAAATTCCTTGATTCCTGGGAAAAAGATATTCTAGATTCATCTTGTACACTCATATCCTGCCCTAGACTTGAAATCACCCATTTCCCCAAAGATTTCTGATTCCTTTAGTGGAAATTATGTTTAGATACCAACAGTGGATGTTCTTTGCCATTGTGTTGCTACTGATTCTTGCTCTTTTTAGTTTATACATCTAGAAAACTTATTTTTAGAAAGGAAATATAAATCATAAATTTATACTGGTATTACAAATTCACATTTAAGATTATAGAGTTTTACTTGACCTCTCTGATATTGTGTGTGTGTGTGTGTGTGTGTGTGTGTGTGTGTGTGTGTATTTAAAGATTTTATTTATTTATCTGACAGAGAGAGAGATAACAAGTAGGCAGAGGCAAGCAGAGATGGGGGGGTAGCAGGCTCCCCACTGAGCAGAGAGCCCAATGCGGGGATCCATCCCAGGACCCTGAGACCATGACCTGAGCCAAAGGCAGAGGTTTTAATCCACTGAGCCACCCAAGCTCCCCTGACTTTATATCTCTTTTTTACTTATTGAAATCTTGGTTCTAGTAATATTAATAAGTAGTCTACTTCCTTTATGTACACATAAAATGTTTTCAAAATAATATTTACATTATTACTACTAATTGTATTATTTGTGGTTTAAGATTTCTCTCTCTCTTGCCTTTACTCTATAACTTACTAGAAATATATAGTCAAAATGCATTGTCTTAAAGTCACTTGAAATAATTCTCTTCTTTGAATGGTTATGCTACCATGCAATTACTCTTTTGAAAAATATTGTATCATTGTATCCCAGATTTTTTAATGGCTTATAAATTGAAAGGGATATATTTGTTCATGTAATTAAAGAAAATAAGAAGACAAGGCACAGACTGGGAGAGAATAACTGCAAAAGATATATCTAATAAATGACTGTTAGCCATAATATGTAAAGAACTCTTAAACTTCAATAATAAGAAAATGAACAACCCAATTTAAAAATAGGTAAAAGTCCTCACTAAAAAAGATACACATGGCAAATAATCCTATGTGAAGATACTCCACATCATATGTAATCAGGAAATTAAAACAATTGGATACTACCACATACCTACTAGAATGGCCAAAATCCAGAGCAGTAACACCAGGAAATGCTGGTAAGGTTGTGGAACTATAAAAACTCTCATTCGTTGCTGGTAGGAATGCAAAAAGTATGGTTACTCCAGAAGACAGTTTGGCAGTTTCTTAAAAAACTAAACATGCTCTTAGCATACGATCCTGCAAAAATCTGCAGAAAGATTTTTTTAGTAGCTTTATTCATAATTTTCAAACCTTGAAGGCAACCATAATAATATCCTTTAGTATGTGAATGGATAAATGGTGGGACATGCAAACAATGGAATATCATTTGGTGCTAAAAAGAAATGAGCTATCATTCCTTGAAAAGACAGGGGTGTACTTAAATGAGTATTACTACGTGAATGAAGTCATGAAAGGCTACATACTGTATATTTCCAACTAACTAATATTCTGGAAAAGGCAAAATTATGGAGATAGTAAAACAATCAGCATTTGCCAGGGCTTGGGTATAGGGAGGAAGTAATGATTGGTAGAACACAGAGGATTTTACGTTAGTAAAACTTTCCTACATGATACTATAATGATGGATACATGCCATTACACATTTGTCCAAACCCACTATAAGTACAATAACAAGAGAGAAACTTAGTGTAAACTTTGGGTGATAATGATAAGTCACTCTAGATTCATCAACTGTAAAAAATGTATCATTTTGGTGTGGGACGTTGACAATAGGAGAGACTGTGTTTGTGCAGGGGTTATAAGAGAATTCTCCGTACTTTCTGCTCAGTTTTGCTGTGAACCTAAAACTGCTCTAAAAATAAAGTATAATAAAAAATGTGAAAGCTAGTAAGGCTTGATCTAACAGAATGATATCACCAAGGATCTGACTTTCCCCTATATCTCTTCTTTGCTTTCTGAGTTGCTTTATCTCCCATATTCCTTAAGGTGGCTTCCTCTAGAGTCTTCCATGTTTGTAAATTATAGCGATAGCTTAAGTCTTATATTCTCATAGAAACAGAGAATTTCCTAAGTCTTGAAATAGTTTTTTTTTTTTTTTAAAGATTTTATTTATTTGACAGAGAGAAACACAGCGAAAGAGGAAACACGAGCAGAGGGAAAGGTAGCGGGAGAAGCAGGCTTCCTGCCAGCAAGCAGCCCGATGTGGGGCTCGATCCCAGGACCCCGGGATCATGACCCGGGCCGAAGGCAGACGCTTAACGACTGAGCCACCCAGGCGCCCCTGAAATAGTTGTTTTAATCATGCTCATTTTATAGTTATTTTTGGGGGGAGTTTCTCATTCATCCATAGCCATAAGTTCTCTACAGTCTCTTTCATGAGAGTAGGCCAGAAACAGAACAGAAGGTCATGAGGAGAAAGAATCAGAAAACATATGTGTTTATTTTTAAAACAGTACAAAATCCTCAAAATAAAATAATTCAATGACCTTGGCATATTTTGAGTTTCTATACAAAAATCTACATACTCTAATTGACTTCCTATTATTACATTTTTATAAATTCTAGGCCAGAATATTTTACTAAACCAATCTTTTTTAATTTTTTTAAAGGTTTTATTTATTTATTTGAGAGCAAGCGAGAGAGTAAGTGAGAAAGAGAGAAAGAGAAAGCATGAGCAGGGGGGAAGGGCAGGGGGAGAGGGAGAAGGAGACTCCCCACTGAGCTGGGGGACCTATGAGAGACTCATTCCAAGAACCCCGGGATCATGAGCTGAGCCAATGGCAGACACTTAACTGACTGAGCCACCCAGGTGTCCTAAACCAATTCTTTATTAAGCAACTCATTTTGTATATTTTAGCTCTCCTTTGTTCAGTTCTTAAATAATAAATCTTTTGATTTATTTATTTACTGAACTTTTACTATTTTCTAATAAGTGCTAAATGTTGTTCTATGAAGTTAGAAAACGGTGAAAAAGATGCAGATTTTATATTCAGGAAAATCGTAATCTAAGGGAGAAGCTAAAACATTTGAAGCCCATTAAAAATTAGCTGCTAGCACAGAAGATACATTATTTGACCTTCACAATACCTTCAGTAGAAAATCTTTTCTTCACAAAAGGTGTTCTATTGCCTTTGCCACCTTCTCCCCAACATAATTTCATTTAAGCAGCATCTATTGGTCCCTTGTATGTACAGAGAGAAGCACAAAAACCTGTAAGGTTTAGAAAGCAGCACCAATACATTTCCTGGAAGCCACTGTCTTTTCTCAAAGTCTTCCTTCTTTCCCAGAGCTTTCAGTACATGCCTCCCCTGATTCTCCTGAATCCCCTAAGCCTTAGTGTTTTCTAAAATCTTAATTGAGAAGTTAAAAAAAAAGTGAAGCTACATCTTTTTAAGACAAAAACATTTCCAACGTTTTGTGATTAAAACCAAGAAAACAGACTCCCATAATAATCAACTAAACAATTTTTCTTTCATTGTCTTTTCCAAGGAAATAAATGTCAAAAAGTATGATTTTACAGTGAAACACAGCAATAAACTATAAATTTCCCAGTGAAAGTAGCTCTATAGGGTAGATTCATGATGAGATGAAATGAAAGAACCAGAATTAAGCAACAGTCAACTGATATTAAAATGTCAAACATAAGGTGAAAATAACCCTTTGATTGAAGATAGTACAGGTTGTGGAATTCACATGTTTTCACAAGGATGAGCAACTATTTCAATAAAGATATTTTCTTTCATTTATTTGACAAGATTCTGTACTGTTGAGTAAGTTGAGAAAAAAAGGAGAGGAATACCAACCAATACTTGCCTCCTGTATAAGTCAAAATAGGTTAATTCATGCTATAATTAACTCCAAATTCTCAGCAGCTTAAAGCAACAAAAATTTACTTCTCATTTTTGTTGCAGGTTCCATGTAGGGCAGTGACAAAGTCTCTGTTCATTAAAGCCACTGAAGCTGATGGAAGCTCAGTTTTAACATGCTTCCACAATCACCAAGACACTGGTAGGTGACACAGTAAATGGTGCATTGTTAAAGCTTCTATCTGAAAGTGACTGGAAAGTGATTGAAAGTGAAAGGAAATGCATATTTCCATTTCTCATTTCCTTAAGCAAAAAAAGTCACACTGCAATTCCTAACTACAAGAGCAAGAATGTGAAGTCCTTCCAGCTACCTAGAAGTACAACCAGAATATTTGTGAGCAGCCCTACTACCCCTGCTCTTCATGCAACCAGTAATTTAATGAGGTAAATTATACATCTACTCTTGTCATTAATAAAAGAGATATAAGAGCCGAGGGTAATGATAAAAATACAAAAGTAATGTCAACAAAAATGTTAATAATGTCTAAGTTTTATCAATTTAGTATTTTGTCAGTCATCATTCTAAGTGTTCTACAAGGTACTACTAATGCATTTAATTCTCAAAGCAACTTTCTGAGGTAGGTAGTATTGTTATTATCTTCTTTTACACATGAGAAAACTGAAGCACAAAGAGGTTAAGTGACTTGTCCATTGTATATATATATAATATATATATTAATAAGCCAGGATTAGAACATAAAGAATCTGGTTCTTCAATCTGGCCTTTACATAATAAAGGACATAACAACCTGTTAGCCACAGTACTTTTATTTTCCACCTTTGCTTTTAATTTAAAAGACACATTTTCATCTAAAAGCTTACTTAGAAAGTTGTTATAAATTAATCCAAGTGAAACATCTTTAGTTAAAATGGAGAGGAAAAGCTGGAGTCCATCCCACTTGGGACAGCATGTATTATCTTCCAGCTACAGATCTAGAAAGCTGGCATTAACATAAAAACTACTTGACACTTCCTTATTGCTAAAAATATGACTAATTAATATGACCCTTCACATCCTCATACCTTAGCTAAATTATCTATTTGTAACAGGTGTTATTGTGACATTAAAAAAACAGAAAAAACAAGTACTCTGAGACACAAAGTCAGGAGTCTTTTGTCAAGCTAAAATTGAATATACTAAGTTTTTTTTTATTTCTAGAGTTCAATATTTTAAAAAACTTTTCTCAACTACATGTACGCAATCAAATCCAGGATTAAGAAAGCTGTAAAGGGAGGAATGGACAATGCTCCATAAAAAGGATGAAAAGCACTATCCTACCAGGATATCCTACCTAATTATTAGCCAGCTGGGTAATCTTGTTTAATTCTATAAAGAGGCCAAAAAGCACAGCTATCTGACAGTCACCAACAGAGAAGGAGAGTTTGAATACTTTCTATACTCCATGAAATCCATGCACCTGTGGAAAGTATTTGCTCTTCTAATCTTAAATGTGCTTCTGATTACTCTTTCTTCATTATCATTGAAATGAGAAAAAGACTAAGATATATGTTTTCCTAACTTCTCCACCATTAATTGCTTTCTTTTAAATTGTCTGAATATAAGAAAGACATACAAAGCCAATATTTATAATATTTCTTCTGAGAGTACTGCATTTTACATTAGTAGTCATTACTACATATTGCTTTAAGGAAATAAATACTTAAAAACAATTTTAGTTTCCAGTCACCAATGATATATTTGGCATTTTTACTATCTTTAAAATAATTAGGAGGTTATGTGAACTATGAGAAATAATTTAAAGAACTACAAAAATAAATAAATACCTGTAATAAATATATGGATATTATACATACCCCACTTTCCCACACACTAACACAGAGCTACATTCATTCAATGAATACTTCCCTTTTCTATTGTTCTCCTTTAATTAGCCTCATGAATATATTAATGTATTTCAGCCATGCCACATAAAATATTTTTTTTAACCTTCATAATTATAACTGGATGTCGATATGCTTTAAAAAAAGGTTACAATATTTCAAATCTTAGAATATTTTCAATACTATTATTAAGATTAATTGATAAATGTAAATTTGAAAAAGCATTTTAGGTTCAGGCAGCAAAACTGATAGTACTTCAGATGTAGTCAGTTTTACCTATAGAGTTAAATTAGAAAATATGGTAATTTTACTGTTGAAACTAGTATAACATAAAGTGTTTTCTTTAAAATACTTTCTTATTTTTTAAAACCTTAAAATATGTCTCTAGTATATCTTCTATATATCTTCTTCATTCTCTGGGTCTTATGGTGTGTATTATTGGGTGCAAAATTAAAGTCTCTTCTAATTTTCTTTTTTTTTTTATTTATTTGACTGAGAGAAACACAGCGAGAGAGGGAACACAAGCAGAGGGAATGGTAGCGGGAAAAGCAGGCTCCCCGCTGAGTGGAGAGCCTGATGCGGGGCTCCATCCCAGGACTCTGACCTGAGCCCAAGGCAGCCACTTAACGACTGAGCCACCCAGGCGCCCTCTTCTAATTTTCAAAGAAACCTTAATTGATTAAGATGATTTTACTAGAGTTTCTTATGTTTGGCATCAGACATACAGAAAGCAATTCTAAACAAATGAAAACAAACAAAAAACACATTCATTTTAAATGGTTTTTCAAATCCTGTCTTGAACTTCCCACCAATGGGACTTTTCTCTGTAGTTGTTCCCTATTAAATGACTGTCTCGTTTTCTAAGACACTTAAAATTCCTCATCCTTCTTTTTTTTTAGTAGTTTGTTCTTTCATAGAAATCATGGTACTGGGGGGCACCTGGGTGGCTCAGTGGGTTAATCCTCTGCCTTCGGCTCAGGTCATGGTCTCAGGGTCATGGGATCAAACCCCGCATCGGGTTCTCTGCTCAGCAGGGAGCCTGCTTCTTCCTCTCTCTCTCTGCCTGCCTCTCTGCCTACTTGTGATCTCTCTCTGTCACATAAATAAAAATAAAAATCTTTAAAAAAAGAGATCATGGTACTGGATATTAACCTTATATCACATTTGTGTTGGACAATAAATTTCCTCAACAAATAGTTACATTCCTTTAATCAGGTTACATAACTCCCAAGAACACCATCTATAATCTCAGTGCTATGGCTATAAAATTTGGTATGTATTAGATTTATTTAGTTTTTGATTCCACAGGCATCTTCCATATATTTGTTCCTGTATTTTAATGGGACACATATATAAAACACTATAGGCAATGATATTATCATCACTGTCCCAGAGAACTATAAGGTTCCATAGCTGTCATTAAGGACTCATCTGCCAAGTTAGAAATACTTCTGTTTTAACAAATGTCTTTCCTGCCACCCAAATGGTCACAGCTGCTACAGTAACAAATGCTGTCCCTCCTCAGTAACTATTTCTCTAAATCTCTAAAAAGTAATGTCTGAACAAAGAATAAAAGGGATAAAATCACATAGAGCCTGACTATATTTTTGGAATGAGTTCTATTAGTTGTAACTGAAGAGTTTAAGTGGAATGGAAAAAAAAATAAAAATTTGTCCTTAATAGAATTTTTTTCTCCAAGTATTGTTGTGTTTAATATTTGAAGTTTCCTTCTCTGCGTTAGTAGGGCATTTTAAACCAAAATAATTTCATTTGGCTTTGAGAAGTGCACTGTTAAGCAAACTAAAAGTTTAGCAAATTTTCTAACTCCCCTTTCATCTATTATGTAACCTTAAATTTTTTTAATATCATTTTTTTTTTTTGCAATCTGACCTCTCAGTTACATTGTCATACGTTTCCTGCTCTCTCAAAGGGAGGTGCTCTAGATTAATGAGTTTGAACTCCACAGATTAATACTCTATAAGTAGAAATCATTTTTCAATTGGTATTATTTCACTATTTCAATTTCCTCAAATCACTCGGGATCCATACTAACCTAGGGGGATGACAAACAATAAGATTAAGCTAGAACAGCCATGATGTAAATTCTCACACAACCTTCAGAAAAATATGAGTACCAATGTTGTTAGAATTAGAACAGGACAAGTTAACTGCTTCCAAAGCAGAAAGACAATTTGTTCTTTTTTTTTTTTTGACAATTTGTTCTTTAAAGGATCTTACAAAGCTCTTTCCCTGAGGAAAATCTCTAACTAAAATCATGCCTAGGAAATAAATGGAAGCCAGTAAGATATAGTGCATAGAAGCACAGAATGTTTACTGAAGTTTGATCAAAGAGAATCAGACTACCAGAGCATTGAGACAGCTTGCATTGGTGATGCAAATTAGTCTAGAAGGTTGATGTTATGACTGTGACAGTCTTCCATAAAATCAGGATATGTTAAAATTGAACATGTGGTCTAGAAATATAGGCAGAATAATATTGGAAAATTAATGAACAAATTCAACAGTTGGAATATTAATATTACAGATTATTGAACATATATTGTTATTTGTAATAATACAACACATGTATTTTAGAAGAAAAAACTCAACATTGAGGTTTTCATGTCTCTTTAAAAATTTCAGATGCTATAATCCTGTTCTTTTAGGATAGTACTATGGTAATAATAATAGTAGTAGTAGTAGTAATCTGAAGTAACTGATAACTCCCAAATAATTGAAGTAATTTGTACAATGTAGCTTGTGAATAGGAAAAAGTATTCATCTGTAAAGATATGCCATTAATAAGAGTAACATTTATGATATTGCTTATGACATTACAAGCACAGACCAAGTGCTTTACATACAGTGCCTCATAGCAGTGAGGTATATAGAAAGATACATTTCTCAAAAGTATATGATATTTACAGAAATTTGACCCAAGAGAAATTTGACTACTTTTTAAAATCACAGAATTATACAATAAAATTATCTTCATTAAGAATATATATTAGAAAGGTTAAATTAACACAGTGAAGGGGTAATAAGAATGGTGTAGCAAGCATTTGAATGGAGACCATATGACTACTATAGAGTTCACATATGATCATGTGATCATACATTACATCATTACAATAAAAATACCTTGAATAGTTGTTTGGGCAAAATTTTCAAGATAGGAATAGAAGAAAGATGTTATTAAAGGCTTTGAAAGTATAGCTTCTGGGTCACAACTGATCATTTAGTGTGCTTCTGGGGTATAAATATTACTCAAACCAAATCATAAACATGTCTTTATAATATACTATATACCGTAGCTTTCCAGGAATCTACCACTGGGAGGAAAAACAAAGTATATAAAAAGTAAAAAAACAAAATAAGACGAACAAATAAACCCCAAATATCCCCCTCCACAGAAAAATTAATATTTAAGTAGTGGTTAAATGGCAATAAAAGCGTTATCAAGAGAAATTGTAGCCTTAATTCCCCATTAATTGATACAACAAATTGAATATTATCCATGAGCTAAAGATAATCAGGTAAGCTTTTTCAGAAAAGAATTTATGAAAGAGATTAATGGGTGACTGGGTGGCTCAGTTGGTTAAGCGACTGCCTTCAGCTCAGGTCATGATCCTGGAAACCCAGGATTGAGTCCCACATCTGGCTCCCTGCTCAGCAGGGAGTCTTCTTCTCCTTCTGACCCTTTCCCCTCTTGTGCTCTCTCTCTCTCAATCTCATTCTCACTCAAAAAATAAAATCTTAAAAAAATATATATATTAAGAGATTAACCTAGAAGAATTCACAACATGTGAAAAGATCCAGGGATATTATTAGTAATAAAACAAGTTTCATGTGGCAATATGTAACCCGCATTAAAAATGTAATAGAGCACCTTTATGTATGGTAAATGGGTGGTTTCTGAACTGATGAAAAAAATAAATGGATAATAACTTCACAAAGGTACTTATGCCTGAAAAATAAATGTAGAAAAGTAAATGTTGGACAGTGTGTTGTAATCTTAGGTTTTATATAGACAACAGAGACAAACAAATGCAATGGACTTCTCAGTTATCTCTTATAAAGATCTGATGTGTTAACATAAATTTACAAATATGGATTTCTAGGCAAGTATAATGATCAGCAATTCTATTCAAAAATGAACACACAAAAGACAAAACATAAGTTTTGATGACTTTATGCAATTAACTATCAGATAATTAAAGGTATTTTCTAAACACCCAAGGTAATAATGGAAGGATGTCATCATGGAAGAAAGGGGTAAGAATTAAGTTTTAAAAGAATAGCATTATTTTGAGTAATGAATGATGTATTGGAAAATAAACTTTGAGAGTGTAGTGTAACCTCCTGAAGTTAATATTACTAATAATACAACTCATTAAGCAATGACTTACTGAATATCTTCTCTTGCACACAAAAAAGGTAGACCTCAAAAATATATGAATGAATTTTGAAAGATTGCCTTCCCTTAAGTACTGTATAATTTAATGAGAGAAATAGACATACATCACAAAAAAAGTCAGATTTTTACACTGTTCAAACATTTGTAATAAAAGATATTGATTTGGAGAAGATGAATTTTGAACTTCATCTATAACTGATATATAATTTTAATGCAAATCCTAACAACATTTCAGAAGCAGTTTTATAGATATAGACAATATTATCCTAAAGTCTCTATGGAAAGACAAGAACAAGAATAACTGAAGCACTTTTGAAAAAGAAAAATAAAGTAGGAGAAATCAGTCAACTTGATTTCAAACCAATACACAGTTACAGTTAAAAAGACTGGTGTTGGTGAATGGATGGAGACATAGATGAATGAAATGAAATAGAGAACTCAGAAATCAACTCACACAAATGCATATAACAGTTTTTTAAAAATTAAGACTCTATTGAGCAATTTAAGGTTCACTGAACAGTGGAGAGGAAAGTAGATTCCCCAAATAACTCCTGCCTCCATACATGCAGAGCCTACCCCATAGTCAACATCCCCAGCAGAATGGCACATTTGTTATAATTGATGTACCTATGTTGACACGTTATAATCAGGAAGAATCCATAATTTATATTACTGTTAACTCTTGCTGTTGGAACATTCTATGAGTTTGGACAAATACATAATGACATGTATCTATCATTATAGTATCACACAGTATTTTCACTGTGCTAAAGACCCTCTGTTGTCTGTCTATTCACCACTTGCCACACTCCAAAACCCTAGCTACCACTGACTTTTTTACTATCTCCATAGTTTTGCCTTTCCATCGCATCATATATTTGGGATTATACATTGTGTATACTTTTCAGATTGGCTTATTTTAATTATTAATATTCTTTTAAGATACCCCATGTCTTCACGGCTTAATAGCTTTTTTCTTTTTAACATCGAATACTTTCATTTTCTGGATGTTCTACCATTTATCTATCTATTCATTCACCCACAGAAGGACATCTTGGTTGCTTTCAAGTTCTGGCAATACTAAATAAAACTGCCATAAATATCATGTTCAGGTTTTTGTGTGAAGGCAAATTTTCAACTCCTTTGAGTAAATACCAAGGGACATGATTGCTGAATTATATGTTAAGAGTGTGTTTAGTTTTGTAAGAAAATATAGAACTGCCTTCAAAAGTGGCTATAACATTTCTCATTCCCACCAGCGATGAATGACAGTGTCTCTTGCTCCACAACTTCATGAGTATTGGTATTGTCAGTTTTCCAGATTTCAACCATTCTAAAAGGTGTATAGTGCCATCTAATTGATTGATTGATCTTTCTGATGACATACCGTGTGGAACATCTTTTCATCTGTTTATTTACCACATGAATCTATCTTTTTTGTTGAGGTGTCTGTTCAAGTCTTTGGTTCATTTTTAAATCAGATTGTTTATTTTCTTATTACTTTAAGAGTTCTTTGTAAAGCAGATTTTTATAGATGTGTGATTTTTTTTTTTCTTTTTTTAAAGATGGGAAGGTTGGGTAGGGTAGAGGGAAAGGGAGAGATCTTAAGCAGGCTCCATGCCCAATGCAGAGCCCAAGGCATGGGCCTGGATCTCACAACCCTGAGATCATGACTTCAGTTGAAATAAAAAGTTGGACTTTCAACTGACTCAACACCCAGGCACTCCTAGATGTGTAATTTTCAAGTATTTTTCTCTCAGTCTGTGATTTTTCTTCTCATTCTTTTGTGACTTTCATAGAGCAGAAGTTTTAAATTTTAATGATGTCCAGCTTATCAATTATTTCTCACATGGATCATGGTTTGGTGCTGTATCTAAAAGTCATCATGCTTAAAGTCATCTAGGCTTTCTCCTATGTTATTGTAGAGGAGTTTTATAGTTTTATGTTTTACATTTAGGTCTGTGATCCATTTTCAGTTAGTTTTTGTGAAGAGAGCAAGGTCTGTATCTAGATTTTGTTTTGTTTTGCATATGAATATCCAATTGTTTCAACAACATTGTTGAAAATACTATCTTTGTTTCATTGTATTGACTTTGCTCCTTTGTCAAAGATCAGTTGATTATATTTATGGAGTTCTAATTCTGGGCTCTCTATTCTGTTCTATTGATCTGTTCCTCTTCTGCCAATACCACATTGTTTTAATTTATAGTTATTATATAGCTTTATATTTTATTATATAAAGATATATATAGCTTTATATTTTATTATATAAAGATATATATAAAAATATATATATATAAATACATATTTTATTATATAAAGCTATATAATAACTATATATTAATATTATATATATATTATAACTATATAATAACTATATTATATATAATAAAATAAAAAGCTTTATAGTTAGCTTTTAAGCCAGGTAATATCCTCCAACCTTGTTCTTCTTCTTCAAAGTTATGTTATTATTTTGGGTCTTATTCCTCTGCACATAAATTTTAGAATCAGTTTGTCATCCACAAAACAACTTGGGTTTTTAGTGGGATTGTATTGAATCTTAGATCAATTTGTGAAGAACTGATATCTTGACAATATTGAATCATCCTATCTATGAACATGGAATATCTCTCCATTTATTGTTCTTCTTTGAAATAAGATTTAAGAGTTCTGAAGTTATCCTAATGTAGTTATTATACATATTTTGTTAGATTTATACCTATTTCACTTTTTTGGGTTGTTATTCTGTTATAAATGGTATTGTGTTTTTTGTTTTTGTTTTTTAAAGATTTTATTTATTTATTTGACAAAGAGAGAGAGAGAGAGAGTATGCAAGCACAAGCAGGGGGAGCAGTAGAGGGAGAGGGGAGAAACAGGCTCCCTGCTGAACAGGGAGCCTGATGTAGGGTTCAATCCCAGGGCCCTTAGATCATGACCTGAGCTGAAGGCAGATGCTTAACCAACTGAACCACCCAGGTGCCCCATATTTTTAGATCAAGAGGTAATGTATAAGAAAACCCACAAGAAGAAACAGTTTCTGGGCAATGTTCAAATTTTAAAAATACTGATTTTGAGATGTTCATGAAAATTTTTCACAGATTACATTCTTCTGGGAGTAGATTTGAAGATGAATTAGTGAGCAGAATTATTTATTTTTGAGTGGTCTGGTGATTATAACAGATGTTACATGGAAAAGAAAGAAGTAAAAGTGGCTAGAGATTCCAACTGTAAAACAGACTGGATTATAGTATTAATCTGACCCTAAAGAGATACAGTGGAGCTAAACAAAGCCCATCAGAGTTATCTCATGTTGGGTAGACATGACCAGGCCTATAAGTGACTGATTCAATCTGCTCTAGACTGAATGTTTGCATTACCCCAACATTCATAAAATGAAACTTAATTTCCAATGTGATGGTTTTAGGAGGTGGGGCCTTTGGGAGGTGATTAGGTCGTGAGGATGGAGCTCACATGAATATGATTATTGCCTTTATAAAAGAGAAAGTTCCCAAAGATCTCTCTCACCCCTTCTGCTGCGTGAGGACATATCAAAAAGATGACCATCTATGAACCAGGAAGTGGGTTTCTCCAGACACCTAATATGCTGGCTTCCTAATCTTGGACTTTTCAATCTCCAGAACTCTTAGAAAAAAAAAAATATATATTTGTTTTTAAGGCACAAGATATTTTTGTTATAGCAGCCAAAATGGACTAAGACAGAATTTAATACTGAGAAGTAGAGTGCTACTATAATAAATATCTAAAAATGTGGAATGGCTTTGACACTGGGTAATGTATAGAGGCTGGAAGAATTCTGAAGTGCATGCTAAAAAAATCTTACATAGTTGTGAATGGACTGTTATCATGGGTGATTTGGGGGAAGGCCCAGAAAGAAAAGAGGAGGCCTGGTGGGGAGGGGATGGAAACTGCAAAAAAAAAAACTCAACTGACTAACAAACAAAAAAACCGACAATCTTCTTACAGAATACTTAAGTAATCCTGACTGGAATGTTTGTAGAAATATAGATGATAAAGGTCATTCTGATGAGGTCTCAGAAGGAAATGAGGAACATGTTAAAGTAAAACGGGAAGAAACACTGTCCTTATTATAAAGTAGCAAAAAAACTTGGCTGACTGTGTTTGCGCCCTGGTTTTTTGTGAAAAGTAGAACTCACAAGTTATGAAATTGGGTAATTAGCTGAAGCTACTTCCAACAAAATGGTGAAGGTGTGGCTTTTGTTCTCTTGATTTTTTATAATAAAATGCCAGAAGAGAGAAATGAATTAAAGATGGAATTTTAATAAAAAAGGAAGCAGAATTTAAAGATCTGTAAAATTGTCAGCCTATCCATATTGAAAAAAAGAAAAAATGTGCTCAGAAGAGAACACTATGGGTGTGGCTTACCAACCTTTCTTAATTTAGTCAGCCACTTACACAGAAGCTAGGAGCTATTGTTTAACACAAAGGGAGAATGACCTCTCTCCAAAGCAAGGCATTTCAGAGATCCTCACAGTTGCTATTCCTATCATAGGTCCAGAGTGCAAGGGTTCTAAGGATAGAGTAATTTAAAGAAGAAGCCACAGCCTGTGGCACCTAGGGGCACACGGAGGGCTCTGTTTCCCTTATTTGACCCTTATTTTCAATTCCTTTATCTGACTATGCCCCATTCACTATCTGTGAGATCACCAAGGAAGAAATGTGGAACCAGTGTGGAGAGGGGCCAACTATATAGATATATATCTTTATTGTGATAGGCCCTGTGATATTTATAATCTTTTTTTTTTTTTGATTTTTATAATCTTAACAGCAATCCTAGTAGGAGTTTCCTTCCTCCCTCCCTCCCTCCCTCCCTCCCTCCCTCCCTTCCTTCCTTCCTTCCTTCCTTCCTTCCTTCCTTCCTTCTTTCTCTCTCTCTCTTTCTCTCTCTCTCTCTTTCTTTCTTTCTTTCTTCTCTTTTTCTTTTTTTTAAGATTTTATTTATTTGACAGAGAGACAGAGAGAGACACAGTGAAGAAGGGACACAAGCAGGGAAAGTGAGAGAGGGAGAGGGAGGCTTCCTGCTGAGCAAGGAGCCTGATGTAGGGCTGGATCCCAGGACCCTGGGATCATGACCTGAGCTGAAGGCAGATGCTTAATGACTGAGGCACCCCTGAGAGGTTTAATTCTTATTTTTTCCAGAGAGGGTAGTGACTTTTAGGAAAGTTAAATAAATTGTAATCTAGGTCACTAATAGCCGGGAGAGCACTGAATGGAATCTACTTGATTCCAAATTTCATGATTTTTAGGCCCACAACATAGGTTATTATTATTTAACCTGACAACAAAAACAATCATTTACTTACCTACTTTTCTACAGGAAGGAATCATATTCCACTTTATTATTTAAAAAGTTAATCATCTTTCATTTTCTTACCAAAGCAACAGTGTGAAAAACCAGAGGGATTTTATAGTGGTATCCACAGTACAATAAAAAGGTCTGTACTAAGTTCATTAAAACAAGTATATCTCCAATATTCTGAATCATCAAAATGGAGAATTAGTATCATTCCCATATTAGAGATGGCATAATGGACTCAAAGAGGCTAACCTGTTTGAGGTTACCATATTTTTAGATAAATAAAAACAGACCTAAAGAATAGAAAGTTAAAGGGATAAAACATGGAAAAGAAATTTGACATTTCCTTTTTGTCACTAAAATTATACATACATTTCTGTAAATTTTAATGAGACCATGAGCTTAATTTTAGAGTATCAATGTTATATTTCGGATATCCTGTATTTTTTTTTTTAAAGAAAGGCAGACTGCCACGTCCAGTGCCTCATTTGGATGTGTCTGGAGTCTTGGAAGCTTGACTACCCTACGTTCTCTGACAAATGGACCTTGAGAGCTTGTTTGGAGGTTCTAGCAGGGGAGCGCAGCTACTCATATACCCTTAACCCAAGAACAGTCCTCTCCTCTATTGGGGAAAGTCGTCCTCTTCGACCGAGGAGGCAGCTTCGGGAGGGACACTACATGGAGTGGTGAGGAAGGAAGGGGACACCTGCCTAGCCAGTCAGATCAGCCGAATCAACCCTGGTGATCAATGGGGTGACAAATGTTGCAGCCAGATTGCCCTCACATCCTTGGATATCCTGTTTAACAATTATATTTATTTTCTTTTCAAATGTGGAGTATTTTCTTCACATTGCATAGGACCTAGTGAGATAAAATATATAAATATGGAAGTTTCATAATTATATATAAGTAAAAGTTACTGTTCAAAAATGGGATAATAGAATTCTAAGGGTTCACTTTAAATGAGCCTTTGCTTTTGTTTTTCTCCCTTTATTTACCTGCTAACTTAGGCTATTGGTAAGTCGCTCCTCCTCTACCACCTTATTAATTGGTGGCAAGTTAAGGGTTGAAGAAAGCTCTTCTAGGAGGTTGTTTTTCTGAAGAGGAAACCTATTAACTTTATCTTGCCCCAACACAAGAAAAATATGTTCCTCCATTCTGCAATAGATCTGGAATCTCTCTCCCCCACATATTCAGAGCCCCCCACCTGGACTGGTGTGCATAGGAGTTAAGCTCCCGGTAGGTGTCAGTTCCTTTCATCAGTGAGGCATAGACAAAATGTTGAAAGTATATTTTTGTCACTATTAGTTAATCAAGAAAGAACCATATTAAAGCCAAATGAGTGAGTAAAATAACCAAAAAAACAAAAACAAAAAAACACTTTGGAAATATTCTTCAAAGAAATTTATTAGATGTTCAACTACACATTTGCATATTACTATGAAGGAGATACATATTAATATTAAGAGTTACACTAAAGTCAGTCAGGACACCATTTTTTCATTTATATAAATGAGAAGTCATATCACTTGAATCTTCATTAATCTATTTAAGATTAACTTATCCATATTCTAAATACATGATAATTGTTTGAGTAAAGTTGGATAACATGATTATACCTCAAAGTTTAAACTTTAAGTAACTCAGTTATGTTAATTTACCATTAAAAATTATAAACTCATCAGTAAAATTTCATAAACCATTAACATCTTTGCCAATGAATAAAATTGTAAGGGTAAAAAGGTTAAAACTTTTAGCACTGTTTTACCAACTAAATATATTTATATTATTGATATTAATGTATACTTTCATTTGTTTTTCAAATATTATTTAGAATATGATAGTAAAGTAAAACTTATCTTAACACACAATAAATTTGTCAGAGATTACTTTTCTTTTTTTTTTTTTTTTAAAGATTTTATTTATTTGACAGAGAGAAACACAGCGAGAGAGAGAACACAAGCAGAGGGAATGGTAGCGGGAGAAGCAGGCTTCCCGCGGAGCAGAGAGCCCGATGCGGGGCTCGATCCCAGGACTCTGGGATCTGACCTGGGCCGAAGGCAGACGCTTACCGACTGAGCCACCCAGGCGCCCCCAGAGATTACTTTTCTAAACAGTTGTTTTACATCTGATCTTTTCCCCAGACTTTGAGCCATTCTACTATACACATGGGAAACCACTGATTAATATATAAATATACTTCATATTATTTATTTGTTACCAAATAAAAATGTACAGAGCTAAGAAATAGAAAAATGAATTACAACAGTGCCATTCTGAAGCCTGTTCAGTTTATGAATAGAAAACATTGTTTCTTTAACTTTTTAAATTAACATATGCCATTTGTTGAATTTTAAGAGCCAATTATTTGTTATCAACTATTCTTTATTAGTCATTGTCAATGCCTTTCTTTAAACATAAAATAAACCCGTATTTTAAGAAAAACATGAAGATAAATTTATCTAATTCATCTATTTAGACGAATGAAATAAGAGGTCATAGGCAAACTGCTTTGATAGATCCTTCAACTATAACAGAAATGGATTAACATTAAACATAATGGCAAAATATCACCTCTTTTGAGCTTACAATGGTTAAAAAATAAAACAGGAAAAGGCTCTTTATGAAAACATGAACACAGTTTTAAAAAACCTTCCCACTTTCTACTTCAGAAAACATAAATTATATACTTTGCAACCAGCTGTAACGGTAGGCATAGGCAGCTGGTCCAATTTACTGTATAGTACTATTGTACATATTGTTTGATGCACAAATTACTTATAATTTCTAGAAGTGCATTTTTGCAGTTTGATATTTTTAAGTAGCACTCCAACAACTTAAAAAGTTGTAGACTTTTGGAGAGGCTAATTCTGAAAAGGCTTTACCATTGCTGAGTATGTTTTTTCACATCATGGTTTACAATAGTCCATTTTATGTGTTCAAAAAAGTAAAGAGAAATGCATGATGTTTTCCATACACTTCAGTAAAGAACTTAGCAAAATTTTGATGATTTTTATGTTCTGATTCCTAATGTTAAATATTTTAGCTATGTCCAGTACAAAAATAAATCTGCACCTAAAAAATCTGCCATCATCATAATTAGAAAAAGGAATTCAAAACTTCAGAGAACATTGAATGTGGGTCAAGTATATTGGAAAAGAATTCAAGAATTTGAGCAAAGAGTTATTAAAAGAAAACTCCTAGTTTTCTGAAACCAAAGAGGAAAAGCAAGCACCTAGATTAAAATCAAAGGTCACTATACCCACTGTGAAACTGTAAGGAGACTGAAACAAGCACTTTTTTCTAAGTATCTGAATTTTTCTTTTCATATGTTTCAATGTATTGAATCAAGAGGAGAGAAGGTTAAAAATTTCTTTTCTCTCTTTTAGTACCTTGTCACTGCAAGCCAAGTGCCCTAAGATGGCCTCTTCTGTCAGTACAGATCCTATGTTTTCTGGCTTCTACAGCCCCTTGGACAGTCTGCATACAGTTGCTGCCATAGAACACGACCTAGACCTACTTGCCCCTGCAAGTGTGGGTTCCATTTTTGCTTCTCTAGTATGTTCTCCTATTGTTGTATCCCTATTGTTCTCCTGGGATGATAGTCGCAGATGATAAGTCAATAATGGAATTGTAAAAGTAGTTTAAGCTAGCATTGAATGGACTCTAATTATAAGTCCATTGAATGATTATGAATGGTCTTTTCTCTAAATGTTTCCTTTGTTACTTAAGGCTCACTGCATTTTCCTTTAAAAATCCTGGTAGGCTTAAATAAGCATTAACTCATTGTCACACCTATAGATCTCCACTGACCCTGGCCTTGTGTTCTAAGCATTTTATCTTTATTCTACTTTATATATTCAGCATTTGTAAAATATCTTAAGCACTGACATTTTCTTTATCTTTATTCCTTTGTAGAAGGTTCTTAATAGCACCATGTAGGCACAGAATTATAGGCCAAGTCTACACAATTATATCCAAATATATATATATATTTGGATATAATATAAATATTTTATATATATCCAAAATAATTTGGATATATATAATATATATATATATATATATATATATATATATATATATAGTGATGGATCTCACCTTGTTATAAGGTGAGATAATATTTTACATATTATGTCATGATTCACAGATTGCAATTTCTAGTACAGACATCTATCTGAGCTTTAGATCCGCTGACTGAATTGTATACATGGTTTCTGAATTTGATTGCTCAATGACATCTCAAACTCAATTGAGCCTATAAGCTCTGATTCCCATTCCCTAGATCACTCTTTCTCATAACTTTCAAATATCAGGGAGCACAACTACAAAACATCTAGTTTCAAAAAAAATGGACATCACTCTATACTGGTTAGCTAGGGTTGCCAAAATAAAGTACCACAGATTTGGTGCTTATATAACCGATTTATTTTCTCATAATTCTGGGAGATGGAAGTCAAAGGTCAAGGTGTTGAAGGAGATGATCCTCCTGACATCATCAGAAAGTCAATAGTAGCCTAAGGCTACATCACAATGCCTACATCATTTATATCACTTCATCCCACACAATAGGCACTTTATCATTTCACATCCCAAGCTGAGAGAGTAAAGTACTGCTTCCAGTACTTTTAGAGAGAGTACTCATTCACATAACTTTGATTACAATATAATTGTGCTATTTCATTATTATTGTTGCTAACCTCTTACTGTGTCTAATTTATAAATTAAACTTTATCATATTTAGGGATAGGAAGAAAAACACAATATGTATAGGGTTCAGTATTATCTGTGACTTCAGGTATCCACTGGGAGTCCTGGTACAAAACCCCTTCAAAATAAAGGAAGAGTACTGTGTCTTCTTGTTTCTTAGTATGATTTTCCCTCTGTACTTGTGTCTTCTTATAATGACACCAATCAAATTCTAATGGCTTCACTTTAATTAAAGACACTCTATCCCCAAATACACTCATATTCTGAGGTACTGGGGGTTAGAACTTCAACAAGAATTTTGACATAACACATCCTTAATCTCTCCCTCATCCTCACTCCTCTATCTTTAATTACTGAACCCTGTTAATTCTACCTATTAAATATACCTCTAATATGTCCACTTTTCTCCATCACACTACACTAACCTAATCTATGACATGATCAGGTTTCACTTAGATTTCCCAGACTCTTAGTCTCATCCAGGTTCAACCATTTCTTTATATTAGTTAGAATGACCTTTCTGAAATCCAGATTTGATTCCATCACAACAGTGACAGTATCAAGTACTGTCAGGAGCTCAGATGAGCTGCCAACATGTCAGAGGAACCTATTAAACAGCAAGCCAAATATGAATGAGTTAAACCTTTAATTACTTACTGCCATCATATAAGCAATAGTCTAAAGTGGAAAAGGTGTCAATTCCCCTGGTTCCATTTTCTCCCACAGAAGGGTGCATCAGTGGAAGGTTACACAGATCAGCACAGATGTGAGGGAATCCTGAACAAAAGGCTCCAGCAGTTTTATGAACCCTGAGGCTGGGAGGAAGATAAAAAAGAGGGCTAGTAGTAGAAAAGTACTGGATACGGAGTTAGAATGGGGAAAAGTATCTTCAAGGTCTCCCTTTCCTCTCCTCTCTTCTGGAAGGACCTCTATCCAAGGACTCACAAAGAGACCTAGGACTGAGAAGTCTGGGCTAGGCATGCAAATATTTCTCAGAACTTGACCAGCTACGGGAATGTAAGTCCTTGACTACAATTCTTTTGAGAGCAACCACAATATTCTAGCTGTGCACAAAGTCTGGTGTGTGTGTGTGTGTGCGCGCGTATGTGTGATAGGATACTGGAGGAATGGGGCAGCAACTTTATCCCATGAGGACTGCCAGGTAAAGCCTCTGTAACTGTCTATTGTCAAGCCTAAGAAATGACATAAAAGATTTTAACCAGAAGCTGGGCTTCTCAAGGAGGAGAGTCAGGAGAGCTAAATTTTATAAAGTTAGAATTTGTTTTCATGGGTTCAGATCTTGACTCTGACATTTATAAGCTGTGGATCTTGGGCCAATATCTTAAACTTTCTGTACTTTACTTCCTCCAAATAAAATTTGGTATAACAACAGTACATATATTTCATGGATTTTGTGTGTCTTTAAAATGTCACCTTGCACATACTAATTGGTCAATACATGTTAGCAATCATTACTATGAGCATGATGGTTATGATTTTCAAGAGGAACAGAACTAAAAACTATGTAGGCTAAATTAATCACCTTATAGTACAGCTTATAAATATGTATGTTTCCATAGACAATTTAGAAGAATAATAAAAAGAACATAATGGTCATGATGCAGTGCAAATTATCTTTATTATGTCCTTACTAAGGTAAAGTGATATAGGTAAATATTTCTATATGTAGAAATGAGTTGCCTATGAGATTATTAAATAGTAAACACTAAATTATGCTAAACAGATGTATTTTCCTATCTTAAAGATGAAACATGTAAAGATCTTCTTTTCTCTCAAAAAATAAAAAGGGTTGTCTATCACCATCTGGCTGCCTTGAATTAAAATACCTTAGTATACTGAATATAAATCACAAAATTACCTTAACGATTATGCTGCCTATCACTGGGTTAAAATGTTCTGGACAATAAATGAGGTAATAATATGAGGCCTTTAATCAGAGAAGTAAGATCATCTCAATACTTGGCTGAATATATAGAAGAATCACCATTACCTAAGTTTGATCATCCTTATTTTTTAAAGCTCTAGCTCTCTACATACATTGTGGACTTTCCATGAAGAGAAATATTTAAAATATTCAGTTAGTAAAAATTCTGAGGAATTACTTTGTTAAAGGAAATGCATAGAACAATCTAATAAATGCATATTGTAATAATATGGTCCCCCTGAAATTTCTTACCATGTACAATTTCAGAAAAAAAAAATCAGGATGAAATCAGCATTTCTAATGCAGGCCAGCCAATAGTTACTTAACAAGATATATAGAAAATCTGAGGTTGTTTGTAAATAGATGTTGGCAGATTGCTAGAGAATTGTGATTACCCTTAGGCTTGGTAAAACCTAGTAACCTTGAATAGTATATGCATACGTAATTGATAATGGTTGGGTTTTATTAACTTAGTAATATGACTGAATATGTACATAATGGGGGGCACCTGGGTGACTCAGTGGGTTAAAGCCTCTGCCTTCGGCTCAGGTCATGATCTCAGGGTCCTGGGATCAAGCCCTGAATTAGTCTCTCTGTTCATCAGGGAGTGTGCTTCTCCCTCTCTCTCTCTGTCTGTCTCTCTGCTTACTTGTGATCTCTCTCTCTCTGTCAAATAAATCAGTAAAATCTTAAAAAACAAAAGTACATAATGGTTCCGCTCATTCAAACCTTATACAGATGCTGTTTGTATGATTTAGCAGCAAACATCAGAATATTTGGTTTTGGTGTCATAACTTGAATTAAGGGGGTTTTAAACTTATTCCTAAAACTAAATCTCAAAGAACAAGGTGCATTTCACTACTGACAATCTCCAAAATTAGGTAGTGTAATCATTTTCATTTAAGCGTATCAGAGAACCTTACTTTACCAGCATGCATGCCTTTATTGTCTATTATCTATTATCACTGACAGTTAACAATCTCACTATTTTTTCCTTTTTTTTTTTTTTTTTAAAGATTTTATTTATTTGACACAGAGAAACACAGCGAGAGAGGGAACACAAGCAGAGGGAATGGTAGCAGGAGAAGCAGGCTTCCTGCAGAGCAGAGAGCCCGATGCAGGGCTCGATCCCAGGCCCCTGGGATCTGACCTGGGCCGAAGGCAGACGCTTAACGACTGAGCCACCCAGGCGCCCCGTATTTTTTCCTTTTCTTTTCATGTGAAAAGACTCTCATGTTACACTAACTATTGTTTTGCCTGTGAAAGTGGCATTTCTGCTTAACTGCAAGGCTAAGTGGTCAAACAACCTGGTTAAAAGTCTAAGCAGGTAGTGACAAGCTAAAAGATAAAATATTGAATCCTGAGACTCCATTTGTAATGAATCTATACCCCACATGCCAAAATCATTTGGCTACCCATAGTTTAAAGGATCCAAGGGAACACTTCAAAGAAATAGATACAAGGGAGGATGAGTCTTTGAACTAGGAGATTCTTTTAGAGTAAAAACACGAATTGCCAAAAAACCACAGATGTTCACCACATGAACAGGTGAAAAAATACTACTCTTTCAAATATATTTATCAAAGTCTTTTCTGCCTTTCTGTAATTTCATTTTAAATGGGCCTTACTTTTCAGCTGTTCTCTGCTTAAAAACCTTAATAAGTAAAGACAGATTGTATGACTTCATTAACAATGGTGAGCCAGAATCTCAAGGCCTTTTCTGGGCCTCTTTTCTCGGCATATGTAATTTTCTAATTGCTGTTCTCTAAAGCAAGAACTGCAATTAGAAAAATGTTATCTGAGGACACAACTCAACTGAACATTATTTGGCATTTCAACTTGTTTTCTAGCATTGAATCATTGTAATGGAAATTCTACTTGAAAACTTGGTTTGTCATAATCACCTGCTTATAGTTTATCTGCATGTATGGATTTCCTTTTTCAAATCTTCAATGGCCCATAAACATGCTCATTAGCATCCACAAAAAGTTCACTGGGAATGCCCCTAATAAGCAACTAGTGCAAGAACACAGAGCAGCAAAATGCGCTTTTTAAAATACATTCATTTATTTACTTATTAGCAGCATTGTGGAATTATTAAGATGGTTTGTAGTAGATCAAAGATGACCACAAATTGCAACTTCTGAGAGGTGAAGTCTAATTCCCTTTCCCTTGAATCTGGGCTGTCTTCAGTGAGCTGTTTGACCAAAAGAATACTGCAAGAATGTTTTGAGACTTCTAAGTCTTGCAGCTTTCATTTGGGTCTTTTGGAACACTTGCTCATTGAAATCAGTTGCCAATTTGTGAGGACACACATGCAGACCTATGGAAAGGCTCATGTGAAGAACTGAGGCACCCAGATGACACCCTCTCTGAGCTACTAGCTGATAGCCAACACCAATGTGGCAGTTATGTGAGTAAGCCACCTTGGAAGTGAATCCTTCCGCCTCATTGCATAGTGAATAGAAAAGCCATTCTGTCAAGCTCTGCAGAAAATGCACATTTATGAGCAAAGCTAATGACTGCTGTCACTTTATACAGCTAAACTTTGATATTTAGTAATTTATCAGTAATGCAGCAATAGATAACCAGAATAAGGACCATGGCTTAAACAAAGTTACGCAAAGAGAAAGGAGAGGCAGGGATTTTTTCTTTTTACTTATTTAATATATTACATTGTTTTATTATTATTCTCTTTAGAGTTCAGTTATTAATAAAGATTCTTGTAGTCTGCCAATCTGGATGTTTGTAAAACTTGAGATCTTTAAAAAAAAAAAAAGAGCTCTTTCTAAATTGCTTATACTGATTATTATGCTTTGAAGAGAATACTGCAATAACTTCCTGACAGAAGTTTCTTTAGAGAACTTCCTCTATCCAGGTAATTCTTAGTAATGGGAATTAAGAACATACATAATTTGATCAAAACAACATCTCTCTACATAGGCTAGAAAATAAATACGAAATAAGGAAAGTGATGATAATGAACATTACTGATATAGTAAGAGATCATTAGTTGTCTCAAACTCTTCCTCCCTACCTCAGGAGCTGACAATATACTCAATTACAACAGTCATATTTGAGTCCTCTATATCATTCAGACCTTGACATTCTATTCACCATGGGTTCTATCCAAATTATAGCTCATACCTAACCACTTTTATCTTATCTCCATCTTCTTTGCAACCTCCACTGGTTAAGTCACTATTTTTCTCATCTGCACAACCACAATAATACAATTCCCTAATTCCCCTTTTCTTCTTTAGAACCCATTCTCAAATGAGAAGCTAGAGTGATCTTTCTATAAAAGGAAAATGACACTTAGTGTATGTTGCTGAAATTCTATAATGAAAACCCTACAAGTCTTTGCAAGACCTGATCTTCAACCACTTTGTCCAGGAATCTGGTTTGACCACAGTATCTTCTTTTTATCACTCAGACACTATAGTACACTACACTACAATCATATTTTTTCTTTTCTACTTCAGAGGATATTCCTTAATGTCTTGATTACTCAACTGGATCTTCAAATATCAGGCTCCTCTTGTTTCTTAGATCTCAGATCTCAATCCAATTAACCCTAACCACTGTAGCAATCTGCAGTTATTTTCCTCCTTCAAGGTCATTCAATATTAGTTTCCTCATAAACTAACTGTAATTTGAGATTATTTTGTTGACTTTCTTTTTTTATAACTTGTTACTTATTAAACATCTGCCCATCTTACCCTGTACAAAAGTGCTAGAAGAACAGGTATCATGTTCTTTGCTGTCCCAGAGCCAAGGTAGGTTTTGCATAAATATTTGCTAAATGAACAAATGGATAATTCTTATATTTGTTTCTATAAAATGTTTCTCAAAGGACTTTGAACCACATAATAGGCATAATGCCCTAAATTCGAATTTAAGGGAAGATAAATGTAAATCTTTATCTTTTGTAAATGGCCACAGATACACTAAATGATTTTTTTTTAAAGATTTTATTTATTTGACAGAGAGAAACACAGCGAGAGAGGGAACACAAGCAGAGGGAATGATAGCGGGAGAACAGGCTTCCTGCCGAGCAGGGAGCCGGATGCGGGGCTCGATCTCAGGACTCTGGGATCATGACCTGAGCCGAAGGCAGACGCTTAACGACTGAGCCACCTAGGCACCCCACACTAAATGATTCTTTACCAAGTTTATGTTAATCAAAGATAAGGAGAAAAAATGAGCCAATTTCTTCATTTTAGACTCACTCTAATTTTCTATGGCTTTTGTTGTTTTCCACTCAACCTCATTCATTCAAATAGAAAAAGTTTCAGGTAATCTTTAAAAGAAAGAAACCTCAAGGAAAGAAAACATAACCACAATAACCAAGAAGAAAGGAAAAGATATCTTATATTGAGACATGATATCAGTATTCTTTTTTTTTTTATATCAGTATTCTTTTTAATAGCGATATGCATTTAGGAAGTGAAATAATTTTGAAATGATTACCAACTTTTAAATATCAACAAATCTGTCTTGTGAGGAGACATAAAATGCTTTTCCAATTTCCTTCATTTAATACAGGGTAAGAAACTGTGGAATTGTATTGTGGAAATATATTACTACATATTTAGAGATTAAAAAATCAAATTTGAGCTTTTTTGGAATGAAAGATTAAATTTTTAAAAGCAGAGGTGAAAGTTTCAGCTGAAGGATGTTCAAAATCTCTACAAAGTCACTCATCCATATAAGTTTGACATTAATGTGTAACTTGGTTCTAAAAATTTTTATTTCTAGAAATTAACTGAATTTGTCTCTAAACTTTTAAAAAAACTCTTATGTTCAGAAGTACCTGTGTTAGTAATATATACTTATCTTTTCATATGGATCTAAAATAGGGAATTTACTAGACCAGTGTTATTACCAACTGGTATCTTTTTAATTTGTCGGAATAAAATTAAAATTGGTAAACATAAAGATTTGATAAGCCTCTACACTACTTCATACCTCCTGAAAGCATAAATAAGTACAACAAGAAGCATAGAAAAAAATTCAGCAGTAGTTTATAACATTTAGAGTTATTGATACAAACAATTTCAGTAAATGTGTTTATGAATTCCCTCTTTAGAGCAAATCACATGATTCCATCTTCCTTCAAACTAAAGCAGAGTACTTCTCATCTTCAAAATGAACATTTAATAATAAAAAGAATGAAACAAAAGTGGAGGTAAAGTTAATAATTATTAACTGCTTACCATGTGTCATGTAGTGTTTTTTCCATTAATTAATTTCAGTAATTAATTAATTTAATCCTCATAATAATCTGATAAGTTATAAACTACTTTTATACCCAGACAGTAGTGCTAAGAGATGTTAAATAACTTTCCCTACTCAAGTCATATAGCCAATGCACTGAAATTAGCATTCAGACCAAGGCGGGTAGTCTGACTCCTCAGCCTAAGTTCCTGATTATTATACTGTGCTGCCTCCCAATGGAAGTTTTAGGTTCTCAGCATATATAGGTTTATCCACTATATCACACTGAGAAGATCAGGATCTTTGGAGGTAGGCATAAATGTTCAAATACCAGTTCTGCCACATACATACTATTTTTTGTCGTTTTGAAGTTCCCTAACTTTCTGAGCTTTATTTTTCCATCTTCAGTAAAAAATGATTCCTCTCACCCCTCAGGAATCATTATAAGAATGAAATATTTTTACATAATGAGGTGTCCAGCATTGTGCTTGACATGAGCTTGGTGATTAATAAGTGTTAATTTCCATTCCTTACTTTTTAATATGATAAGAAATGTGTATAGAAGCCAGAGTATGTAGCATAGTCATCATATATGAATTCAAGGATTAGGAAGACCACCAAAAGTCATTTATTAAAATAGAGCTGACTTCCTAAATAATCTCAGTGCGCTTTTGACTGAAATAAGAAACTGTCACTAACTAAAGGAATGTACCCAAGGTTGTCTCATAGGTTTTACTCTGAGATATCATTCACAGAGAGTTGAAAAATGTTTAATCTATATTTGGAAGTGAGTTCAAGGTTGTAATAAATTATGATTGATAGGAGTTCTGGGTTAGTGACAATGGTGGCTGTTCAGAACATCAGAATCTCAATAGAAAATCATGCAGTGGACTTGAATGGGTATAAAGACATATGAGACTACTGGAGACGGCTGTGCTTAGTGTGTATCCAGCAGAAGAACACCCAGTGTACAGGCTAAGTGGGGACTGAAACTTAACCTTGTGCCAGACCCTCCAGTTAAGCACTGGAGATAACAATACCGTAAAATGTAAGACCAGTGAATGCTCATATATATCCTCACTATTCTCTAAATAAACAAAATCACAGGGTATAACCAGGGACCTAGGATTTTAGGACCTTGTATATTTTTACACTTAGACCTGGCTGCACAAATATGTCTTTTGGATAAAATTATCCTCTGTTTAATACATAAAATAATAATTAATATAGAAAAATAATCACAGATAATTATAATTTTGGTATACTTATAACTCCTTTTCAGTAGTGTATGCAGATATACATACATTTTTCTCCCAGAAATAAGATTACTATCATACATGCCATCTTATAACTTATGAGAATGACATTTTTCATCATTTTCCAGTGTTATTAAGTATTGTCAACATGTTTCTAAAGTTTGAAAAGCACCCATTTTATATCATAATCTATTTTTATAAATTACCATTGGACTTTTCTCTTACATAGATCTTGTGTTAATATTTTTATTTGAATTGATCCTTGGAAAAGCTAAGGATAAATAATTAGTTCAAGAATATGGACAGGGGCACCTGGGTGGCTCAGTGGGTTAAGCCTCTGCCTTCAGCTCAGGTCATGATCTCAGGGTCCTGGGATCGAGCCCCGCATCAGGCTCTCTGCTTGGCAGGGAGCCTGCTTCCCCCTCTCTCTCTGCCTGCCTCTCTGCCTACTTGTGATCTCTCTCTGTCAAATAAATAAACAAATAAAATTTTAAAAAAAGAATATGGACATTTGAAGTTATTCTGGACTCCTGATGGCTTAACCAGTAGAGCATGGAACTCTTGATCTCAGGGTTGTAAATTTGAGTCGCATATTGGGTGTAGAGCTTACTTAACAATAAAATCTTAAAAAAATGTCATTCATTGTTTGGTTTAAATAGATTGCCAAATTGTTCTTTTTTTTTTTTTAAGATTTATTTATTTATTTATTCGACAGAGAGAAAGAGAGATCACAAGTAGGCAGAGAGGCAGGCAGAGAGAGGGAGAAGCAGGCGCCCCGCTGAGCAGAGAGCCCGATGTGGGGCTCGATCCCAGGACCCTGAGATCATGACCTGAGCTGAAGGCAGAGGCTTTAGCCCATTGAGCCACCCAGGCACCCCGCCCAATTGTTCTTAAGAAATGTTGTGATCTTGGGGCACCTGGGTGGCTCAGTGGGTTAAGCCTCTACCTTCAGCTCAGGTCACGATCTCAGGGTCCTGGGATGGAGCCCTGCATCAGGCTCTCTGCTCAGCAGGGAGCCTGCTTCCCCCTCTCTGCCTGCCTCTGTGCCTTCTTGTGATCTCTTGCTCTCTGTCAAATAAATAAATAAATAAATCTTAAAAAAAAAATGTTGTGATCTTTTACATAATCAACAGTCATATATTATAATGTTATGCCACCACAACCTCATAAAACCTTGATATGTTATTATTCTTTATCTTCAACTATTTAACAAATGGTATCTTATTATAATATTAACTATACATTATTATATTTCTTCAGAAAGAACCGTTTGCTTATTTTCCTTCGAAAAGTACCTAATCAGGGGTGCGTGGGTGGCTCCGTCACTTCAGCCTCTGCTTTTGGCTCAGGTCATCATCCCAGGGTCCTGGGACTGAGCCCCACATTTAGCTCCCTGCTCAGTGGGAAGCCTGCTTCTCTCTCTCCCTCTGCCCTTCCCCAGGTTTGTGTTCTCTTTCTCTCTCAAATAAATAAATAAATAAAATATTGAAAAGAAAAGAAAATTACCTAATCATAAATTTTAGCTATCCTTCTATTGGTGTCTTTTCTTAAAGTTTTAAAAGCATTTTTTCAAATTTTGTTCTGGAAAAAAAACACAATAAATTAAAAAACAAAAATCTTAGCAACAACTGGAAGCATTTATAAGTTAAATACAATATATGCAAAACCCAGATGAATGTACAGAACGTTATCACTTCAGAAGCCTTTTTTTGCCTTCTATTCATTCTTTTTTTTTTTTTTAAAGGTTTTATTTATTTATTTGACAGAGAGATCACAAGTAGGCAGAGAGAGAAGGGGAAGCAGGCTCCCTGCTGAGCAGAGAGCCCGATGTAGGGCTCGATCCCAAGACCCTGAGATCATGACCTGAGCCGAAGGCAGAGGCTTTAACCCACTGAGCCACCCAGGTGCCCCTTCTGTTCATTCTTTATGCCCCCAAAGGTAACCACTATTCTGATTTCTATCACCATAGAAAGTTTTTGCCTGTTTTTCAACTTTATATAATTGAAGTCATATAATGTCTGGCTTTTTGTGATCTCTATTTTCAATGGGATTGATCCAAGATTTTGCTAGAAGCAGTTATTTTTTTCACCATTTGTAGAAGCATTAGTTCATCACTCTTATTTACTCCATGAATGACTGCAATCTATTTATATATTATACAGTTTATGGGCTTTTAAGTTGTTTCCAACTTTTGTTTATCTTGAATAAAGTGACTATGAATATTTTTGTATATATCTTTGGAAGCACATATTTACCTATCTGTTGTGTATCTACATAGGAAGAGAATTACTGGTTCGTAGGATTTGCCTATCTTCAACTTTAATGCATGCTGACAGTGTTTGCAAGTGGTTGTACTCATTTACACTTCTAGTAACAGCTTATGAGAGTTCTGGTTGCCCTACCTCTTTGCCAACAAATAGTCATCTGGTGCATATTTGTAATTAACTGTAGTTTAACTGGTATTTCCCTGATGACTAATGATGTTGAACAATATGTTCACTCTTCAGCAGGATATTCTCTTTACCAAGGTAATTCTCAAGTCTTCTGCTTATATTTCTATTAAGCTATCAGCATTTTTCCATGTGGATTTGTAAATTCTTTATAAAGTCTTAAAAATATGCATTGCAAATATCTCCTCCCAGTTTGTGCTTTTTTCCTGGTTATACTGGTTCACTTTTGATGAACCAGTAATTTTTGATGCTATAGTGGTCATTATGGGTAATGTAGTTTTTCAGCCCATTATTTTCTTCATCCAAGAGTGTCAAATTTATTTGAACAGTATTTTTTTATTTGAACAGTATTTAACAAATTATCACTTTATAAGTATTTCAATGTCTCTTTATTCTTCTTTGGTCATTTTCATTTTTAATTGTGTGCCTTTATAATCACTTCTTTTTTCTTAAGTTTTTAGAGATTTACTATTTTATTATTTTGTATTTATTAAATCCTTTTTATAATTACTTTTTTTTCTGTTTTCATCTGTATTTATAGTTTTTCCATCTTTCCTTACATTTATTTTGGCCATCTCTCGCTATCATTTATACTTGAACATTTAAGTCTGTTACTATAAATATTTACTTAGAAAATAAAAGTGTTTAGGACATAGGTCTCCATCTGAAAACTTCTGTAATCATTCTCACAGATACTGATACATAGTGTTTTCACTGTATTTCTTTTAGATAGTAAGCAACTTAGGTATCGCTTTTCACTCTGCCAACAGGAATCTTTTAAAAGAGAAGTTTGGATATTCTTGTTTTTGTTGGATTTTGGTAAATGCAAGGTGGTTGGGATTTGATTATTAAATTTTTAAAATTTATTTGAGAGAGAGAGAGAGAGAGAGAGCATAAGCAGGGAGGAGGGGTGGAGGGAGAAGCAGACTCCTTGCTGAGCAGGCAGCCAGATGTGGGACTCAATTCTAGGACCCTGGGAACATGAGCTAAAGGCAGACACTGAACCAACTGAACCACCCAGGCTTCCTCATTATTAATTTTTTAGTAGACTTTATTTTTTAGAGCAGTTATAGGTTTAGAGCACCACTGAGAGGAAGGTACAGATATTTCCCATATATTCCCTGCCTCCACACATGCACAGCCTCCTCCTTATCTCTATCTCCCACCAGACTGGTACAGTCCTTACAATTAATAAATTTATACTGACCCACCATTATTATCCAAAGACCATACTTTACATTAGGGTTCATATAAACTAACCTGTAATTTAATTGTATTATGGCCATAAAATATGAGATATATAATTTCTATTTTTATAGAATTTCTTGAAGAATGAGAATTATCAGGGTCTGTTTCCATGTTTCATGAGGATGAGAGATGAGAGCACATTGTTCATGTTCAGGGCATTAAATATATTTGAAGGGGTGTGTGGGTGAAAAGATCAAGAGTGAGATAAAGAGAATTTTATACCTCTTTATTATAGTATTTTAGGTGCTATTTCTATTCTCAATATCTTCACTTGTTTGTGTCTACATAAACAGTAATGGACTGAGTTTAAGTTTCTTATAATTGGTTTCCTACAAAAATTTATTTTTGTATTTACAGAAACTTTTTATAAGAGTTTTTTCCCAAATATGTTTATTTTTTTCAGTGTTACAAGATTAATTGTTCATGCACCACACCCAGTGCTCCATGTAATACATGCCCTCCTTGATACTCACCATCAGGCTCACCCAACTCCCCACCCCCTCCCCTCCAAAACCCTCAGTTTGTTGCTCAGAGTCCAAGTCTGTTATGGTTCATCTCCCCCTCTGATTTCCCCCCATTCCCCCTTCCCTTCCTTCTCACAATGCCCTCCATGTTTTTCCTTATGCTCCACACGTGAGACCATAAGATAATTGGCTTTCTCTGCTTGACTTATTTCACTCCACATAATCTCTTCCAGTCCTATCCATGTTGACACAAAAGTTGGATATTTGTCCTTTCTGAT
>CM053608.1:56736646-56770156 GCA_028646535.1 Procyon lotor | reverse complement strand
AGCTCTGCCGCACTCAGGCTCCCCTGGTCCCTTGGTGACCCCACGGGTCCTGAAACCACACTGTTCCCGTGAGGGCTGAACCCCCGCTTAGCCTGTGGAGCAATGTCCCTCAGCGGAGCGGACTAGAAGTTCCGGATTTTGTGCTCCGCGGCTCTGGGGCTGCTGGGAGCCGGCCCCTCCCCCCGGGGTCTCTCTTCCCGTCACTTTAAATTCACTTTTTCCACACGTCCTACCTTTCTGAAAGTGGTTGATTTTCTGCTCCTAGAATTGCTGTTCTTATTCTCTTCTCTCTGCTGTTGTGTTTGCCGGCTTTCAGAGTGATTTCCTCCTCTTTAGCTGGACTTCTGATTCCCAGGGCTCTCTGTGTCTCCTACACCTCCGCCATCTTGCCTTCTCTCCCCTGGGTCCAGTCTCATGTATGCTCCACGGAATGAGTGTCACATCAGAACCTTCAGAACTTTATTGGAGTTGTGGCCAAAATAAAAGATGTTTCGATCCAGTCCCTTCCTCTTGGCTGGCGGCCCGAGAGGAGGCGCCTCGGAGCTCGGTCCTCGGAGACAGGTGGCAGCGGGAGGAGGAACACCCCCCCCCCACACACACACCTCACCTCGGGCGTCCCTTTTCTGGTTTTCTAAAGGTTTCCATAATTTGAACATATACTACTTTTTTTTTTAAAGATTGTGTTTATTTAGGAGAAAGAGTACCAGCAAGAGAGTGAGAGAGAGCATGAAAGGGGGAGGGGAAGATGGAGAAGCAGACTCCCCACTGAGCAGAGAGCCCGAAGCAGGGCTTGATCCTAGGACCCCGGGATCATGACCTGAGCCAAAGGCAGAGGCTTAATGGACTGAGCCACCCAGGCACGCTGAACATATACTACTCTAAGTAAAATGGAAGAGAGACTCTGTGTCTCTAATATATGACTATTTATTCAATATTAATTTATTAATATACATAATTATATTAGTAAGAAAGAGAACTGAAATATGAAGAAATTGAGAAATTAGAAATAAAATTTTAATATTGCCATTCTGTTCCCTGTGTATCACCTTGTACACCCATAGGGAAGTGTTCTGGGAACATTTCCTCTAAAGTAAAACATATCAGTTTTCTAACGTCAAGGTGTAATTCAATGGGAATATGGGCCAGGACCAAAGTCATGCACTCTGGAGAATAATATACTAAAATAGTGTTAGGGCCTTAAAAGGAGAGTTATTCTCTGAAATGGAAGTGTTACTGTATTGCCTCTTAAGGTGAATATAATGGATTCTCTGGTGTCTTATAAATGTGGCCTCCATATTCCATTCCAGTGTTCTCATTTTAGAGTCAACACTTCTACCACTGGTTAACCACAGTGGTTATACAGAAGTATAACCAAGTTTATACTTCAGTAATGGTCATATTGCAGTTGTTAGCATAGAAAGTAACAACAACCCTTGGGCTAACTTACTACATGATAAGAATAACTACATGAATATGATGATTCTCTCAATAGGATATATGAGCTGTCAGTTGAAAAGTAAACATCTTCAATTGCATATTCTGATTTCCTTTGCTAAGGAACATGTTCCCCATTTGGTCGATTTGTTTTGTAGTCCTAGCCAAGGTTGGAGTCCCTACTTATAGGGGCACCCTTAGGGTAAATTCCTAATTAAAATAAACATTGTAGGATCATAAAGTCATCTCAGATTTCTACTGAGTACCTAGAAGCATATTTTGTATGTGTCCTAAGCAGTAGTTTTTGAACTTGAATATACATATGATTCTGATTCAGTATTTTCCTTTTCCTTTTTTTTTTAAAAGATTTTATTTATTTGACAGAGAGAAACACAGCGAGAGAGGGAACACAAGCAGAGGGAATGGTACTGGGAGAAGCAGGCTTCCTGCCAGGCAGGGAGCCCGATGTGGGGCTCGATCCCAGAACCCTGGGATCATGACCTGAGCCGAAGGCAGACACTTAATGACTGAGCCACCCAGGCGCCCCAAGTATTTTCCTTTTCTAACAATATCCCAGATGACATATATGCTGTTAGCCCATGAATCACAGTTTGAATAGCAAGGTCCTAAGTAATGTTACCAGCAGCTGTTGCATCTATTCAGTAGGGAGCTATGTAGACAGGTGTACATGCAGTGGCATTTATTTTCCAGTAAAGGTAGAAATGGTAGAATCTACATAAGGATTTATGTCTATTCATAAAGTTGAGAAACCAATGAAGTATGAATCCCAGTCTCAATGAAATCTTATCAGAAATTGATCAAATTAGCAGCTCGGGTAAGGATCAAGAGAAAGGAGATAATTTTAACTAGCATCCACTGTAGTATAATATGTCTGAGTTTTCAAAAAATTTTGTCTAATCTGAATCATCAGAATAAAAAATGCTGGGTTAGATCTTCCTTTTCTAAAACAGTAAATACAAAAATTATCATAGAAAATAAGAGATTTTTGGGGGCACCTGGGTGGCTCAGTGGGTTAAAGCCTCTCCCTTCAGCTCAGGTCCTGATCTCAGGGTCCTGGGATCGAGCCCCACATCGGGCTCTCTGGTCAGCGGAGAGCCTGCTTCCCCCTCTCCCTCTGCTTGCCTCTCTGCCTACTTGTGATCTCTCTCTCTGTGTCAAATAAATAAATAAAATCTAATAAAAAAATTAAAAAAAGAAAGAAAATAAAAGATTTTTGGAAATTTCTTATAGTTTAGCTTCTCTAGCACTACTCTAGCAACTCATCAAATACTTTAAATATATTTGATTTAATCATTCTACCTAATTAAGTATATTGCCTAGGTTTATTTTCATTTTGAGTTATATGAGGATCCCTGCCATTGTTAGGGAAGCATACCTATTTATAACTAGATCAATATTCAAAAATTGGGTATCATTTATTATTATCCACTATAACTGAAGTTGGGAAATATAATCTGTGGGTCCACTCCATCCAGCAGCCTGAAGCCTACTTTTATAAATAAAGTTTTATTAGCACACAGCCATACCTATTTGTTTAAGTTTTGTCTATAGCTGCTTTCCCACTAGAATTGTAGATTTATATAGCTGCAACAGAGACCATTTGGTCTGAAAAGCCTAAAATATTTATCTGGAAATTAAAAATAAAAAGTTTGCTGACCTCTCTTCCAAACTCATATAAAATAGTATAAAATAATTAAATTTACTCTCCAGGGGGCCTGGGTGGCTCAGCTGGATAAGGGTCTGCCTTATCCCTTCAGCTCAGGTTATGATATCAAGGTCCTGGGATTGAGTCAGGCATTGAGCTCCCTGCGCAGCAGGGAGCCTGCTTCTTCTGCCTCTGCCTCTCTTTAAAATAATGATGCCCTAGACCTACTTGTAACTAATTAAATCAGAAATCTGAAGTTGTTTTGTAACTAATTACATCAGAAAACTTGAGTAGTTTTAATATGATCTAGGGTTTAGTATTATTAAATTACAAATTGTGCCCAACTTTTCACTTATGATGGCAAACATGTGATAACATTGCTCCTGTGATTTCTATCTGGGATGCTGAGAGAAAATGATGGTGGGAATTCAGCAAAAATAATCTCAGGGGTTGCCTACTGCCATATGCCTTAACTGGTAACATAAATAGACAAGAGAGGAACACATACATTTATGGTTACATCAAACAGAACAACAAGATTGAGGTTATATGAGCAATTTCACAGACATGTTTGTTCAGCAGAATGAGTATGAATGGTTTTTGTTTTGTTTTGTTTCAACTCAACATTTCAACCAGATTTTATTTTTAAAAAATTCAGATTTCCAATTTCTTTTGAAAAATCTACTAACATAGTATCTGAATTTCCAGATGACAAGAACTGTCAAGATCTGAATAATAGCTACTTTTTTTAGAAGGGTCATAAACTGCCCAAATCAACAATTTCCACATTGTTTGTCATCCTACTGACATCACGAGAGGGTGACAGTGGCCACTTATTGTTGTCCTTATTCTGTTGCTCTTCTTATACTATAAAAATATTATCTGTACCTATGTCTTTGTCAAAAATAAAAAGATTCATAGGCTCTAGATTTCAAGAAAAATGGGGATAAACATTTATTTATTTGTGGCCCATCATATTCCTTTACATTACTTGCAAGAGTATGATAGGCATCTGAATTTGTGACTCAGCCTGGGCAAAAGTATATTCTTGCCCCAATATTTCTTTGCTCTAAGATTAAGAGTTCTTCCTGATGACAAATTCACAGTGACTAATGCTTGCCAAATATAAGGATGGCAAACTCCAAGTTTTCTAAAGACTATGTGTGTGCACACACTTACTTGTGTGTTAAACATCTGAAACAAGCCTTAGATACTATGTCTTCACTCAATCACCTCATTCAATTTTGAAAATTAGGTACTTATTGTTTCACCCTTTTAATCATGTGGAAACTGACAGTCCAACAAAAAGTAATTAGCTCAAGGTCATACAGTTATTACTTTATGTACCTTGAAGTAGTATTGTGGCTTATGACACTTCACATCCTCTTAAACTCTGGACTATGCTGCCTCCTAACTTGATAGGCTAAGTTGTTTCACCAAGTTCAAACAGATGCAATATTCTCAAAATTGATGTGCTATGACTTAGTATCAATATGTTAAAATAAGTTATGTTAAAATCATCCTCTTTACTCTAAATTTAAGCATTCCATGTATTTACTATTTTCCCAGATAGTAGTTTTCTGGTTATCTTGAGGAGGTAAGGGTGACATCACCTCTGAGGACTTGAGACTCATAATCTGGCTTTGAAACTCAGTGGTAATTTTCCCCTTCTTTTGAGACACCTGACATATGCCACTGCATTATCTTCATAATTACTTTTTCTTTCTTCACACAATTTTAAGAATAAGTTCCTTGAGGACATTTTAAAATTATTTTTATGCCTGCATCTGTGTCTTCAAGAGTACTGAATTTAATTGAATACTGAATCTGTTTAACAGTAGTAGTTAATGTAGAGGGAGTAGGTGAGCTCTCTGAAAGCTACTCAGTAGAGTAAAAATTTAAAGCCTTGCAAATGAGCTGATGGGGAGAGGACTCTCATTTAAGCCTGCAGGAATGAAAGAACTTCCTTGTTTGTTTTGTTTGCTACACATCTTTCCTAATAAGAAATGAGTTTATCTGAATTACTCTAGGTACTATGGGTTGAGTGGCTTCAATGGGAATATGCAGATCTTCCAAGGATAAGCCTCTAAGATTTGAGTTCTGTAGTGGAGTGGGAAGAAAGGTCTGGCTATTGACACGGTTCCCAATGGAGCTCTCCAGTCTGTTTTACAAGCAAGCAGTGGGTGTCTGCAGAATTTAAAATTCAGTTACATATCATACTTGGATAGGTTTCTGAATAGACTCCTTAGCCTGCTGCACTGTAAAGTATTTTGTTAGCATGTTCATTGGCTTCAGTCTTCAAACAGCAAGAAAACAAATCAAAGTTTCTGGTTTAAGTCTTAAATTCCTGACATAAAAGCAAAAGAGCCTGGACATTTACCTCCATGTGAGGGACAGATCTTGTCAGAAATAGGATCTAAGGTTTCTTCAAGGATCCTTAGCAAGAGTAAAGTAAACGGTTGAGTTGGGAGAAAACACTATTCAAATTATCCTCTAATCTCTAGGTCATAACTAGACTTGGAATTCTGGCTGCAGAATGCATATGGAGCACAGCTTTGTGTTATGATCTTCACTGAGTTCTTGATACTTGTAATCTCTCTATGAGAATCTTTTCCTGAGGGTGAGCATTAAAAATATCTTACAAAGCAAAATAGTTGCAAGGTGGTGTCACTGTTATTTGACACACTCCTAAACACTTGGCATTGCAGCCCATAGAAGTCTACCTTTCAGAGAGCATGCATTCAGGGTTTCCTTTGTAATCTGAGTTTAGATCCCTCAGGCACTCAGCGTGTTGGCAATCCCCTGTAAAACGATATCAGCAGGGGACCAAATGAAGTAAAGAGGATTGTATCTGACAGAGCTCCTTAAATAAGTTGTTCAATTGACAGGGGAGGCAGGAAGCCTTCTCTGGGTGATTAATTTGAATGATCTAAACTAGCTGATATGTAGTTTTAAGCGATCAGTTTCTTATTATTTTCCTGGAGCATAGCAAAAAATGCATTCCAGAGAAAGCAATATTTTGTAAAAGTTTAAACATCTTAAGTCCTATGTTATAAAATAATTTACCAAAGATAGCTGTTGTCAAAATTAAGTGCACAGGAGAATATTCAGGAATGCTTGTTCCATCATGTCGATTTCTTACGTCCCAGTACAGGATGTCTGTTTCTGTGTTGAAGCCTAGGAAATTAGATTTTAAACAAACATTTCAGGCACTCAAGATGAAGATAATTTAGGGTTAGCTGTTAATAAGAGGAAAATTCAAGAAAAGATGTAAATATGGTCTCTAGTTGAGCCTTTCCTCTATTTACCTACACAGATTAACCTTTGGTCAGGAAGTTGGAGCAGATATTACTTCAGCTAGAGAACCAGAAGAATATTAGCTAAGGTACTTAGTGGAAAATGAAAGAACTAGAGCTCCTTGGTTGGAAGGTGTCCTAGAAAGCAGATTTTCAAGGTGTTAAAGGGAGAATTACCAAAGTATTGACCTGTACCTCTGTCCATGATTTTTTTAGGCATTCTGTTTTCAAATAAATATAAAATTTTTCCTACTCTCCTTTAAGAAATAATCTGTTAGCGATGCCTGGGTGGCTCAGTCATTAAGTGTCTGCCTTCAGCTCAGGTCGTGATTCCAGGGTCCTGCCTAGGATCTAGCCCCACATCAGGCTCCCTTCTAAGTGGGGAGCCTGCTTCTTCTTCTGCTCCTCCCCTTGCTCATGTTCCCCCTCTCGCTGTCTCTCTCTCTCTGTCAAATAAATAAATAAAATTAGAAAAAAAAATCTGTTAAAGTGCTTTCTCAATTTCACTTTCGGAGTAAAATAAATTCCAAAAAACCTGATTTTAAAAAGTATAAATCATACTTAGATTTGGACCTAGTGAGAAATCATAGATACATGTTTGTCCTAAATATTGTATTTATTTTTTTATTTTTTTTTATTTTATTTTATTTTTTTAAAGATTTTATTTGTTTGACAGAAACACAGCGAGAGAGGGAACACAAGCAGAGGGAATGGTAGCAGGAGAACCAGGTTTCCTGCCGAGCAGGGAGCCTGATGCGGGGCTCGATCCCAGGACCCTGGGATCATGACCTGAGCCGAAGGCAGACGCTTAACGACTGAGCCACCCAGGTGCCCCCTAAATATTGCATTTCTGAGCCTACATAAGATTCTTATACATTTGTAGTGTTGTCACAGAAAATAAACTATGAATAAAGTGTAATACACTGAAGTTTATTTATTTATTTTTTAAGATTTTGTTTATTTGACAGAAAGAGATCACAAGTAGGCGAAGAGGCAGGCATAGAAAGGAGGAAGCAGGCTCCCTGCTGAGCAGAGAGCCTGATGCAGGGCTCAATCTCAGGGTCCTGAGATCATGACCTGAGCTGAAGGCAGAGGCTTTAACCCACTGAGCCACAAAGGTGTCCCTGAAGTTTACTTTAATAATGAAACACCTTCCAAATAATTCTATATATGCCACATAGATTTCTAAATTTTTTGTATTATTTAAAGTCTTGAATTTCAATGACTAATATTTCTACGTCTTCCACTGACAATGTTTCTCTGTCACTCATTCCTTGTAACTTTCCTTTGTAATAGATTAATACTTTGCTCTATATTATACATGTGGTCTTAAAGCTCAAAACTAACACTGCTTTGAGAAAATCCCACTTTTTTTATATATTCACTAATTATAACTCTACTTCCAATGCTGAATGCTATGAAGAGTAATATATGCTTATATAATTTTAAAGTAAGAAAAATTCAATAATTTGGGGGAAGGAAAAACAATGTTTTAAATATTCAGGTTATTTTTTTCTTCATTGCTAATGCTATAATTAAAACTTTAAAAAAAATGTGAGCGTGGGGGAAGCTGAACTATCAATTAAGGCAATGGCTATAATAGCTTTCTTGATGTGTCAACCTGACTAGGCTACAGTCTCTAGTCTTTCAATCACATTATTTGTGTATTGCTGAAGAAAGATTTTTCAGATTCAATTAAAGTCCTAAAGGGTTTACTTTTTGTAAGAAGAATTATTCTAGATAATCTGGGTCGACCTGCCTTACTCAATGGGAAGCCTTAAAAGTTTTCCCAAGGAAGAAGAAATTCCACCTGTGGATAATACCATTGGTCTGCACCAGTGGAATGCTATACTAATTTTTATAGGTAATAAAAATTACCTGCTTTACTGATTTTGGATTTGCTTGGGAAGCCCCCATAATCACATAAGGCAATTATTTGCAATGAATCTCAGAATATAAATCTTAATAATAAATCAATATATTTTAACATAAATATCTCTGTCTCTAAGTGTGTGTGCATGTGTTTACAGGGCAGTATTGGTATCAGACTAGCAGAAAAAAAACAATTTCAGTATCAAAAACAATATAAAGTAGCTTTACTTGGGAACAACAGGTCAATATTGATACAATTTTAAAAAGGGCTACTTATGTATATTTTAATTCCTTTCATATGTTACATTGTTTTCCTAGTTATGGTAATGTTAGGTTAAACTATTTAGATAGTGTATTGTTCTAGATTCAATAGGAGTATAACTGAATTGAAACTTAATAAATAACTGTTAGGTATGTCCTTTTCCCATAGAAAACTGGGAAAGTCCTACAATATTCCATTAAGATAGTATTATCAACATTTATGGTAAGGTTCATCTATAGAAATTATTTTTTGTTTCTGATTGAAACATAATTAATAATATTACCTATAAAAATATACCTTTAGTAAAGTGATATTATTTGGCAATCAGTTTTTGGGAAAAATAAAACTATCATGGAGGGGCGCCTGGGTGGCTTAGTGGGTTAAAGCCTCTGCCTTTGGCTCAGGTCATGATCTCAGGGTCCTGGGATCGAGCCCTGCATTGGGCTCTCTGCTCAGTGGGGAGCCTGCTCCCCCCTCTCTCTCTGCCTGTCTGTCTACTTGTGATCTCTCCCTCTGTCAAATAAATAAATAAAATCTTTTAAAAAAAATAAAAATAAATAAAACTATCATGGTTAAAATTGTTAAAGGGGTGAAAATGGCATTATAATGATCCAATTACATATGAAATGTAATGATTTCATATTGCATATGATTTATATTACATACAATGATTTCAATTACATATGAAATAACAACTTCAGTTATAGAGAATGACATGTTTCTGTAATGTATAATGTTGCTCAGGGTATGACATCACTGAAGTACCTGGTATTACTGTTTAACTTAAAGCAATTTAATCATAAATATATCATTGCACTGATTAGACTAACTACATTTTTTTCTCTTAAAACTCAATGAATACTTTGACTGTATAGTTCTCAGAAACCTGAGATGTATCCTTTTAAGATATACCAATTTTTTTCTTGTAAAGGTCCTTCTAATTTTGTGTAATTATATAGAAGTACTATTGCCACACAATGTTCTCATTAGAAAAAGGAGAAAGTCTGCCATTGAGAAACGGTTTTGTATCCTATTTTGAGGATTTAAAACTCTATATTTCCTAATATCTAAAATCTCCATATAATTTTTAACAATAACATGTCCATGAAAGTGCAGATATCCCAAGAGGAATCAGAGATAGTTTTCCAATTGTAATGCGGCATACAAAATATTTTATTACCATAATAATCATCCCAAATGAAAGTGTTGCTGCCATATAAGCTCAGCAAAAGAACCTTAACTTGCTGGATGCAATGTTGCTAGACTATAACATTTCTTTAGTTATTTACTAAAACAATGTGGCATTTGCTTTGTAGCTAATATTTTCAGCTGTGTTTGGACACATGCTTCATGACAAATCAAAAACAGGTCAAATACTTATCATTCCATAAAGTAAGGAAATACTTAAACAGACATACACATAACAATAAAACAATAAAGTATTGGAGCATGTGTAAAGCGTATGAGGATGGAGGAACTGTTATGAAAAAGCTCCCAATGGTCACAGGTGGAATAAAATGGGTAACAAAATAAATAATGAAAGTATTTCTCCAAGGAAGACACATAGATGGTTTACAAACACATGAAAAGATGCTCAACATCACTAATCATGAGAGAAATCAAATTAAAATCACAAGGAGATAGCACCTATCACCTGACCAAAATGACTAAAATAAAAAACAAAAAACAACAAGTGTTGGCAAGGATGTGGAGAAAAAGGAATCCTCTTGCACTGTTGGTGGGAATGCAAACTGGTGTAGCAACTGTGGAAAACAGCATGGAGCTTCCTCAAAAAGTTAAAAATAGAAGTACCCTATGATCCAGTAATTGCACTACTGGGTATCTACTCAATAAATACAAAACACTAAATGAAAGGGATACATGTATCCCTGTTTAGCAACATTATTTACAATACCCCAATTAAGGAAGCAGCCCAGGCGTCCATTGATAGATGAATGGAGAAATAAGATGTAGTGTGTGTGGAGGGGAGTGTGGAGAACATCATTCAGCCATAAAGAATGGAATCCTTGCCATTTGCAACAACATGGATGGAAACAGAGGGTATAATGCTAAGTAAGATAAATCAGAAAGACAAATACTACACAATTTCACTCACATGTGGCAACTTAAGAAACAAAGAGAAATGAGCAAAGGAAAAGAGAGAGAGACAAAGAAATAGACTCTTAACTATAGAGAACAAATGGACAGTTACCAAAAGGGGAGGTAAGTGGAACAACAGGGATTAAGGAGTGTATTTGTGATGATTACTGGGTTATATATGTAATTGTTGAATCACTATACTGTATACCTGGAACTAACACTGTATGTTAACTATACTGATATTTAAAATAAAATAAAATAAATATAAAAAATAAAAAAGAGGTACTCTACAAATATTAATTATGCTATTTCTATTTTCATTCTTAATTAATGCCCTTGTCAATCATATTGGTGTTTAAAATGCTGATGCATACTTAACATTCTGTACATTTATGTATGAGGTGATTCCGTATCAAAAAAGATTGAATTATGTGACATTGACACCTAACACTAGTATAATGATACAAACTAGAAAGCTATTAGTCTGCTTATGTTCTGGCATCCATCTGTTTATTTGAGAAGTGAGGGAACCAAGAAGGGATGTCAAAGGACTTTTTACATGAAGCAGCACTTGCCTAGGAGGTATCAAAATCATGTGTTCTAAATCACTAAAACTGGTTCTAAGCAGCTTAAATTGAGTAACAACTGTGAATTTGAAGTGACCCACATCTAATGTTGATAATGATCATAAAACTCAAATAACACATATATGATAAACTCTTGCTAGATCTGACTAGAGACTTTCCTGACCAATGACAATGGACTTTGTCTTAGCCAATGTTAAAATGGATGTGTATATTTGTTCTGCCTTATTTAGGGTGCATCCATGTTAACATGATCACAATGAACTTCCCCTTTTAAGCATATGAAGGAGCCAGTCTATAAACTTTTTCACCAATGTGTCCTTCTGCCATTTTTATCAATGTAGCAGTATTTATTGATCAATGTCTACTTTTCTTTAACAATATAGATTGGGGATAAGTTACAGTTATAAATAAATATATCTCAAATAATACTATAAACATTAATTTAGCAGTTTGAGTGATTTTTTCTTTTTGCCATTTGAACAGTATTTCTAGTATTTTTTAAGTTTGAATTTCAAAAGAAACATTTATTTATGTCCCTTTTTAATATTATCTTAAGTGGTTAAAGTTAATGCTTTTACTCCTTAATGTTTCATGAATTATTGACAGTTTATATCAAGGTCCTTACAAATTACAAGAATCTACCTCTTTTCTTATTTATGTCTGTATTCATCTCCAAAGTCATATACTCTACAATTTTAGGGAAACAATGGATATGGTAGTATCTGTTCAAACTACCTGATGGGATATTATTTTTCTGTTGTTCATAAATTAATATAAATGATCAAATTAGATGAAATTAAATTTCATTAGATGAAATCTCCTGAATTATAGTGGAACAGTAATTCTCAAGTGTGTTTCAGGAAACACTGGTTTCTGTAAATTTATTAAGTGTTAGATGACAGCAAAACAAAACAAAAACAAACAAAAAACAACTTTTCTGATATAATAGGATTGGGAGGTATTAGGTTCAACAAAGTTTAATAGCTTTCTGTACTGAATAACTTTTCTGAGCACTTACAATAGTAATAATGTTAACTGTGAATCTCTAAAAGGGAAAAATGTAAACACATATTTCTGAAACTCTTTTCACTTCAAAACTCTTAACAACTTCTTATTGGGTTAATGATGTGGAAGAAAACACACACATATATAAATACACACACACACACGCGCGCGCACTACATACACACACACACTTAAACCATTATAATGAATTATATTTAAACCACTATAATGAATTATATGATCAAATAATAGACATATTTAGAATTTTGATATATTGTAAATACAAAATGCTAATTGCAAAAGGTAAGTACCATTGGAAAAACCTGTTGTCATGGGAAGCTTTAACAGCTCAGTCCCCTAGACTTTGAAATTATTAGTAACATTTTCTATGAAATTTTTTTCCATAAGGTTTCGCTTTATGATTTTTCTTTAGGGAAGTCATCTTTTTTTTTTTTTTAATATTTTATTTATTTATTTGACAGAGAGAGAGAGATCACAAGTAGGCAGAGAGGCAGGCAGAGAGTGAAGGGGAAGCAGGCTCCCCACTGAGCAGAGAGCCCAATGGGGGGTTCGATCCCAGAACCCTGAGGTCAAGATTTGAGCCGGAGGCAGAGGCTTTAATCCACTGAGCCACCCAGGCATATGACAGTCATCTTAACTGAGTGTGGAGTCAAGCAATCAAAGCCCTACAAGATATGGATATTTGTATTATCTCTGGGTCATACATAAAGTATGTTTTTCTTTCCCTCTAGCTTTGGAAATTCTACTATGTCTTTTCTACCATTCCGAGCATATGCTCTATCCTCACTACCCCCAACACCCCTCATCCTTAGTAAAAGGAAAAAAAAAAAAAGCATACCCTTTATCCCAACAACTGACAGTATGATGAATATATTCTAAATATTTATATATATAATACTTGTACTATATTCTAAATATTCCTATTCCAAGGATTAGATTGAGGAGGCTTAAAAAAGTACCAAAGTGTTCAAGTTTTGGAACCTAAAGGAGTATCACCCAGTTACATACAGAAGAAGCTCACTGTATCCTGTTCTCTCACTGAATGAAATAAAACCCTGAACAATTTGCATGAAACAGCTATCTAAGGATATGGAGGTAAATATGTGAGCACTAAGAGCACTAGGGAAAGACATCAGAATCTTAAGTACTAACAAATCAGTGGTGAGTTTTGTTCCTCTGATATCACCCAGCCTAGACTCAAAGGAAGCCTGAAATGCAGAAGCAGGCACGGAATAAGAACAGAAAGAATCCTTAAAGAATCCTCTCTATTCTAAGAGTTCAATAGAATGGAGAAAATTCTGTGGAATTTTCCCCCTTTATCCATTCTTCTTGACTCAGCCCCTAATCTTGCTGGGGCTGGGATGTGAAGTCACCATCATCTGGAAGGCATGAAAACCCTGAAAGGGAATCCTTCTATCTACCCAGTCAAGTTGTGGCCTTAGGATCTTAGATTGAATTCTTGTTGCTCTTTTTTCTCTTTGTCCTTCTTTTTCATAGCTCTATATGCAGGCTCATTTATAAGAAATGAGCAACAGAGTAGAAAATCCAAAGCCCCAGCTTTCTGGCCAGAGGACTAGAAGGGAAGCCTGTATGGAACCAGAAAATGTCAGTGGTGAAAACGCAGGAACAATCTCATAAAGTTGTGTAAAATCTCCTGAGTTTACCTCAGAGTATTGTATGCATGAATCTGGCCCAGAAGAATATAAATAGCCTTTCAGAACTGAACTATATGGTAGATTACCACTTAAGATTGAGATTGACCACTAGTGGGCACATGATGTTGATCTGAGTAACAGATAAATATACATATATACATAAAGATCTTGAAAACTGAATTGACATTAAAACTGCACACTACAGAAGGAAGGTTAGAACTTTCAGACTAAATCTAATCTGATAGATTCCTTTTCATAACATAAACACACAAAAGAAAAAAAAATCTGATTTAAACAAAGAACCATAGTCTCATACACGGCATCCAAAAATTCCATTACATAATTTAGAAGTTTTGGCATACAAACAATAAGGATGATTTCAACTAACAAGAGAAAAGACATGCAAAGTTGGTACTAATGTTGAAACTACCACTAATGGACTTGAAGGCTTTTATTATGACCATGCTCAAAGAAATAAGGGTGAACTCACTAAAAACAAATGTTAAGATAGAAAATCTCAGCAGAGAAACAGATAACATAAAGACTAAATAAAACTTTTAGAATTAAAAAATACACTTATAAGAATATAAAAGTCACTGAATTAGTTCAATGGCAGAATAGAGATGATGGAATAAAGACTGAAGTTGAATATAATTAAGAGAAATAAGAAGCCCGTGACAGAATACAATAAAAAAGTCCAACTTTTTTGTCATCAGATTCTCAGAAGGTAAGGAGGAAGAATGTGGTGATGGTAGAAAAAAAATGAAGAAATAATACGTAAAAACTTCCATGTTCCGGTGAAAGACAAATAAGAGATTCAAGAAGATCAGAAATATAAAACTAAATAAGATCAAAGCATTCCCTCCCCACATAGATCATAATAAAAATGATGAGAAACAAAAATAAGGAAAAATTTTTAAAAAGCAATCAGAAAACAAGAAAATACATAAAGGATCAGTGATACAAATGACCTTTTTTTTTTTTTCCTCATCAGAAACTATGGGGGCAAAAGGAAATACACTAACATTTTTAAAAAATGCCAAAAAAAATGACAATTTAGAATTCTATGTTTAGGGGAACAAACATATACTAGAAAAAAAATAGTTAAAAAAATGAAAGATAAATGGAAATGAAAAGCTAAAAAACACTGAAAGAACACAAAAGATGGCAGGAAAAGGAAATAGAAACAGAAAACACAGGAAGCAGAAAACAAATGATATAATTAAAAGATTATAATTATACAAATAATTAAATTAAACATAAACAGTTTAAAAACACCAAGTAAAAGATACATAGTGGAAAACTTACAGAATTTGTCATAGCAAAAAGGTTCCAAAAGAAATGTTCAAAGTTGTTCTGATGTAAGGGAAATGATGCCAAAGGGAAACATAATTTGGAAGAAAAAGAGAAAGGAAGGAAGGAATAGAGAGGAAAAAGAGAGAGAAAGAGAGAAAGGAGAGCATTACAAAGGGTAAATATTATATATATATTAAACAAGTATGATAGTTGGAAAAAAACTATAAAACTGCATGACAAGATCTCTAATATATTTAGATAGCACATATATAACTATTACTGTATAAAAAGGGAGGATAAGATAATCTTTATGTTGGTGAGGTTTCCCTATCCTACAATGATGTGAATAAAATGTGGGAAATTCCTTTTCAACATGAAATTTTTGTAATTATTATGTTTAACATAGAAATAAAATATATGAATGAATGAATAGGCTTCCACTTTCAGGGAGAGTGAACTAAGACGAGAGGTTGGTTGAAAGAACTTTCATAAAGTACAAAATAGGTGTGCCTCTGTAGCTCAGTTGCTTAAAAAACTGACTTGATTTCACCTCAGGTCATGATTGTAGGGTTGAGAGATGGAGCCCACATGGGGCTCTGCACTGGGTGTGAAGCCTAAGATTCTCTCCTCTCTCTCTGCTGTCCTTCCCAACTCTCTCACACTCATTCTCTCTCTCTAAAAAAAAGAAGAAAAAAAAGTACAAAATATATATATAACATGTTTTTCAAGATACTGGACTTTAGGGGCACCTGGGTGGCTCAGTCGGTAAGCATCTGCCTTTAGCTCAGGTCATGATCCTGGGGTCCTGGGATCAAGCCCTGCATCAGGCTCCCTACTCGGTGGGACCCGTTTCTCCCTCTCTTCTTCCCCCTGCTTTTGTTCCCTCTCTGTCTCTCTGTCAAATAAATGAATAAAATCTTTAAAAAAAAAAAAAAGAGGGGTGCCTGGGTGGCTCAGTTTTTAAGCGTCTGCCTTTGGCTCAGGGCATAATCCCGAGGTCCTGGGATTAAGTCCTGCATGGGGCTCCCTGCTCAGAGGGAAGCCTGCTTCTCCCTCTCCCACTGTCCCTGCTTGTGTTCCCTCACTCATTGTCTTTCCCTGTCAAATAAATAAATAAATCTTTAAAAAAAAAATACTGGACATTAAATATAGCAACAAATCTTTTAAAAGTTAACAGTGGAATTGCAATTATACACTAAGACTATTTTACACAAATGAATAAAGAAGAAAAAGAAATAAAAGTAGGAAGAATATAGAAAAAAATAGCAAAATGGTTGATATAAATCAAACTACATAAGTGATTACATTAAATATGAATGGACCAAACATTCTAATCAAAAGGTAGATATTGGAAAAATGGCTAAGAAAAAAAAAAAAAAAAAAAAGACATGCCTAGGCTATCAATAGGGGACACAAAAAGGTCAATGACACAAAATTCAATGATACACAAAAGTCAAAGTCAAAGGTTGCAAAAAGATGGGCCTGCTTCTCTCACTACCATTCCCTCTGTTTGTGTTCCCTCTCTTGCTGTGTTTCTTTCTGTCAAATAAATAAAATCTTTAAAAAAAATAAAATAAAAAATTGACAAATCTGACAAAAGAAAAAGACAATTCAACAATTGTTGGTGATTTCATTATCTCCTTGTTAGTGATTTTGAAAATAATTAGAAAGAAAATCAGTAATAAAGAAGTTTTGAACAATACTATAAACCAATTTGTATTAAGTGAAATTTCACAATACTTCACCCAATAATAGCAAAATATACATTCTTTTAAAAAGCATATAGACTATTCTGTAGGACAGACCAAATGCTAAGATACAAAAGGAGTCTAAATACATTTTAGGTAATTTAAAAAAATCAATATATATCAATAAAAGTATCAATAAAACAAAAAATTGGTTATTTGAAAATGAGTAAAATTCAAATTTAGCTAGACTCTCTAGGAATGTGTGTGCGTGTTTATATGTCCCTAGAATACACACACACACACACATTAGCACTGGGCTGGCAGCATATAGAACATCATTACAGACACTGCAGAAATTAAAAGGATTATTAGAGATTAGTACAAACAACTTTATGCTTCAAAATCTGACAACTTCAATTAAATGGACAAATATCTGGAAAAGTCAAAATCTCTGTAGTGGATTCAAGAAGAAGTAAAAACAACAATAAACTTACAACAAGTATAGAATTAGGATTAGTAAAAAAAATATTTCCACAAAAAGCCCAGGTGCTGATGTTTCATAAATGGTTTAATAAATATTAGCAAACTATATCCATAAAGCTAAAAAATCAATGCTCAACATCATTAATCATTAGCGAAATACAAATTAAAATTACAGTGGAATACCACTACACACCTCTATAGATTAATTATAGTGATATAAACTGTCAATACCAGGAGTTGCCAATGTAGTAGAGAAAGCAGTACCCTTATACCCTGTTAGCAGGAATGTAAAGTGGTACTGCCATTTTGGAAAACAGTTTTTGTTTTGTTTTTTTTGTTTTGTTTTAAAGGATGAGTATATATTTATTCTATGAACCAGGAACCCACTCCTATGTATTTCCCCAAGAGCACTGGAATCTTATATCCACACAAAGATTTGTCTGTTTATCTTCACAGCAACATTATTCAAAACAGCTGAAATTAGAATCTAGACAAAAGGATGGTAACTGGTGAATGGATAAACAAATGAAGTAAATAATGGGATATTTTTCAGAAATAAAAAGGGACAATATACCCTACAATATTCCTAAGCCTCAAAAATTTTATGGCAAGAGAAATAAACAAGAAAAATATAATTTTTATGAGTCTATTTATATGGAATTTCTAGATGAAGCAAGCCTTATAGGCATTAAGCAACCAGCATAATTAGAGAGGGTAACAGATTCTGGGACTGGGGATGGGAGCAGCAATTGACTGTCAGTAGGTATAAGAGCACTTTTGGGAGCAATAAAAATGTACTGGACCTCTCTCCTGATGGTCACCGAACATATCTTTTTCATTGAACAGTACAGTTAAAATAGGTGAATTTTATGTTAGTACATTATACTTCAATCAAGTTGTTAACAAAAAAAAGGCAAAATTTAAATAAACATGTCAACAACAAAATATATATGACAAACATATAATTAGTATTCAGCGTGATTCATTATTTGAGTAGAACAAATTAAAACCACAACAAGCAACTATATTCATAATTGCCAAACCTTGGGAGCAACCAAGATGTCCTTCAGTAAGTGAAAAAATTGGTAAATCCAGACATATTATGGAATATTATTAGGGAATATTATTGCATGTTATTCAGCACTTAAAAATGAGCTATCAAGCTATGAAAAGACATGGAAGAACCCTAAACTTTTATTACTAAGTGAAAGAAGCCAATCTGAAGAGGCTATATATTCTAAGATTTTAGCTATATAACATTCTAGAAAAGGATGTGTTTTTGGGTCTCCAAAAGTATGAAGACAATAAAAAAATCATTGATAGCTAGGGCTTAGGGGGTGGGGGAAAGGGATGTACAGGTGGAGCACAGAGGAGTTCTAAGGCAATGAAAGTATTTTGTATGATATCATAATGATAAAGAAGATTACACATTTGTCTAAACCCGCAGGATGTACAATATGAGTGAATCATAATGTAAATTATGGACTCTCGGTAATAATGATATGTCAAAAAGTTCAACTGTGACAAATGTATTACTTTGTTAGGGAATGCTCAAAATGCAGGGGGGGTGGTGTGTGTAGATGATGGGAGGGGAACATATGGGAATGGTATGTATTTTCTGCTCAATTTTGTTGTAAACCCAAAACTCCTCTAAAAAATAAAGCCAATTAAAAAGCACGAGATACTATTACATATATATTAGGAATCTAAAATTTAAAAGTATGACCATTTGAAGTGTTGGTGCAGACATGGGAGGCACTGAAATTCTCATATGTATGCTATTGACAGAAATGTTCAATTGTACAAATACTTGGGAAACAGGTTTGACAGTTTCTCAAAAAATTAAATAAGAACCTACCACTTGACCCAGACATTCCGCTCCTAGATTTTTACCTAAGAGAAATGAAAGCAAATGTCCATTCAAAGATTTTTCTATAAATGTCATAGTAGTCTTAATTTTCACAGCTGAAAATTAGAAACAACTCAAATGTTCATCATCCTCAGATGAATGTATGAACAAACTGCGTTATGTCCGTACAATGGGATGCACTATTCAGCAACAAAGAAGAACAGAATACTAATATACACAACAGTGTGAGTTAATCTTAATGAACCAAGTAGGAAAACAAAGTACACACTATATGGCTGCATTTATATAAAATTCTAGAAAAAGCAAACTATGACAGAAAGTGCCATTAAAAATATGATAAAGTGACAGATAGAGATCAGTGGTTGCCTAGGATGGGTGGACATGAAGGGGTGAGGGAGAGGTATTACAAAGAGACATTTCTAGGGGTGTTAAAAACATTAATCAAATTGTGATGTGATTTATACATATATAAAAACTTAGAAAATTATATACTACAGTTTAGTTTACTGAGTATCAATCCCCCCAAAAAGGTGTTAAAAATATACTGAAATGAGGGGCGCCTGGGGGGCTCAGTGAGTTGAGCCTCTGCCTTTGGCTCAGGTCGTGATCTCAGGGTCCTGGGATTGAGCCCCGCATTGGGCTCTCTGCTCAGCGGGGAGCCCGCTTCCCCCTCTCTCTCTGCCTGCCTCTCTGCCTACTTGTGATCTCTGTCAAAAAAAAAAAAAAAAAGATACTGAAATAATCGATTTTTATTTCATTTAAGAAATCAATCTTGGGACACCTGGGTGGCTTAGTTGGTTAAGCGGCTGCCTTCAGCTCAGGTCCTGATCCCAGAGTCCTGGGATCAAGTCCCTTATCAGGCTCCTTGCTCAGCAGGAAGTCTGCTTCTCCCACTGCCTGCCACTCGTCTGCTTGTGCTCTTTCTCTCTAATAAATTAAAAAAAATAAAAAAGAAAAAAAAGAAATCAATCTTTACTGTTTTTATTGTCAACATCAATAAAGAAGCCTGGAAATGAAGTTTAGAACACATTTTCTGACATCCAGTTCAGCAAATCAAGCAGTTGAGAAGATAACTGTGTAATTTCAGGTAAAGTAATGCAAAAAAGGGGGAAGGATGGATTCTGCTATTTCTGTCCATTTTCTGTGTATCACCTAATTTAAAAGCAAAGCTTCCAAATATAGACAGTTGGTTGCTTCAGGGACTTTTAAATGGATGCTGAATTCATTGTTTTATTCAATTTTTCCCCAAAATTAGACCTCTATAAAAAATATTTTTAGCATTTTGTCAGTTCTGTGTGCTAGTTACAAAGAGGCTGGTTTCTGTGGGCTTTATAATATGTAGAGGTCATTATGTTCAGAGAGAAACAACATGGTAATGATTCCATTCTAGAGAGAGAGTCTGATAAAGTACAAGCTCAAGCTTTGTAGGTCCTTTTGACCTTCTCAATAATAATAGCTAACATTTAGTGAATGCTTAATATGTGTAATGGATTATCTTATTAAGTCTTCCCTACATCCTCTTGAGGACTGTACAAAAATATCCTCAATTTGTAGATGAGGACACAGAAACATAAAAGTTAAGCAGTTTGCTCAAGGGAGTAAGTGAGGAGCAAAATTCCAATTCAGGTATATCTAAGTACAGAACTGAGCACTATGTCTCTATACTTTGTGTCTCCTTATTCACAGGAAAATCAACATTAGGCATTGAGGTGAAAATTAATAAATTGTTATTTTTTTAAAGATTTTATTTATTATTTTTAGAGAGAGAGAGAGAGAGAGAGATATCACAAGTAGGCAGAGAGGCAGTCAGAGAGATAGGGAGACAGGCTCCCTGCGGAGCAGAGAGCCCGAGGCGGGGCTCTATCCCAAGGTCCTGGGATCATGACCTGAGCCGAAGGCCAAGGCTTTAACCCACTGAACCACCCAGGAGCCCCGATAAATTATTATTTTAAAATTGCAGATGTTCCATGTGAAGATCCTCTGGTCACATGACTGATTTCATTCAATCACTTATGTATTATCCTTGTATGACAAAGAAGGTATGATTTTACAGCTATATACTATGTGATTGATTCCATACAATTTCGGAGATAATAAAGTTCTAGTCAAGGTCACTACAATATACAAAATTGTATCTCTTCATTCACAGCCTTCTCAGTTCTATGATAAAGGATGCTTTTATAATTTAAGGATAAAAAATCAGCAGCTGTGAAAAGAATCAGTCATCATTATTTTTAGGGAAGTAAGTAATAACCCTCAGAGGCCCACTACCTCTAAATGGCAACTGCAACTTTCTTCATACATACCTGAGAACTTATTTTTCTATCTGTATGTTTCCCCCATTTCTTATTTTTATCTCAGTGTGTGGTTCTTCCTTTCTATGTCTCTACTCCACTGCATCAAAAGTGAGATACCAGTCTTTAAAATAGCTCTGCATGAGGAATTTTATGGCTAGGAAAATTAAATTGAACCTCCCTGACTTTTTCCCTTAACTTCTACTTGCTACTTAATTTACCACTGCCAGAATCTAAGTAGGTCCTGTTTATAGTGTTAGAGACATCCCAAGGTGTCTTCATGATGTTGGCCATCTCCATATCTGGTCTGACAACTCTAAACTCCACTACGGTTAACTTCTGTTCAACTTCTACCTCACAGAAGGCCTATCTACTGTTATCATTCATTTTGCACAATACAAAGTTTTATGATGATAATCTACATATTTCTCTCCCCTGCCTTTTGTCTAATTTTTATTTCACATCTGTTTTCTTGACCCTCTGCCTCTGCCTTTTCTTGACCCTCTATTTTTGTTGATTCTAATAGACCATTAAAATTTTTAAAAATGTTTACTTCTTGTTCAAAATTGTTAAGTTCCCTATTGCCTATTTAAAAATTATGTGAATCCAGAGGTGCCTGGAAGGTTCAGTGGGTTAAGCGTTGGACCCTTGATTTTGGCTCAAGTAATGATCTCAGGGTTGTGAGATCCACCGCTATGTCACATAGGCTCTGCATTGGGCATGGAGCCGCTTGAGATTTTCTCTCTCTCTGGCCCCATGCCTGCTCTCTCAATCTTTTTCTAAAAAATAAAAAGAAAAAAAAAATTATGTGAATCTTATTATTTTTTAAATGTTTAAAGATTTTTATTGATTTGAGAGAGAGAACAAGCATAAGTGGGGTGGGAAGGTAGAGGGAGGAGAAGCAGGCTGGATTCCAGGACCCGGGAATCATGACCTGAGCTGAAGGCAGATGCTTAACAGACTGACCCACCCAGGTGCCCCTGATTCTTCTTTTTCTGTTCAAATCCATTTTATGCCCCTAATTTTATTAAAAATTAGGTGATTATGAATTTTTGTATTTTTTTCTCTCAAATTAGTAAAGGACATCCTAGTTTATAGATTTATTTATGCTAATATAGCATTTATTCATTTGTATTAGCCATAGGCCATGAGTTGTAGAATTGCTAACCTACCCCATACTACTTATTAAGATCAAAGCTGCTCTACTGCAAAATAACTATTTGCTAGACTTTATAATTCTTTCTGGAACAATATGCAATCATTTATTCCCTAAACATATAACTCTGAATTTCCAGAGATAGACATTATAATCATATCAAATATGTGAAAAGATGTATTTAAAAAGAATCAAATTGTAGTAATAATTCTCAAGGTGGGGTGTGTGTGAGTAGGCACATGTACTTTCATATTATTTTGTACCAGATATCCACCAAGGCATATAGTAATGGGTATAATATTATGCTACTTATGACCTCGAATATATAGCTTGTTTCACAGATGACATTTATACTTCTAAAAGTATGTTCCATGAGTGATTCTTTTTATTAAAATTGTCTTTTTAGCCTCGATGCCAGCACGATCCACTCAAAACCCAAGTTTTAGTTTAGTTTTGTTTTTTTCTTTAAAGATTTTATTTATTTTCTTGAGATAGAACAAGAAAGATCACAGAGAGAGAGGGAAAGGGGAAGCAGACTTGCCACTGAGCAGAGAGCCTGATGTAGGGCTTGATCCCAGCACCCAGAGATCAAGACCCAATGCAAAGGCAGACACTTGAGTGAATGAGCCACTCAAGTGCTCCCCAAGTTTTAGTTTGTAACAAGCAGTTAAATCAAAACAAACTAGTTAATTTTAGCTTAGATAGAATAAAAAGCTTCAGGACTCTTTAGGCATCCACTCAGGGGTTGAGTTGGTGTTAAAGGTTAGATAATAAGTCTTGGAGAAAGGATACCAGATCTGTAATCTTGATTCCATGCTTCAAGTTAAAGTGGCTTTAAATAAAGACATGTAACTCCTCTTAGACTTTATTTCCTCAAACTTAGAATGAGAGTGATTAAGAGTGTTATAGAACAGCAGTCCTCATACTTTGGTGTCTAGAAAGGATAAAAACAAAAATCCAGTAAAAGTTACTAAGAACAAAAACAAAAACAAAAAATAGATTCCTCCAGCCTAATCCTCACATTCTCAGAGATTTTGACTCAGTGGTCCTTGTTGAAACATTTTAGGTGACAGAGATAAAATCTGACTTTGAAGAATGCTTCATGCTCTTGTGAAGAGTCAATGAATAAATAAAATAACTTGGCACATAATAGGCGCTTGCAAAGGAATTATACCACCAGGTTGTAGATATATGATTTATGGAAATATACTAAAATAAAGAATCAAGGGAATCCTGAGGGTATAGTTCACAGTATTAGTTACTGAAGATTACACCATTTTAAAGATGCAGTTGCATGGAACAGGTACTAAACAAGGCATTTAAAAAAAATTCCAAAATCTTAATTTCAACATTATTATAATATTAAAGTAGACCAGTGCTATTCTGATGATAAATCAGAAACAATACAACGATGAAGAAAAGACAAAAAACAGAGCCATATAAATATAAATCATTCAGTTTTTGGCTTAAATGTAATCAAACATAAATAGCCATGAAAAATATGATATAATTATTCTAAAAATTCATAAGAACTGATACATAGATATTTCCAAAGATAAATCATTATGGACAAATTTTTACAAAAGATAGAAATAAAGTTTATTGTTAAGGAGACAGAGAAAGAACCTTCTTTATTAATAAGTCATGTATAATAATGCAAGTTAAAATAATTTTAATGATTAATTTTACATCTGCTAATCTAATAAAAGTCATTAACTTGGCTTGCCAGGCTATGTAGAGGCACATTACGTGTTAAATTTTGTTAGTGGGTTGTTAATCTACTCATTTATTCTAGAGACCAGTCAAATAATAAATACCAAAGCTTATGAAATACTTACTGAAAAAAAGGCATAGAATGTTCTCAGGTCAATATTTTAGAAATATATCTCAAAGAAACAAACATCTTAAAGTACGAAATAATGGTCACAAAAGTGGATAATTAAAAAAAAAAAGAAAAAAGAAAAGAAAGAAACCCTTGTAGAGGCCTACCTAGTGGACAACTGAAAAATCACAATGGAAAGTAAATGTTTATTTGAATGAATGAAGTTGATGGAAGACATTGTAGCTATCAGAAAAATCAAGTATACTCTTAGAAAAAAATTCTTAAGAATTACTGGTATATTGATTTAATATGTTAAAAATAATACCAACTATTTTTGAACTCTACTTATAAAGTCTATGCATTTTCCACACTTAATATTTAAAATATCTTGCAAACACTTTAAATCCTTTGGATTTATTCCTTTAAATTATGTGTAATGGTCTTGTAAGATATTTCAGAAAAATAAGCTCTATTGGTAAAATACTACTTTGGAATTCTCAACTAAAAAATACTAATTAAGACTGGATTGTATGTTCCTGCTCAGTTCATCCCTCCTAAGATTAAAGTGAGTTTAGGGCTAGGCAGCTGATTGCTTCAAGTGATTTATTAATTTTGGTGAAGCAATTAGCTTGTTGATTGTTTTCACTGAATCAATTAAGTGTTGGAAAAATTAACCAAATTCATTATTTGTTTGCTGACATTGCCTTAATCATTTCTACTTTCCTCCTCAGTTTTTTCCAGGTGGAATTGGATCTCAACTGCAGAAATCATGTAAGGATATATAAAATGGAAAATAAAAAGTACTTTTAGTTCAATTGATATTTTTTGGTACATACATTTTTTGTTAGACCTTGGGATATAATGGATTAAAACTAATAATAATAATAATTACAAACACTTAACGATGTTCATCATAGTTTTGCTATGACAAAAATTTGGTACTTTGTACTTGGCTGAAAAGGCAGCATGACTTCAGGGAAAAGAGTAACCCTATCTTAGGAAGTATATTAATTGCTACATATTTTTTTTTTTTAATTGCTACATATTATGATGAGTCTCTAATTATTCCATTAACAATATGCAATGCAATTTTATTCATGATATCAAATAACAATTCAGCAAATGATCATGATCTAATTATTAGTATCTGAGCATAAAAAATAATTCTATTTTGATGCCATACATTTTATCTTCAAAAATAAAATCTATGTTGAATCAAAGGAATAGGTCTAGAACAAAATCTTCTACAAGCCTATCAGGGGATGAAGCTCTCCTACTAAAACTGTAGCATCCTTTTTTGTTCTTAATGTTAAAATATATAGGTGGAAAAAGAGGAGTTACCAAAACAAAGGAAAAGATCTATCTCCATATATTTCTATTTCTATGTAAAAAACTTTCCCTTTTAAGAGTAATTAGACTTTTCAAATGGCACTGGTTCTATTAGCATTGGATGGATATTAATGTAAAAATCAAGGAGCCAGAGCTATAGCAACAAATTTCCTAAGTCTATTTATAATAGGACTCCCATCATGTGACCCCACAAATTATCAGTGATATTTAATAAACTCAAGAATAACACTGATGCCCAGGTACAAATTGCTCATTTTTTTTCCTCTTCATTTTTTTTTTTTTTTAAGATTTTATTTATTTGAGAGAGAAAGAGAGAGAGAGAGCACATGTGTGCAGGAACAGGGTGGAAAGACAGAGAGAGAAGCAGACTCCCTGCTGAGTGGGGAGCATGCCCTGACCCAGGGCTGGATCCCAGGAGCCTGGGATCAGACCTGAGCCAAAGGCAGGTGCTTAACTGACTAAGCCACCCAGGCGCCCCTCTTCTGTTCTCAAAGGAGAATATTTTTGGACTCAGAATGTAGGGTTAGGCAGGAATGGAAGTCTGAAGTCCTTTTTGTCACTAGGTAACATAACTGCGTCTTCCTTGGTACAGAGCAGGATTTGGGAAGGAAAGTCTTAAGTAGCTTTTGTCTAAACCACTAAATCAGTTAACCCTGGTTGAGAACAGTTGTGACAATCATGATTCTTAAGAATCTAAAGAAAGATGTTATTACCACATTACACTGCTAATACTTGGTATCATCTGATAGGACAGATTCTCTGTATTTTATGACTTTTTGATTTTATGAACTTTATGATTTTTGAGTAAAAATAGGAATCAATAATAGAAGACTTGTGTGGTGTTGTCACTAGAAGAGAGAATACAAAAATATTCAGTCTTGATCTGTTTGATCAGATCTATAAAGGGAAAAACATATTGGGGAAAATCACTGATGTCCTTTCATATTATTACTGATCTCTGATGAGTTTTGAAGAAGATACTTAGTTCCAGTTTCAATTAATAACCAACTACTTATGGTTGGGGACAAGGGGCAGGTGTGTTAAAGGAGAATAGGCCTACATTAGTTCCACTTGAGAATGAAGTAACTAGAATTTCAGGTGTGCCTTCTCCAGTTAAATATCTTCCAAAAAAACTTCAGTTGAAAATTCTGTAGATACCTCTCATGTGATGTTTGTATTTTACTGGCTTAAATAAATATACCCCTAATAGCTGCTGATATATTTTTAATGACATGCACTTCATTAGCATACGTGTACAAAATCATTCCATATGTATGTCATAAATATTTTGGTATGCATATGGAATTCAGAGCACTTTGAAGTACCTCTTGTGTTCAAAGACTGGAAATCACTACTCCAGAACTTCAGTAAGGAAAGATTATGCAAAATAAAATTAATTTGAAGTGTCCATTTCAAACAAGTTGAGGAGGCACTTTAAAAAACTTATTTACTTAACACAAATGAAATAATCAAACTAGAAGACCTTATTAAATAATGAATAGGTGATGTTATATAAGTAAGGAAATAGAAATTTGGAGAGAGGTGCAGTGCTCTGTATCATGAAAGGATGGAAGAGTGAGAGTCTGAGGGATAACCGGAGAGTGGATAACCGGAGAAAAAATGTAGGAAGGTTAAATACGATAGCATGGGTGCTGTATGAATTTGAAGCACAAAGTACAATTTTGTAAGGAATGCCTAAGGTGAGATTTTGAACTGAACTACTATAGATCATTTTATAAATTCTCTACTTATATCCTTCTGAAATCTTCAGTGTGTTAATGATAGATTTGTTGCATAGACTGTGATTTTCTTACATAAATGTTCTGGTTTGGCAAAAGCAAAAATAAGCTTTCTTTGGGAACAGTCTAGAAATGATATCAGACATGACTGAGCAGAGACATTTCCATATTCTTCTACTACTTGGTTCTGAGAGTGGAGCCAGTGGCTGATATTCATAAACAGCACTGTAATCTGTCACTGATAACTTTCATGAATCTTTTAGAACTTTTATCAATGGGATGAGTCAAGTGAAAGCAAACATTTCAAAGCCTTAAGAGAGTCCAAATGAAAGTAAAAGGCTCCATCTCTTTAAGAGAATTGTATGAAAATTCAACACTTTTATGCCAATAAATTGGTAAATAAAATACAATGCAACATAGTCAAAATTTATGAGTTTTAATTTAAGGTAAAAGCCTCTGTTGCAATATACAATATTGTGTGAATTATATCTGCTACAAAAAAACCACATATATGTGCATAAATCTATTAATACCTAAATGAGTCACCTTATTTCACAGGTGCCCTTTACAGTGGGTAGAGATGCATCTTTCCTGTTGTAGTCTAAATTTTTAGGAGAAAAAATGTTATCTAAAATGGAGAAAGAATATATATCTATATATATATATATCTCTCTCTATAGATACATATATATGTGTATATATATACATATATATATATGTTTAACAAATGTAGTCCTATATTAGACTGTAAGTTATGATATTCATTCAAGGGAACTTTTTTGGGTTTTTTTTTGATGTGTTGTCAAGTGAAGTTGAAAAGATAAACAGAAAGGTTTATATTTACCAGGAATATTTTGCCTTACTAGAAATGTGGATAGATTCTAGAGATAAATATAAAGAGGACTTTGGACTGAGAACCTTTATAAGTATAGTCTGTGGAAAATTAGAAGAAGCCTTAAAATCTTATTGAAATAGTCCTAATGGCAATAATTTGCAAAAGAACAAAATGAGGTGCTCTTTTCATGATGTACTATTGTCACATGGCCAGTAGTTTTCCAGGAAGTCTGTACTGGGAATTCCTAAAAGAGCTTTAAACAGTATTTGCAGGAGAGGAGTAAGATGGCAGAGAAGTGAGAGACCTAAATTTCATTTGGTCCCAGGAATTCAGATAGTTATCTAACCATTCTGAACACCTACGAATTCAACAGTAGATGAAGAAAAGAATAGCAGCAATTCTATGAACAGAAAAATGACCACTTTCTGGAAGGTAGGATGTAGGAAGAAGTGAATCTGAGGCAATATATGGGATGATAAGACTGTGGGGGGAGGAAGCCTTCACCAGCCAGCTACTGGCAAGTGATAGAGTGGTGGAGTGCAAAATCAGAACTTTTAGAAGTTTGCTCCATGGAGGGACATCACTCCTAGTGGCTAAGCAGGGGGTGGAACCTTTGCTGGGACAGTGTGGTCTCAGGACCCTATGGGTCACAGAAAGACCAGGGGTACCTGAGTGTGGCAGAGCTCCCAGGTATTGGAGTGGGGAGGCCAGCTATGAACAATGAGTCAAGGAGTGGGCTCTCAGTTTGGAGTTGCCTTAACTGTGACCTGCGGCAGAGCAGGAGATACAGGGAGACTCCCCATCCTCCCCCAGGGAGGAGTGACAAAGGAGCACACTGCAGGAATCTGCTGGGTTTGGAGACACCAAATGGGGTAATGTGCCAGAGTCAAAAATGCTCAGTCACAGGCCAGGTGAGCACAGCTGCAACTGGAGACCAGGGAGACAGGAGTGACTGCTTTTCTCTGAGGGATCAGTGAGGAATGGAGCCCTGAGCTCTCAGCTATTCCTCTCATCCTCTAAAGCTGTATCAAAAGCTTTCAGGGAACAAAAAGTACCGAGAGCAAACCTGAGCAGGTCACATAGCCTGGCCCCTGGCAAGAGCAGTGCAATTTGCCTCTCGCAAAAGCATTTGAGAATCATTGCAATAAGACCCTCCCCCAGAAGATCAGCAAGAACATTCAGCCAAGACCAAGTTCACCAATCAATGAGAACTGCAGAACTCCAGCACAGGGGAATATAGCACATGGAATTCATGGCTTTTTTTCCAAGATTTTTATTCTTTCAAAGTCAATTTTTAAAATTTTCCTTTTTTTTCTTTTTCCTTTTCTGGAATTTTTCTTCTTTCCTTTTTCAACCAACATCGTATCTAACCAATTCCTTTTTAATTTTCATTTTTAATCATATTCTATCCTTCATTGTATTTAACCATATTTTTTGTATAAGTTTTTCTTTCTTTAAAAATTTTGGATAGAGCTAAAATATACCCTAAACCTATTTTATGACTTTATTCCATTCTCCCACCTGAACACATTGTTTCTTTTCTTTTTTAAATTTTTTTCCTCTTTCCTTTTTCAACCAACTTCTTATCAATTCTTTTTAAAAATATTTTTTAATTTTCATTTTACAGTCATAGTCCATCCCTTCACTGTATTTACTTTTATTTTTGTATATATATTTTTCTTTCTTTAAAATTTTGGGAGGCAGTTTCTTCTAACAGACCAGAATACACCCAAAACCTGGTGTATGGCTCTGTCCTATACACCAGCCTGATCATATTCTTTTTTTTTTTTTTCCCCTGGTTTCAGGTCTCTTCTGATTTGGTTAGTGTATATTTTTCTGAGGTTGTTGTTACCCTTTTAGCATTTTGTTCTCCCCTTCATCTATTATCCTTGGGATATAATGACAAAATGGAAAAATTCAGCTAAAAAAAAAGAACAAGAGATAGTACCAACTGCCAAGGACCTAATCAATACAGATACTGGTAAGGTGTAGGAACTAGAGTTCAAAATGATGATTATGAAGATACTACCTGGCCTTGAAAAAAGCATAGAAGATACTAGAGAATCCCTTTGTGGAGAAATAAAATCCAACCAAGTCAACATCAAAAAGGCTATTAATGAGGTGCAATCAAAAATAGAGGCTCTAACTTCTAGGATTAATGAGGCAGAAGACAGAATTAGCAATACAGAAGACCAAATGATGGAGAATAAAGAAGCTGAGAAAAAGAGAGATAAATAACTACTGGACCATGAGGGGAGAATTCGAGAGATAAGTAAGACCATAAGAAAAGACAATATTAGAATAATTGGAATCCCAAAAGAAGAAGAGAGACAGAGGGGCAGAAGGTATACTGAAGCAAATTATAGTGAAGTTCCCTAATTTGGGAATGGAAACAGGCATCAAAATCCAGGAGACATAGAGAACCCAACTCAAAATCAAAAAATAGGTCAACACCCTGATATCTAATACTAAACTTACAAATATCAGAGACCAAGAGAAAATCTTGAAAGCAGCTTGGAAGAAGAGGTCTGTAACCTACAAAGGTAGGAAAATTAAACTGGCAGAGCACCTATCTACAGAGACCTGGCAGGCCAAAAAGCACTGGCATGATATACTCAGAGCACTAAAGAAGAAAAATATGCAGCCCAGAATATTATACCCAGCTACTCTGTCACTGAAAATAGGAGAGAAATAAAGATACCAGGACAAACAAAAACTAAAAGAATATGTGATCATCAATCCAGCCCTACAAGAAATATTGGAAGGGGTCCTCTAAGTAAACAAAGAGCCTAAAAGTAACAGACCAGAAATGAACAGAGACAATATATAGTAACAGTAACCTTACAGGCAATACAATGGCACTAAATTCATATCTTTCAATAGTTACCCTAAATGTAAATGGGCTAAATGCCCCAATTCAAAGACACAGGGTATCAGACTGGATAAAAAAACAGGATCCATCCACATGATATCTGCAAAAGACTCACTTTAGGCTCAAAGACACATCCAGATACAAAGTGAGAGGGTGGAAAACTATTTACTATGCTAATGGATATCAAAATAAAGCTGGGCTGGCAATTCTTTGTTAGACAAATTATATTTTAAACCAAAGACTAAAATAAGAGATGAGGAAGGACATTATATCATACTTATAGGGTCTATCCAACAAGAAGACTTAACAATTATAAATAGTTATGCCCCTAAGATGGGAGAAGCCAATTATATAAGCCAGTGAAATACAAAATCAAAGAAACATATTGACAGTAATAGAATAACAGTAGACTTTAACACCCCCGCTTTCTGAAATGGACAGATCATTTAGGCAAAAGATCAACAAGGAAATAAAGGCTATAAATAACACAATGGACCAGATGGACTTCTCATACACATGCAAAACATTTTCAAAGCAAGAGAATACACATTCCTCTCTAGCGCACATAGAACATTCTCTAGAAAAGATCATGTCCTGGGTCACAAATCGGGTCTCAACCAGTATCAAAAGATTAGGATCATTCCCTGCATATTTTCAGAACACAATGGTTTTAAACTAGAACTCAATCACAAGAGGAAAGTTAGAAGTTAAAAACAGGGAGGCTAAAGAGCATCCTATTGAAGAATGAATGGATTAACCAGGAATTTAAAGAATACTTTAAAAACTCATGGAAACAAATTAAAATAAAAACACAACTATTCAAAAGCCATCCTAAGAGGAAAGTATATAGAAATACAAACCTTTAAGTTCTCAAATAAGAAACCTAACCTTACACCTAAAGGAGTTGGAGAAAGAACAGCAAAATAAAGCCTAAACTTAGCAGGTGAAGAGAAATAATAAAGATCTGAGCAGAAATCAATAAAATAGAAACCAAAAGAACAGTAGAACAGATCAACGAAACTAGGAGCTGGTTCTTTCAATTAGTAAGACTGATAAAACCCTTGCCAGACTTATCGAAAAAAAAAAAAAAAAAGAGAGAGAGAGAGAGAGAGAGAGAGAGAGAGAGAGAGAGAGAAAGGACCCAAATCAATAAAATCATGAAAGAGGAAAGATCACAACCAACACCAAAGAAGTACAAACAATTATAAGGAATATTAAGAGCAATGTGGAAGAATGGATGTATTCCTAGTGAGGTATAAACTACAAAAACTGAACCAGGAAGAAACGGAAAATCTTAACAGACCCATAACTAGCATGGAAATTGAGGCAGTAATCAAAAATCTCCCAACAGGGGCGCCTGGGTGGCTCACTGGGTTTAAGTTTCTGCCTTCGGCTCAGGTCATGACCTCAGGGTCCTGGGATCGAGCTCCACATCTGGCTCTCTACTCAGCAGGGAGCCTGCTTCCCCCTCTCTCTCTGCCTGCCTCTCTGCCAACTTGTGATCTCTCTCTCTCTCTCTGTCAAATGAATGAATGAATGAATGAATGAATGAATGAATGAATGAATGAATAAATAAATAAATCTTTAAAAAAAAAAATCTCCAAACAAACAAGAGTCCAGGGCCAGATGGCTTCCAAGGGGAATTCTACCAAACATTTAAAGAAGAATTAACACCTATTCTTCTGAAAATGTCCCCAAAGAACAGAAATGGAAGGAAAACTTAGAAAACCCATTTTATGAGGCCAGCATTACCTTGATCGCAAAACCAGACAAAGACCCCATCCAAAAGGAGAATTACAGACCAATATCCTTGATGAACACAGATGTAAAAATTCTCACCAAAATACTAGCCAATAGGATCCAACAGTACACTAAAAGGATCATCCATCACGATCAAGTGGGATTTATTCCTGGGATGCAAGGTTGGTTCAACATCCGCAAATCAATCAATGTGATTCAATACATTAATAAAAGAAAGAACAAGAACCATATGATACTCTCAATAGATGCTGAAAAAGCATTTGACAAAGTACAGCATCCCTTCCTGATCAAAACTCTTCACAGCACAGGCATAGAGGGCACATTCCTCAACATCATCAAGGCCATCTATGAAAAACCCAAAGCGAATATCATTCTCAATGGGGAAAAGCTCTCAGCATTTCCCCTGAGATCAGGAACACGGCAGGGATACCCACTAACTCCACTGC